>CM077474.1:19126768-19464977 GCA_039654755.1 Calcarius lapponicus | reverse complement strand
AAAAATCATGGTATGCTGCAGTAGCAATGCAACATACAATTAAGAATCTGAAAATTGAAACTACTACTGCTCTGTTGCAGGAGCTGGAATCACCTCCTGCACCTCAGGGATCCTGCATCATATTCCACAACATCCCATAACCTTCCACAATGTTTCAGTGTCCCACAACATTCCAAAATATTCCACAGCATTCCCATACCGGCCTTGAACGTGTGGCCCAAAGCTTTTCTCTAATTTACTTTCTAGTGGACTATTTTTATTATAGAAGTATTAAAAGGTCCCCAGACTGTGAGGTCCAGGCACTCCTGCTGCTGGAAGAGCTCCTGTCTCAAGCCCCAGAAAACGTGAAGTGTCAGAAGGAGGAGCTGTGCAGGGAGGGACTGACTGAGTGCCTTGGTTGTCACTGGTTTTGGGTTTCCTTCTCGCATGAGCATCACAGGTGAAAAAAATGGCACAAGGAGGGCCCATCTTGTGTATAAACACATCTGTAGAGCACAGTCTCTTTAAAGGAGATGTTTGGGAGAGTCAACTCTTGGCCCTGGTTTGCTCTGCCAGTGAGAGCCGCTGGCTGTTGTTGCCAGGTGTGTGCAGAACCAGACATCTCTCTGGGCCTTTGGGGATGGCACAGGCAGCTGAGGGCAGTCTTAAGGCTGCAGAAAGGTCAAAAGCCAGACTAAAATCACTGGAGGAATTTACCTTTACATTTGACATGGTGTGTCTCGTGCAGATTTAAAAAAAAAAAGCAAACAAAATAACAAACCAACAAAAAAGCAAACCCAAACCAAACCCAACAAAGCACTGCTCTTACTATAGTAAATCTGTGTTCTTGCTGCTTTCAGAGCTATTTCCAAAACCTGGAAGATGCAGGTGGTGTCTGTCTAGTTGAATGAAGTTCTGGTTCTGGGCTAGTAATGGAAATATTTCTGGCAGTAGAAGGAGTAGGAGGTTGTAGCTGATGTGTTGTTGTTTTGTTGTTTTTGTTTCTGAATTATTTTTGAGAGAATGGTCACAGTAAGGAGTTACAGCTTGGGGTTGTCCTGGCTCTCAGAAAATGAATAAAACAAACTTCTATGTTATAATCTATGATAAAGTGGATCATGTTAAAATTAGTGTGTTAATTGATCTGCTCAAACTGGCTGAATGCCTGTGTATTTTATTATAAAATTAATGCTGAAATTTAATTATCAATATATGCATTCAATTAGTCTATTATTTTGAGTGTTATGTATTAGTAGCACAAGTTTGTCAGGTTCTGGGATCTTAACTACAACTATCACAAGAGTAAGATGTGTTCTGTAAAAAGAAAATTTACATAAGTAAATGGAAAATTATGTTTAGAATTGTTTATAAAGTTAATTAGCATTTATGGATGATTGGGAAGTCCTATAGGCTGAAGGGCTTTTTTATGGAGAGCTCACTGGAATTTGGTGCTGCAGATTCCCTTCCACATGTGCTGTGATGGCTGGGAGGGGCTCTCCCTGAGCCTGAGTTCAGGCATTCCACTTCATCCTTTCCCTTTCTGAGAGCAGTGATTCAGTGCAGCCTCCTGCCTGTGTGAGCACTTGGAACTCACTTCTGATGGGAGCAGAGCAAAATGGCAATTATTGCGTTGAGATAATTTCTGAATTTTTAGGAATTTGTTACTGCAATTTTAATGATTTTAATATAAATCATTTTCAGACCTGTGCTTCTGCATTCCACCTCACCATGGTTGTAACACTGAGCAGAGTTTTACCCTCAGCTATGATGCTTTTAACTTTCACTTTTTATTAACAAAGCTAACGTGAAAGCAAAGTGTTTCATGTTGCCAATTTAATTTCTTTAATTAAAAGTGAAAGTTATAAGCTGGTACAGCCGTGGGTGAAGTTCTAATGTCATCAATAGGGAAAAATAGGTATAAAATTGAAACTGTTGGCACAGCAGTGGCTCTTGATAGTACAGCACCTGCAGTTGTGACTCTTAACATTATTTAATGCAAAAAGATGAATTTGAGGTATTCAGGACCCCCAGTGTAAATACTGGTCAGGGGCAGTAGAGCTGCAAGTGCCTTAGCTGGGATCAGATGTAGCCAAATGCAGGAGAGACCCTGTGAGGCATTTCCAGCACAGGTGTAACAAGTTGAGACTTTGAAGTCCTTACAATCTTAACAGAACACTTAATTTTGTTAGTGGATCAAAAATTTAGCAACAGTGCAGCTTTGACATTAATAATCGAGCAAAGTATTGAATAATTATGTAATGAAACACATCAGGAGTAGTTTTATTCTGTCCATCTGCATAGATGCAGAATATGCTCCAATTTAAAAAAATTGGTGCATGTATGGTGTGGTCATAATTACCCTTGTAATTTAAAAACACTGTTGCTTTCTAATTTAAGGCAATTCTGTGAAATCTGAAATCCCCCTAAAACCACACTGTTCCATGTGTAATTAGATGTCTCTTTTGTGGCCTCCTGCCTTAACACAAGCCAGGGGAAGAGCTGAGGTTTGGAACATTAGGGAGTTTGGTAACATGTAAATGAAGCCCCTTATTTCTGTTGTTTTGAATACACACATTTAACATACACTGCTTTTCATACTTTGGAAGTCCAATATTTCCATAGACATAATGTGATCTATGCAGTTTTCAGTTTCCAGATCAAGAACTCCCTAACACAAAGCATTTGGTTCTTCACAATTAAAATATCAGGTTGTCTGGTCTAAGAAAATAGCTGGTGTTTGGGAGAAATGTTAACAAACCTGGTTTGCTGAATACATTCTCAGGAGGAGACAGCATTTAATATATTTAGAAGTATGTTATCTGCTTAGGATCAGTCCTGGGTTTCTCTTAAATTACTATGGGAAGCTTGCTTGCTTTTAAAGGTGTTTGTTCATCAACAGGAAAATACATTATGTAAATGCAGCCTGCTGTATTTACAGATCTAGACATGATGAACAGGGAGGGGAAGGCAAAGGAATTGTGATAAAGTCCTTGAAAGTATTTGATTTGGTGGGTTCTCTGATCAGTGGGTGTTTCCAGAGTTTTAGAGGAAGGAGACATTGGTGCATTAAAAGATTTTGGAAAAGAGTGTTTCACAAAACAGGTGAAGTGCTGCATATTAAGATTTGGATGTTAGAGATAAAGGAGAAAGGAATAGAAAACCCAAAATATGAATTAACTGGAAGAAAAAAATTAAACTGCAATTTAAAAAGAAGCTAGGAATGATTAGTCAGTAGCTTGACAAAAGTAAGTGTAAAATAGTGAAATAATTGATGGTGATGTTGACATGTAGACAAAGCACTACAAGAGCTGAGCAGCAACAAAATTGTGCAAACTCTTCAGAGGAAGGGAGAAATGTTCACGTGTGGAATGGAGTGTAAAGGGAATCCAGTGACATTTCTAAAGCTCATTTAGGCACCTCTCTTTAGCTTGACATTTGCATTTGCTTATATTTGCTTTAATCTGTGTTGCATGAGCACTGGTGAAGCCTTTTATAATTTACATTAGATCATAAAGTGAAGAATTAATGAGATAGTTGATGTTTCTACTTGTTCTTTAATATATTTTAGCCTCTGTATGCTGATGATTTTATTTCTAAAGCTTACTGGCATGGTAACCAGCAGGAAAATATTTTAGTCTTACAAATCTGCTTAAAAAATCTGTTAAAATTTATCTGAACACAAAAGAGTTAAATTCCTTAATTATTTTAGTAGTAGTGATACATCTGATGTAAAGTTGGAATTCTGCTTGTTTGAAACAAGAACTAGCCTGGATTCTTTGGAAAAGCTCATTGGCATGGATTCAGGCAATAATTAGAAAATCATTGCATTATTCTAAATGTAAAAATAGTTCTATCTTCACCTTTAATCTGGGTTATATATTAAACTTCACCTGGTATTTTAGATGTTCTTTTTTGGAACAAGATTGCTGTATTTGATATTGTTCAGGAGCTGAGTACCTGCTTTCACCTCTGCAATAATTTTTATCATATATTTACTGTGAACAAGCTGGGGGTTTACACGGAGTAGGTGATTTCCTTTTGCATGTTGAGATTATCCTGAACTCCAGATCCGCTCCTATTTGGTCAGTTTCTGGGGAAGAAAGAAAAAGCCCCAACTTTTAAATGTGTTACTTTACTCTGTAGCACTCGCAGAGTTTTTCCTTCACTTATGGAGCCCAGGAAATTGCAATGTTACTTTGCATCTCCTGCTTTAATTTTTCTTACACTGTCCCCAAACACTAGGTACCTCTGGTGTGTTTTCCAGGATTCTATCATTTCCTTGTAGAAAGTTAGTAACAATATTAGAAGTCTTAGTTGGATTCTCTCAGGACACTCTGCTTCCTCCTAAAGCTGCTGTGCTTTCAACTTGTACTTTGCATTTGGCGAATTTTCAGCTTCATACAGGAGTGTAGCAGTACTTTGTGTTTCTGTTCTGCTTTCACTGTGAGGCTCACAAGGCAATAGAAGTTCATTGTACATTTATAAATTTATCATCAAAACCCATGAAAGGGCTAAATATGCTTTTCCATACATCATACTGGAGAAACTGAGGCTCCAGCAATTGAATTGTTCTTGCAAAGTGACAGCAAGGACCTTGTTCAGCTCAGTTCATGAATACTGACCTGAGCCCATCTCCTGGAGAAGCAGCTCACTGACTGGGCTTTGTTACTTTGGTTTTTAACCCAATAGGGATAAGTATAATCAGGTCCTTACTAATTGCTCTGTTGATTAGAAACCCAGCTCTGTGGCAGACCCACATATTTCATTAAATACCTTTTTGCCCTTTGAACATTAACTAGGTCACAGTATCGAAGTTTTTATTTTTGGAGTTTCTTCCTTGGTTGGCGCAAGTCAGATTTGGTCTTTGGCTATCTCAGATCTCAGTTTGGCATTCAGTTGCTGCAGACACTGCCCTGTCCAAGAGCCTCTTATGCCAACAGACACAAAAGCACTTGGAGATGTTGTTGGAAGGTGAAGCTGATGTGCACACTGGAAGAGTTCAGCCCATCTCAAAATCTCATTATTGTTTAATGTCACCCTGTGTTATCAGCACTGTGTTCTATAGGTGTGCTGCATTAGCTGGAAAAAATAATCCCAGTTCAAACAAAACCAACAAACCCACAAAACTGACAGGAGAAAGGTTACAGAATTCTGTGCCAAATCAAGCCAAGGCACTCTCCAGGTGTGTCAAAAATAGTACCCAGCCCTTGTAAGTGCAAGCCCTTAAAATCTCTCTCCCTTTGGTTTTCTTAATGGATTTTGGAATTCTGACCAGAATATGGTATGAAAAAATTAAACACTGGAAAAAAATCTGAGATATATAACTTTGCAAACAAATATTCTTTCAAGTTTCTGCCTTCAGCATAGCAACAAGCAGGGAACAACAGATAGGAGAGGGCACAGACACTCCTTTAGGAGTTGGGTAAATGATTCCCCTTTAAATCTCAAAGAAATATTGAAGTAGAACTACCACATCTCTCAGGCATCAGGAACTACAGTTTTCCATGGATGTCACAAGTTTTATTGGAGCTTCTTGTAACTTCTAATGCAACATTTGCTGAATGCTGACCTATCACACATTTGTAAAACTATAATGTGTGCATTACCTGCCTCTTAAGTTTTGAATTCCATCAGTCTTAGAAGACATAGTGAGCACAAATACAAATTTAATGGTTTTTTAACATGTGGTTATAAAATACTCTGTGTCTAAAGAAATGTTACAGGTTGTTATTGTGATTAAATGATCTGCTTTTACAGCTCTTCTGGTTTTGAAGGAAAATACAAAAGTTGTCATTTAGCAATATTTATCCAGTTTTATATATTGACAGCATTAATATTATTAGTAGTGCATGCATGGGTTTAACAGTGTATTTCTATACTGTACTCAAAGCAAACTCATATAGTAATATCTTTATAATAAAGATTTACCTTTTGGGAGGGCAACTCTACAATGGTTTTCTTCATGTTCTCTACTGAGAGCTAAATACAAGCTTAGTTGCAAACAGTAAATTTTAAAATACGTGATTGTAAGGACCTAAATTAAAAAGTTTGGATAATGGAAAGGGTATAACTTCTGCTCTTAGATGTTTGAATTTGTTAGTATTTAATAATTGAAATCTAAACCTGTATGGAAACTTTCACATTGACAAAAGCATGGTTGGGTTGGGTTTTTCTGGTTTTGGTTTGGGTTTTTGTTGTTTTTTGTTGGGGGTTTTTTTTGGGTTTTTGGGTTTTTGGTTTTTTGTGTTTTGTTTTGGTGGGTTTTTTTTTTGTTGTTGTTATTGTGTTGTTTTCTTTTGTTTTTGTGGTTTGGTTTGGTTTTGGGGTCTTTTTGGTTTTTTTTTTTTGTTGTTGTTTGGTTTGTTTAGGTGTTCTTTAAATTCAAATCTTGACTCTCTTTCATTTACCACTGAGCATTTAACCTCATTTTGGGTGAGGCTCATGGGTTTGAAATTGCACTTGTGTCTATTTAAGTGTCCCGTGTTTGATACCTTGTATCCTGTTCCTATTTCTTTGTTATTTTTTAACTTACTGCAACAGATGAGGGGTTCTTAAACCATCTGTTAACCTTTTTTCCCCATTTTTTTAAACATGTAGAGTCGCTCAAGGCAAGAAGACCCAGAGCAAGCTAGACTGAAACAAAAAGCAAAGGAGGTAAGCAGAGCTAGAGATCATTACACTTGACATTTCAAGGCTTGAACATATTAATTTTTTATGCCTTGCTACTTGTATATCGTTAATAAAAATCTGACTAAAAACTTTTTAGGATGTATTTGTTGCTTCGCCTTTGATCTTAATGTTTGCAAACTAATACATTAATACATGTGAAGCCTAAGGAGATTTTATAAGAGAATATTTCCATACATTACATTTTCATTTCCATTTTAGGTAGCTGTAGCTTTTGTTGGGTTGTTGATGACAGCAGCTCTAGATTTTGGTGGAAAATATATGCCTTTGTCTTTTTGTAAAATGTCGCTTTCTTAGAAATGTGCTACTTAACCATTTTGTTCTGGTAACATTCTTTCAAGTAATGTAATTGCCAATCATTTTCTCTATTCTGTGATTCAGTGGACTGTTTACTCATTTGTCTAAATTACAATAATCTAAAAAATATCAAATAATTTCCTATGAAGCTGTGATGTGTTACTCTAAGAGTACCTTAATTTGCTGTAAATGAGTGAGTGTCCTTTGCTTAAGGCATCTCATGCCTTAGGATTGGGTTGTAACTTAAATCAGTTAGAAAGATTAAAATATCCATCAGTTGAAAGCAATTTCAGCAAAATGATGCCATTCTTTTTAGCCAGCTTGTTTGGATATACACATTAGCAGGTAATAATTATGCACTGGAAGGTAAGATATACAGAAAAATGCTTATAGCAAGTCCTTTTGTATTGACCTGTTCTTCCTGTTTTGTTTCCCTCTTGGCAGTATTCTGGAGTCCCGTTAGCTACACAGATTTTATGTATGTAATAGTCAAAAAATCCAAATACATGGATGAGTTGTATTTGTCTTCATTTCATTCTGTGGTTACGTAGGAAGACTTGCTGAAATGAGTTCTTGTAAACATTAGACCAGGCCGTACTGTTTCCAGAGTTGGATTTGTAAAGCAAGTATTGAAATGAAATAGAGTAATCAAATTATTTGGCAGGAAAAGAGGCAGGATTTTAATAGTGCTCGGGTTTTGTAGGCAGCCAGTACATGCAAAGGAAGAATGAGATTTCTGAGAGCAATTGGTGGCAGCAGAAAGGGCTGTTGAGCTGGGAGCCGAAGGTGCCGCGCTGCTGGAAGTGAGCAGAGCTGGGATTAAATGCATTGCTGCTCATCAGTGTGGCTTTCCTGGGCGTTCTTTCCCGGCCTTTGGAAACTTGAGGGAGTGAAAGTGAAAGGCAGGGCCAGTAAGGGCGGTGTGGCCGTGCCCAGGGTGGAGCCGCTGTGGGGAGCCCGGCCCGGCACAGGGAGCGAGCGGGGCACAGCCGGGCCGGGCGGCTCCGAGGGGTGAGGGCTGGGCCGGGCCCATCTGCGGGGGAGCCATTGGAGGGGCTTGGGCACAGCGGGCTGTGGGTGCGGGGCTGGCTTTGGGCTCTGCAGGAGCTCCTCGGTGCTTTGGGCACAGCGGGCTGGCTTTGGGCTCTGCAAAAGGAGCTCCTCGGTGCTTCGGGCACACCGGGCTGTGCGTGCGGGGCTGGCTTTGGGCTCTGCAGGAGCGCCTCACAGGGGCTTCGGGCACACCGGGCTGTGCGTGCAGGGCTGGCTTAGGGCTCTGCAGGAGCTCCTCGGTGTTTGGGCACACCGGGCTGTGTGTGCGGGGCTGGCTTTGGGCACTGCAAAAGGAGCTCCTCAGAGGAGCTTCGGGCACATCAGGCTGTGTGTGCAGTGCTGGCTTTGGGCTCTGCAGGAGCTCCTCGGTGCTTTGGACACACCGGGCTGTGTGTGCAGTGCTGGCTTTGGGCTCTGCAGGAGCTCCTCGGTGCTTGGGGCACAGCGGGCTGTGGGTGCAGTGCTGGCTTTGGGCTCTGCAGGAGCTGCTCGGTGCTTTGGGCACAGCGGGCTGTGGGTGCGGGGCTGGCTTTGGGCTCTGCAAAAGGAGCTCCTCAGAGGAGCTTCGGGCACGTCAGGCTGTGGGTGAAGTGCTGGCTTAGGGCACTGCAGGAGCTGCTCGGTGCTTTGGGCACAGAGAGCTGTGGGTGCAGTGCTGGCTTTGGGCACTGCAGGAGCTCCTCGGTGCTTCGGGCACAGAGAGCTGTGGGTGCAGTGCTGGCTTAGGGCTCTCCAGGAGCTGCTCGGTGCTTCAGGCACAGAGAGCTGTGGGTACACCTCTGGCTGTGTCTGGGCAATGCAGAAGGATCTCCATGTCACCATGATACTTTCTTAAAAATCCCTTCGCCAGGATTTCTTCTCCTGGGAAGCTTCACCTTCTCCCTGTTTTGCTGCTTTGGAATGTGATTTGTATTCAGCGTGTGAATTGTTTTAATTTAATGACCAGTCATGGTTCAGCTGTGTTGAGGCTCTGAGGAGTCACAGGTTTTTCTTTACCATTCTTGTGAAGCCTTTTGATGTATCCTTTCACTTTCTGTAGTGTAGTTCTAGTATAGCCATAATAGAATAGAATAGAATAGAATAGAATAGAATAGAATAGAATAGAATAGAATAGAATAGAATAGAATAGAATATATATCATAAAATAATCAATCAGCCTTCTGAGATCATGGAGTCAAATTCTCATCTCTCACCTGGTCCTGGGGACCCTCACAAACACCACAGCTCCTCAGAGAGGCTTTGGGCACAGCAGGCTGTGGGTGCAGCTCTGGCTTTGGGCACTGCAGGAGCTCCTCAGCCTGGCTGCCGCAGCCTCTGCCCTCAGAGCTGACCCTGCCTGCTCACAGAAATGCATCATCTGCTGGCACCACTGAAGTGGAATTTCATTCTGCATGTTTGAAACCATAAGAAACGTCTCTGGTTTTAGTAATCTAAAGCTCCGGAGACTTTCACTTAAAATATTAAAATTTAGTTAGTAAAAACATTTTCTTTTGCAAAGGGGAGTGTGGCATGGTACTGGCAGGATGTTGTTTTAAGATTGTTCATATTTTTTTCTGCACTGGTTACTGGATATATCATGACATCTTAAATTATTGGCACTGCCAAAATAAAAAAAATAACTCATTTTATAGTATAAAGGGTTGATTAGAAAAACTGTCTTGGGCATAGCTTTGTCATTTGAAATTAAAAGTTTAGAATCAATGCCAAAAATAAGGAAAAAATTTCAAAACTTTGCTGCTAGTTGGGCTACTCTTATATGTGCTTATGACCCATAGCTCAGAAAAAAATTGTGTTTCTTCCAGGTTTTGTATAAGCTGATGAATAAAACACTGTTAGCTTCAATAATAAGCTGGATTGGAAGCTGTGATTCCATGATTTCTGTCTTGAATATTGCCTGAAGACCTTTGTTGCACAGATACTCTTGTAGCCTACAGTGAAGTGGTGTTAGGTAGTGTTTTAAAACACACAGGAGGGCACCCAAGAAACCTGCAGCTCTTCTAGCTTGTATTACTTATTTAATGATATGATTGCCAGATAGCTTGTTTTTTCATCCCAGCAAAACAACTGATAATTGTTTTATTAATAATAATTTAAAAAGAGTGATTATTATGTTCTGAAAATGGATAATGGCTCAGGCTTTAATCAGTTTGAACAGTGACAACTACTGACAGAAGTCAGAGAGAGAAAGTGAAGTACCAAAATAAGTAATTTGAAGTCTTAAAGTCTTAAATCTTTCCTTAAAAGTAGAAAAAAACCCATTAAAACCACCAAAATAACTCTGGAAAATGCTGTCTTTGAATGCAAAATAAAGGTACCAATAGAAGGATAATAGGATGAAGAGGAAAGAAAGAAAACGAGCAAAGAGTATTCATTCCAAAGCATTCTCCTCCATGGATATTTTGGAGTCTTCATTCTGTAATGCTCTGTTTTTCTTCCTAATTTAAGAAGAAAAAAAGATTAGCTCAGTTTCTTTCACAGAACATCTACTGTTGAAAGATTCCTTCTTGCTTCTTAGTGCTATAAAGACAGTGTAAGTGGAATCCTTTGAGCACATTTTAAAATTAATTTGATTAGGTAAAGATTATATTTTTTCTCTGTAATTCCATCTTGATGCATTCATTAGCCATTCTTCAAACCACTCTGCATATTGTTTATACCAAATCGGCATAAATCAGGTTTAAACTGCATTTAAATACTTACCCAAACAAAGTTAAGCCCCATCTCCACGGGGTCTTATTGCAGAGACAAGACATAACACTCAGGTTTTGTTCACAGCCAGACTAGCACTGGTTTAGTTAAGGCAGTGCAAACCCACTCTGATTTCAGTTTGAGTTACTTATTTTTGCTTTGGTATTGACCTGTTTCAAGTAGACTTGAGTGAAAGCAGTAGCAAAATGTACCCATGGAGGATTATCTTGCTCAGATCTCTCCATTTGCTTTCACACTTCTAAGTTGGTGCAGCCTTTTTCAGTGGACACCATGTGATTGTTTCAATGGTAAACCTGTTTAGGAAACTACTGAAAATACTTTCCATTGAGACTGTTTCAGGGAAAGATGATGCTTTTCAGCTATGTGTTGTGTTGCTTTGTGGCAAATTCTGATATGTCTGACTTGGTACAATTTAATGTAAGGAATAGCATCGTTTGTGAGCAGTGTCTGTTTTGTTGGAAATTATATAACTTTCCTAATTATTTTTTCTAATTAATGGTTTTAATTAACTTTTAATTGTTGTTATCAATAGTAAGCAGGGTATTGATAATAAGCAGTGAAGTTTTCCATTTTAGCCAACACATAGTTAAGTTTTTGCAGAGACTGCTGTTGTTGAAGAGTGATTAGAAAGTCACTGAAACTTTAAGTTTTGCTAAACCAACCCTGATAAGCTTCAATGAACAAAGCCTGACTAAAGCTTTCAAAATCAAGTTTTAGGAAATACACTGATTTATGTAGTCTGGAAGTCACAAATGTAAGTTAAAGAAATTATGAGTTCTCTAATTTCCTTCAAAAGCTTCATTAAATAGAACATAAAAGAAGCCATATAGCTGATAGCAGGCATAGATCAAGATTAGGAATATCTGAGTCAACACCTAGTAATTAATGATAGAAATTATTTAAAGGAAAGACAGGGAGGGTAAGATCCTTAACATCAGGGGTATTCTGCATATCAGGATCTGTTGCCTAAAAAATGTTTTAATTTAAAAGTCAAGTAACTGAGGTTGATCCTAAAAGATGAACTTGGTTCAAATTTTTGTGTCATCACCAACCAAGAATATGGCACAATAATGAACAAACCAGACCCCATAAATGCCTGGGCATGTGTGCAGGGTTAGATAACCCCCAGTGGGATCTGTTCTGGGATGTGCCCATCAGCCATGCAGGGGAAGTCTCTGAGCTGTTGGTGTTCATGCCAGAAGCCTTCAGATGCAGCCCTGTGTGTGCCCCTGCCAGCAGACCTGGCCCAGCTGCCCGGGGCTGGGCAGGTCCTTTGTGGTCCCCTGGCCAGGAGCTTTGGAGTGCTCAAGTCCTGCAGGAGCACAGCAGGCAGAGAGAGGCTCTTCCATTGTGGGAGCCACTGCCTTGGGTGCTGCCATCCCCCACCTGCAGTGTCCTCTGGAGCAAGAGCCTTGCTGGGCTGAGGTTTAGACTTTGACCTGTATGCTTTTCTGAGTTCTGTGCAGTAAAATATGGGAGCTGTTAGCAGGTGGAGTTCTAGAAAAACCTGTGGGATCCTTCTCTTCAGAATAATGAAATATGTACATCCTATGGTGTATATGTCATGTGGTTCTACCATTGCCTTAGAGGTTTTAATCCACTAGAACTTAACTTGTAGCAGAATTACTGAAACTCCAACATTGTATACTTAGTGACTATAAGAGGAAAACAGTTTTACACTAAATAAGTTCTTGTCACCACACTAATATTTATGTATCAACTCAATAGGAGTAATTTCTTCTAAAATATTTAAATGATAGTTTACTGCAGTTACCATAATTACTGAAAATGAAAAGCAAGTGAAAAGGATTTTGCTTTGTTTGGCAAGTTCATTTATTCACCTTTTCACCAAAGTCAAAGTCCTTAAATATTTTACTGCTAAAGCAGTGTCTCAGTGATGAGAAGTCTCAGTAAATTTTTTTATTTTATCATGCCTGACATAAAAATATTGACCCAAAAGCAACAATCTTATCTTAAATTGCTTTCTTACAACAGAGTTCACTGAGAAGTGGGGCACTTGAACAGAAAATTTAAGTTAAATTTCCATGCAGCTCTCTAACCCATCTGTATGTCAGTAAGTGGAAAGAAGGAAAAGCTATAAATGTGATACCTGAAGTAATGATGAAGCAATGTTTAAGCAACACTGATTCCTCAGAACAGAGTTATTTCATGAATAGTTTTCTGCATCAGGTTACCAGTGCTGCAGCTGTGATGCAGAAGGAGTGCAAGCATTCTTGTCAATATGTATAGAAAGTCAGGTAACAGTCACTTTTTTTATACTTTCCCTGTACCACAGATCTGTTTGTACCCAGAAAAAATGCTTTGACCGTTCTCATCTGGTTTAAGATGGATTTGGCTTCAGAGTACAAGATTTTTCTGAAGTTACAGAGTTGCTGCAGTGACCTAAAATGTTAGTACTAAACTTGCACTTCAGAGTGGAGTGATCCTATCTTAGCAATCAAAATACTCTCCTTGAAGTCCTGCTGCATAATCAAGTTTACTGCCTATGTTAGCTGTTGTTTTTTTTTTTCCTTTTAGCAGATACTACTTTAGATGTACAGGTGTATTATGGTAACAGTCCCAAATTCTGATGACTGAAGTTGATTATAAAACTTATAACCAGGACAAGAGAGGAATGGTATTACATCTACATGTGCAAATGATGCTGGGGAAATATGAGACAATCTATAACCAGTAATAAGTTTATTACATATGGATCTTGGTTTGTAAGTCTTCCAGATTCCTGTGTTTCCAAGGATGACGTACTGCCCTGTGTTGAATTCTAGGTGTCCTGAAGAACTTTGTTCAGTGACAGTCTTACTGTTCAGCAGAACTTCTTGCATATGTCTTTGTACAATTGAAGGTGATGACAATTCCACCCTGTTCTCCTGGGCTTAGAGCAGAAGTTGTGGCAAGTTGTCTGGCTGAAGTTGAAGTGTGGTGTCACCCTTGCTGTTCAGAGAGTCAGAAACTGGATAATTGACAGAAAAATGCTGGGGGATCAGAGGAATGGCTGTGATATCTTCTAGCTGACTCAAATTATTTATTCCTGCTTAGGTAAAATGTATATTAATTAGAGCTGAGTCAAGGGCTGGGTTTCTTTTTGTCTTCTCTCTAACCCAAGCTTGACCCAAGCTTATCATATTAGTCTACCACAAATCTAAATTAAATCCAATGCTGTCCAATGTAATAATTTTCTTCTACAAAATTGAGTTGGTGGCATTTTGTAGTGATGCATTATTCCAGCATACACATAGTGCCCAGCTCTTGTTTAGTTTTCATGAATGTTTATTTTTCATGACTGATGAAAACTGTTGGGTTTAGCATTCTTAAAGGGAAATGCTGTTTTAGGAGCATAGAGGAGCTAAATACACAGCCATTTTTAAGTAATAAACTATTTCTATACCACCATCTTTATAGTATACAGAACACTCCTTTATCTTTGTTTATACTTGCTACCTGAAAACAAACCCTTAGAACTTGGTTTACACCAAATGTGAGTGCCTTGTGTGAGAGGGATCCACGTATTGCATGAAGGATCCATCTTTTGTTCCTCATGAAGTTCTCTGTCACATCTGGGAGGCTTTGCAAGGGAGGTGTTGGTAAGCAGGAAAAATGAGGTTGCATAGCTTGGAGAGCAGGGGGTTATGCAAAACAAAATGGGACAGTGAGCATGGGATTGTTCAGCCTGCAGAAGAGAAGCTTCAGGGTGACCTAATTGTGACCTTCCTGTACCTGGAGGAAAGATGGAGAGACACAATTTACAAGGGCCTGGAGCCACAGGGCAAGGGAGAATGGCTTCACACTGACAGAGGGCAGGGTTAGATTAGACATTAGTAAAAAACTCTTCCCTGTGAGGGAGGGCAGGCTGTGGCACAGGGGCCCAGAGCAGCTGTGGCTGTCCCTGGATCCCTGGCAGTGTCCCAGGCCAGGCTGGATGGGCTTGGAGCAGCCTGGGACAGTGGAACGTGTCCCTGCCCATGGTGAGAGATCTTTAGTTCCCTTCCAAGCCAAACCATTCTGGAGTTCTGTGGGTGTGACAAGAGAAAGGAACAAGAAAGCAAGCTGTCCACTCAAGCCTTGTGCCTTGTTTAGCTGATGTCTCACTGAGTATGTGGAAGGTATCAACCTTCAAATTAACCCAACAGCAGTGTAATTTCCTTAGATCTTGTATGACAAGTGTATTTGTCCTGGTGCAAACTCCTGTTTGAGGCTTTTGCAGCTATTCATAACCAATGGAACAGAGGGATTTTCTTACCCTGCTACCAAAAGGGTTCCCATTTAGTGCTCTGAGAATTGGGGGCATGAAACTACTGAGAGTTTACACCTGTAAAAGTTGTTGCTTTTTTTGTGATTATTTCTTGTTTTCTCATGTTTCCTAACAAAATGCTAAGTCACTGTGGACTCTTATTTTTCAAGTAAAATTAGTGAGGAAGAGTCAAGACTCATTTTCAAGCTAGAGATTAGTTCTGGTGTGAAATATATTTGGGTTGTGTTTGAACAGATCCAGAAGAGCAGTACCTATTACAAAGTCTGCTCTACCTAGTGGATTTTATTTTTTTTTTTAAGCAAAAAGGTGGTAGGGAAGGAGAAAGCCATCCCTGTTGTCTCCATCACCTTCCAGCACACACGTCCTGATGGAGTCCTGCCTAGCACAACACAAGGTTGTTGAAATAAGTGGCCTCTCACTATACAGCAACAAGACTACTTAAATGTGAATTTCTAGAACTCAGGTTTAGAATGGTGAAAGCTTTTTGCAAAGAATTTTTGAAGCTGAAGATGACTTTGCTCTTCTGAATTTCACCAAAATAGTCCAGCAGGAACTTCCTCCTGTAAAATGAATTTTTTGAAGGTGGTAACAGTAAAATCTTCAGACCTCCAGCTCTCCTGTAGTTTTCCTTCCATGTCTGTAGGAATAACCAGTGCTACTGCTTTTTGATTTGAACAAGTGGAGGGTGGCAGCCCCCTGTTTCTAATCCATTTTGGATGCCTGGACAGCCAAGCTTGGTAAAAGATAAGGGGGGTATTCTTTTCCATGTTTGGCATGTAAGATTTGTGATAAGGGTGGTTTGAGTTTGCCTGTCCTGAATACTGACAGTTGCATCCAGAGGTTCCAGAAGAAGCAGCGAGGAATGCATGTAATTGGTGCTTCCTTTTCTGAAAGAAATTTTAAAGTTTTTAAAAATCTATTTAAATATAAAAACACACACACTCTCTGCCTGTGTGTGTATACATATATATACACCAGATGAGTTTGTGCAAGGGAGAGGTCAAGACTGAATTTGCAGTTCTCCTTTTGCTTCAGTGGTATTCTGTCTAAATATGGGTCTTCCTCAGGTAGAAACAACCTTGTTCAGAACAATTTATCACACTGGCATAGACAGTGGAAAAAAGAAAAAATGCTGTTTGGAGCAAGCTGTGAATGTGGAAAAATCACGTAACTGTTTTAACTGAACACTGCAACAGATTTACTTTCGTGCTAATTTGGCTGAATAACCACACTTTAGAATATGATTGCCTGTTTAATAAGTAGAGGGCAGCAAATGTCAGCTGTGTCTGCTTGTCAGTTGCTGAGGAGGTTGCTTGGACAACAACATGAATTATTATTTAGATGATTTGGCCCCTTAGTCAAGCCTGGAATACTCTGTAGCAGCTTGCGGGGGTGGGGGGAGGTCAAGGTGTATTTAGGCTCAAGCCTGCAGGGCAAATTTTCCCCCATCCCCTCTGTGCGCGTTGGTTTCTGACTCCAAAACAAACCTGAATGAGGGCTTTAATTCTGCTGCCGAGCTAACGTGTTTGTAAGCCCTGTTTGGCAGCCTGGAGCGCCCGAGGCAGCCACAGCTGCCAGCTTTCATCTGCCCCCGGATCCTGCGGGGCTCGCGTCACATGCGCTGCCCTCAGGGCACGGAGGCGAGCGCCCGGCTCTGTGTGCCCCTTCCTGTGAGGGGCTGGGGCTGCTCATGCCGGCTCTGTGTGCCCCTTCCTGTGAGGGGCTGGGGCTGGGGCTGCTCATGGCGGCTGTGTGCCCCTTCCTGTGAGGGGCTGGGGCTGCTCATGCCGGCTCTGTGTGCCCCTTCCTGTGAGGGGCTGGGGCTGGGGCTGCTCATGCCGGCTCTGTGTGCCCCTTCCTGTGAGGGGCTGCGGCTGGGGCTGCTCATGTCGGCTCTGTGTGCCCCTTCCTGTGAGGGGCTGCGGCTGGGGCTGCTCATGCCGGCTCTGTGTGCCCCTTCCTGTGAGGGGCTGGGGCTGGGGCTGCTCATGTCGGCTCTGTGTGCCCCTTCCTGTGAGGGGCTGGGGCTGCTTATGCCGGCTCTGTGTGCCCCTTCCTGTGAGGGGCTCCGGCTGGGGCTGCTCATGCCGGCTCTGTGCCCCTTCCTGTGAGGGGCTCCGGCTGGGGCTGCTTATGCCGGCTCTGTGTGCCCCTTGCTGTGAGGGGCTGCGGCTGGGGCTGCTCATGCCGGCTCTGTGTGCCCCTTCCTGTGAGGGGCTGGGGCTGGGGCTGCTCATGCCGGCTCTCTGCCCCTTCCTGTGAGGGGCTGGGGCTGGGGCTGCTCATGCCGGCTCTCTGTGCCCCTTCCTGTGAGGGGCTGGGGCTGCTCATCCCTTCTCCTGTGAGTCCCTTCCTGTGAGCCCTGCCTGCTGAGGCTGAGGCTGCTCAACCCTTCTCCTGTGTGCCCCTTCCTGTGAGGGGCTGGGGCTGCTCATGTCGGCTCTGTGTGCCCCTTC
The DNA here is from genome assembly GCA_039654755.1 of Calcarius lapponicus. Classification (NCBI taxonomy): domain Eukaryota; kingdom Metazoa; phylum Chordata; class Aves; order Passeriformes; family Fringillidae; genus Calcarius; species Calcarius lapponicus. The sequence continues at coordinate 19,447,526 of CM077474.1, read as the reverse complement.
CTGTGAGGGACTGGGGCTGCTCATGCCGGCTCTGTGTGTCCCCATCCACCCGGGCAGGGGCTGCTCATCCCGGCTCCTCTGTGTCCCTGCCCCGGCTCCTCTTTGTGAATTCCCCGCACTGAGCTCCCTCTGCTCCCGCAGCCGCCTCCCGGCCGCAGTCTGGGTGGGTGCTCACGTCTTCTGTGCTCTCACAAGGATGTATAGGTTTGTTTGCGATGCGTACGTTTCACAGAGCACACTGCTTTTCATAAAATCTGGGATCTGTTTCTAACCTGGTAGTGGAGGATGAAAGAGTTCATGGGAGCACAGTTAAAGCAAAAGTTGAAATGCAGTAGTAAAATTTTTAACAGAGTAATTTAAAACTTCCTTGCCAGCCCATTTTTGAGAAGATTTAATACCATGAATAGTAAGGTAAAAAAATGTCCATTTTGGTTAACTAAACACTCAACATTTCTGACTGTAGCTAGCTTTTATGCAGCTCTTCTCTAAACTACAAGCTAGGTGGCTGGGCAGTAACATGCAGGGGTCATGAAAGGTGTGTTAGCATCTATTTCCTATTTTTAGTTTAGTCTTGTCGTTCAAAAATACTGTGTCAGCCTGTGAAAGAGTTACATCATCTTAGCTGAATAATGAGATACTGCTCAACATACCTTGAAAATGTAGTTTCCCTGCACTACTAGTAGTAATCTTTTAAATAAATAAAATTTCTTATTGTCATTCACAATATACTGTTTTCCCCTCAAATAGTTTTGTTAAAGGTAGGTATGATTCTCTCTAAAATGTAAACACTTGAAAGGTATTAATGTATTTTTAATGTTATTGAGCAGTTGAGTAATGATTTGTAAGAGTTTTGGTTTTGTTTAGTATTACAAATTGCTGCTGAATTGGTGCTTAACTTCTGGATTTCTGTGGAAATGGTCATAAATACCTGATTTCCCAGAATGGGAAGGTATGGTATGGGCATTTATGCTGATGAGTGTCTGTACACTGAGGTGTTACAGCTTCCTAAAAACTGCTACCTCAGTACTGGGTAGGGTTGAAGGGAAGCAAATTCAAAAACAGTGTGGTGCAATTACAGTTCATGGGTTTATTGACTCTGCACAGCCATGAGGTACAGAGCAACCTCTTAGACTGCTGTGTCCTTTCCCCCCACAAGTAGAACATGTATTTATATCCAGACATTTATATTCTTGAAACAGAAATAACACCCTGTAGATTCTGAAGATTTCTCTTAATGGCCAAAAGCCATATTCATGTGGTGAGGTGCTTGAAAATCTATTATTTAAAAAAAAATAAAAATTGCAATAATAAAAAGATTTGTCCTGGCAGAAGTGTTCATATCTGGCAAACATGTCAGATAATTTAAGTAAGCTTCAGGAAAATGTCAAAAATACTCGATAGGAAAATAAAGCATAAGTGCTAAACTCAGGCATTAATTGTGTTCAGGACAACAGGAGAGGGGCAGAATGTTCACTCCAATAGAAACATACTAGAGGTGAAACTGGGGAGAAGAAAGCATGTTTTTATGAGAAATAGGATAATTTTGTCTATTAATTTTTGAAACTTATGTTTAAATTCTGGGAAAGTGTGAACTGTGTTTCCACAGAGCCCTTAGTCCTAAGCAACCCAGCCTTCAGTGGCTGTAGTGGGCACCTGCCAGCTCTGGACAGGTGAGATGGGCTCCCCTCAGGGGGAACCTGTAGAATTTCCAGGATTTCTGCCTTGCCTTGGTGTGACAGGGAATGATTGTGAAGGTTAGTGAATACACATCATCACTTCACTGCATATGCTGCTGTTCAATTAAATCAACTGCTTTCAGCTTCCTGTTTTGAGGAGCAGTAAATTCAGTATGCAGCAAAATTGTTCTCTTTTAATAATGGTCTGTCATCAGCATTTGCTAGTATTTCCTTCTTAAGCAGTATGTTCAGGAATCTCTTGTGTGTGTCAGAAAAAAGTATGGGATGATTTCTTCCTCCCTCTAAGAAATAAGTGTTTGCATCTTTTTGCTGTTTTTACCTTTTTAGTGATCTAGGTGACTGCAAGATAGAGTGATACAGACCTTCAGGTTGCATGGAACCACCTAAAGAATATGGAGCTCCATTATCTCACCCTATGAGCTTCTGTAATTGTCTCAGATTGAAGACTTGTACCTTATTTTAGGTTGCAAAAGTCAAACAATACTCTGAATTTTAGCAGAGAAAGGTAACTTCAGGCCGTGAGAGACTGGCAAAGTTTCCTGGGACCATTTCTTTATCCCAGTTTTGTCAATGTTTAATCTGGTAGTTGACATAGAGGTAAAATATGCTTAGCTATTGAATTAAACTTCTGTGTTTGTGTGCTGTCATGGTGCTCAGCACAAGGTGCTGGGTTTCAGAAGTATGTGACAGTGTTCTGCTTCTGTATTTATTTGATGATTTGGATAAAGAGCTACTATAATATTTAAATACCTTGTACATTGTTATGCTATCTAAAATGCATATATTTCTTAAATTTGTCAGTGGATGCTTCTGTTAACATTGCAATATAGGGTGACTTCTGTGATCTGCTCAGCTACACAAAAGAAAAAATCATAAATGTACATTTCATAAATATCCTCAGGTACCAAGGCTTTAAAAATAATACCTCAGTTAAAAAATGTTCATCTGTCCATCTAGCTATGGGGAGAAATAATTTCTGGGAAGTACTAAAATTTGGAAAACAGACATCCTATATGCAGTGGCTAAGGAAATGTCTGCCTTAGCAGGCATGCCAGCATTCAGGAATGCTGAGGACATGTGGTAGGCTATGTAGCAAGCATCAGAATGATCTGACTGTTCTGTGATGGAGATTTTTATTTTTGCCCTGTCAAATAAAATGCACCTCTGAGTGCATTTTTGCTCCTGCCACTTTTTAAATGTGTGTCCCTTATATTTCAATGTTATAATTGAATCCGTCTGCCCCACCACTGTAACTATGGAACAATTCTATTGACATCAGTAGCAATATTCAAAACAAACAGAATTTGTCCCTCTGGTGTTAGATATCATCTCATATCATAACAACTCCTGTGGACAATTAGGATTTATTGTTATCAGCTGCACCTAACATTTTTGCTTAAGTGCAAAATACTTTTGCAGTTGTATCTAACAACGTGTGTATGCTATCACTGGCCAGGGTCTATGAACAAATCACAAACAGGACGGGACTACTAGGAACGTGCCTTGAGCTGCTTTATATTCCAGCATCAGTCTCATAATCTAAAAGTCAGAAGTTCAATCCTCACACAGAACACCATTTATTGTTGGTTGAGAGTTTATATATAAGTTACGAAGGGGATGGGTTTGTTAGGAATGTGTTTTGTTTTATTTTTTAGCATTAATTTTATTACATGGTTATGACAATGGGAAGATGTTATTACCTTACATTTTAGGCAATAGTTAAAGAACTTAATGTAACAACTTACTTTAAAAGTTTTTTGACTAATTACACAAAGCAAAATTATATTGACAGTTTTATCTAATTACTATATATGTATTTATAGGTATATGTTTTATGTAATTACTATATATGTATTTATATGTATATGTTTTATCTAATTACTATATATGTATTATACTATATATGTATATATATGTATTTTGGGTTAAAACAATGTTTGCTTATTTTGAATACAATATTTGCTTGTAAGTTTTAAGACACAATGCATAGAGCTTTATTATTAAGTTTAAAACTTTTCAATATTTCATTCTTTGTCTACTGCCTGGGATGTGAGCTGATGGCATCTTCCCATTGTCATGACCATGTAATGAGGCTGATGCTGGAAAATAAAACAGCTCAAGGCACGTTCCCCAGCAGTCCCGTCCTGTTGGTGATTTGTACACAGATCCCAGCCAGCAATATATGTGTGTGCAATTTATCTGAAAATCAGTCCTAACCAATCCCATGTTGGGATTTTGCATTGATTTCTGGGTGTGCCTGTTTGGTGTCTATGTCCCATCTCCTTGATTTTGTTGCTGCAGGTGGAGGATCTCAGTGCAGGGTGTGTTCAGGCTGTGCAGCACTGGGGTGAGCACTGAGGAGTGCAGGATGGCAGTGCAGGTGTGTTCAGGCTGTGCAGCACTGGGGTGAGCACTGGGGAGTGGAGGATGGCAGTGCAGGGTGTGTTCAGGCTGTGCAGCACTGGGGTGAGCACTGGGGAGTGGAGGATGGCAGTGCAGGGTGTGTTCAGGCTGTGCAGCACTGGGTGAGCACTGGGGAGTGCAGGATGGCAGTGCAGGTGTGTTCAGGCTGTGCAGCACTGGGGTGAGCACTGGGGAGTGGAGGATGGCAGTGCAGGTGTGTTCAGGCTGTGCAGCAGTCCCGTGCAGCCCAGCTGTGTGCAGCACTGGGGCAGCAGCGCGGTGCAGAGCCCTGGCTCTGCTCACTGCTCTGTGCAACAGTAAGCCTTTGTGACAGCTGCTGCTGAACCCTTCCTGCCTGCATATGGCACAGCAGAGTTCACTTGTTAGTAGATTTTCCTTTGTGCCTTGATGTTAAAAGAGGATACTTCCAGCCTGGGTTTGGAGCTGTCCTAGGCAGGGTGTGCTGGGTGGGGTCCGAGACAAGTTGGGAAGTGCACATGGACGAGAAGGGGAAAATGAGCACAGCAAACAGTGGTGATTCCAGTGTTCTCCTTGTCATCCCTGACAGTGTTTATTGTGAATTTAAAACCACTTTGAAACAGCTAGCCAGTTCTGTAATGGAACATCATTAAATATTCTTCAAATTTCTGGCCAAAAATACAACCTTTAAGGGCATGTAGAACAATTATTTCTTAGGGGACAGTATTCTAATTCCCATATTTTTAAAACTAGACTGGTCAGAAAAATGTGGGTTTTTAGACATTAGGATTTTGAACATCAGTTTTAGAACATAATGAAGTTTTACCCTTCTACCTTTACAATTCAAAGAGAAAAGTCAGAATTTTTTCCCCCCAAGATTGTGAGAAAGAGAAGCCTGTAATGAGGATATGATCTATAGTTCTCCTTACTTATGATAATATGCCAAGGAATAGAGAGCAAAAAACATAGTGGAGTGTTTCTGTGAAGAATTATATTCTGCTGGTGGTGACACACATTTTAGAATTGTAATATGTTGAAGGATTGTAAAAATTTAAATCAAAGGTTCAATATGCAGTAAATTGAAAATTAATTAACCCCCGTGTGTTGTTTTTGAGATGGGATGAGTGTTTTTAGGAAGAGCAGAAGAAAGAGTGAAAGATTAAAAATATTTTACTTGGAAAGAGGAAGGTAAGGAGGTACATTTTAGATCATCTCATTTCCCTTCTAATGCAAATCTGATTCTTTGATTATTTGCTTATTTATTTATTCCCATACAAAAGGTAGAAATTATGACATGTTGGGAATGTAGGCATTTTTTAAAATGCAATAATAGTGCAACTATTGCACTCCTTTCATCTATTGGTGAAAAAGGATTTCAGGAAAAAATAATTTTGAATAGAATTAATTAATGGATTCCTAAAGTCCTAAGCATGTAATGTAACTGCAGTTCTTTAAAGCAGAAAAGCAAGAGAGAAAACAAATAATGCCCCTTGAGCAGATGCTTATTCACGTAGGATAAGTAGTCTTTGATTTTGGAGAGGTGGTGTGACTTGCAGTTGGAAACCTCGATTTTTTGTGCCGTTATTTATATCTGCAATAAATGAGGAATAAGCATAAAACATGAAAAGGAAAATTAAGCATTATGCTAGTTCTCTTGCTATTTTATTTACTTGAAATAGGCATTTTTTTAATGGTGTGTTGCTGTGCCTTTTGTTGACCATATCTGTGCGCCAGGTCTGTCTGCTTGTTTCCATTGGCTTGTCATGTTCACTAATTAGGGAACTGCTGCATGATTCACCTTGTTAATTAGAGGGACTTGCACACAAAGGCCCTTCGGGCAGTGCGAAAGAAGAGCCTAGCACTAGTGCCCTGAGAAAGCTACAGCCTGTGAAGTAATTCTTCTCATCTACCTTCTATTTTTTATTTGAAATGAATAAATCATTGAGATTTTCCTTGTGGAGTGAGAATGCAAGAATTCACATCTTTGTAAGATGTAAATTATATGTGATCAATAGAAGGGGATGACTACTGTATTGTACTTACAAGATTCCCTAATTTGCTACTTGTCAGTGTCTGAGAAATTGCTTGAAATATTTTGTCCCCACACTGTGGTGCGTGGTTCCCTTGATCTGCAGCACAAATGAGCAGCAGTGGTTTTGCTATAGCTCAATCTAAAATAGAAAAGATGTAGATTATTTAAATTCAAGCTTGTTTTGCATCCCCAGTGGAACTTCCATTTTACAAGTGAACCCCCAGCACCACCCCCACAACTTTTAAGGGGAAGAAGGTGGTGGGCGTGTGGCTATTTTTGTTCCCGGCATTTTGCTGTGCCTCAAACCTCACTTTCCAGCAGAGCAGCACACTTGCTGTATTGTGCATTCTTTAGTTGAATATAGTTTCAGAATAAATTAAATTTGTTTTTGTCATGTCACTTAGACTTGATCAAACCACAATCCAGGCTGCAGAAGAGGAAATTGCGTTAAAAGTGCACAACCAGTCGCTACATTGCACATTTCCCATCTGTTTATGACACTTCAGACATTAACTCCAATGCCATTCTCTCTAACTATTTGATTAAAATTACTTATTACAGCCAAATGATTTTTAGTAGATTGCTACATTCGCCTCATTTCCTCAAATGAGGCTGGCAGTTTCAAGATGCAGATTTCCCATAAGAATGCTAGAGGACTGGTATCAAAATCTGGGCATTTTCTTTTGGAATAATCTAGTTAATAAAGCCTCTTACTAGAATTTCTGATTAACTGCTATTTTAAATGCACTTAAAATTTCTGCTATTCTGAAGTTTTGTGCTAATGGAATATAGCCAGAGAAATTTTACCAAAAAATAGAAATACGTATTTGGAAAAAAATGGGGAAAACGCTTCGGGCTGATGTGAGATTTTATGGTATGAAATACTGTCACTCTTCAGGGATGATGAGATCTTCAGCTGGACCAGCCAAGAACTTCTTCCATCTTCTTGGTGCAGTTCTGGTGTACTGATTTTTAATTAATTCAGATTTCAAGTTGTGCCAGAGATGAACAGAAATAAAAGTAACCAAAGGCCATGCTCTGCTTGAAATTCCTGATGCATGGGGAAGATGATGCAGATAAAATTCCTGATCTGACTCCCCTAGCACTAACACAAAGTTGCAGCAGCCGTGGAGAGTTCTCACCATCCAAAGCTGTTGTATTGCTCAGACACAATGGAAGAGTCTTTGAAGGGTATTTTAAGAAAGGTTTATTGGATACCTGCCATGTGAAAAGCAGAGCAGTTGGTTCACCTTCTAGTCCAGCACTGAGCCCTGTGTTACAGTGGGCAGCACAGCCTTTGGGATTACTGCCTGCACTCTTATTTTCCTGTGCATGATTTTAGAAAAGCCAACTCTTGTTGAGTGTCCTCCCCTATGCCAGTGTCCCTGTCACTTGTCCCAGAGCCACAGCTCAGCAGGTTTCCTGCTCTCATTACTTCAGTCTGTAACTGTTGACGTGACCGAGCTCCACTCAGGCTTTCACTGTGTGTTATACTCCCTGGTCTTGATTCAAACATCAGAGTCCTCACACAGTGTCTCACTTCAGGGGGAAAGGAGAAGATCCTAGAAATATGGGGAGTATAGTAAACCCCCAGTTAGATGAGCAAAGGGCCTGGGAAAATGCCTTATCCATCTTTCTTGCCAGAAGTGAGGATGGGAGTGAGGAAGTTCCACGGGGTGCTCCTGAGCTGAGGAGCCCCAGTGAGCCCTTTGGCTCATGTTCTTCCCAGCCATACTGATGCTGTCTCGTGTCCTCTGAGAAACATCTTGAGGAGATTGGTGATTGCCTCGCTCCAAAATAAAATTAGGACTGATAAATAACAAAAGAACAGATCTTAGGGGATTTTTTTCAGATTTTTTTTCTGATCTCACTACAGGTAAGTTATTGACACTCCAGTAACTTGCCCGCTCTAGCAGTGCTGCTCCTGCCTAGTTGTCTGTGCCTCAAAAACCCTTGGCTCAAATGGGCTTTGCTCAAATTTGGCTTGGCAAATCTGCCACACTCTTACAGGACATAACAAATATAATGGTGTAAAACAGGCCTGGAACTGGTGCTACTGGAGAGAAATGGTTTGAGGAATAGTAGAACCAAAACCAGAGAAATTGTACTGGAGCTCAAAAAAACAGATTCTGAGGAGGGCAGGAATGTAACAATAAAGTTACTGGAAGGACAAAAAATCCATTGTTGTAGAACTCTTCCAGAGGTGTTTGAGGGATATCCTCCTTGAGTATTTATTATACCCTGTGTTACTCCAGATAGGAATATGTAGCTTAAGAAATGGTTGGACTGTTACAGAAATAAATGTGTTTAAGTTGGTTTTTTTTAAGTTAATAGTTCATTGTATTTGGAAAATCAAAAAATGTAACCCAGTATGTTACAAAATTGCAGTAGTTTAAAATCAAATCTCAAATTCGTCATGCTTTTGATTTTTTTATAAATGATGAGTCAGCTGTTAAGGATACTTCCAAGAAAATTAAACCTGTGACTATTTTATATATATGTGTGTGTGTGTTGATCAGTTCAGACAGTATATAGTCTTGAGTAGTAAGGGGATGAAATTGTAGAAATAAGGATAATTGTTTTTAAAATCCCGTTTAACTGTGTAATGTACAAGACTAGAGAAAGTTACAATTTTAAGGCTTTTTATTTCAAGGAAAAATAAAAATGAAAGGCAGGATGCACCTGGCATTTTCTGTATCAGAGTTTGACACATTGTCTTGAAAGTAATAGGGCACATTTAAATGGAAAATGTGAGTAAACTTGTAAAACATAATGAAATTAGATGTAATAAACAGAAATGTCTGTTGTAGGAAAGATGCTTGGTCCAAAGTACTCCAGTTAAGATTCCAGAACTGTGTTCAGATGCTCATTATTTTGAGAAACAGTCATCTTGAGGCTGAAACATTCCCAGCTTGGTCTTTGCCCAGGGTGATTTTTTTCCTAACGCTATGCAATAATTTTCAGCCACTGTTAAAAGTGTGTGGGTAAGAAAAAAGAAGAAACTCCCCATAACAAAACCCAACAGACAAACACCTTTCACAGTAAAGAAAAATCTTGATCTCGTTCAGATAGATGTGCAGCCATTGCAAGGGACAGCTGGAGCTTTTACTGACTTGTGGGAGAACACTTGGGAAGGAGCAGCATCCAGTTTTGTACTGAACAAAATTAGATACAATTTGTCAGAGCTGTGAATGTTTAAAAGTCTCACAGAATGTGTTTGGTGCATGACCCGCTGTTACACAGGTGAAACCTCGCTGGTGTGGCATTTTTGCGGTGCCTGTTGCACAGTTCAGTGCTTGGAGCAGTTCCTTACCAAGCAGTGGAGCTGTGCTGACCCCGAGAGATTTCAGAGCCAGAGCAGGGCTGGGGGGCAGCACAGGGCTGCTGCACACCCAGGCTGCTTTGCAAGGCTTCCTGAAATTCACTGAGGCACCCATCCTTCTTCATCATTGTCCTGGACTTCATGAGGTTCCTGCCAGCATTTTTAATGAGTTTCATTTTTAATTGCACCTTCTGTTGTGGCCATCTTAGGACATGTGTAATGGTTCCGCATTTCAGGCGCTCCTCAGCAGAAAAGATGTTTTTCCAGGGGGTGTAATCAGTGTCTGAGACTGATAGATACATGTTACAGAGCCATCAATTAAGACAAGTTTTTCTCAGCATATGACCCTGTTATCAGGAATTAAGCCATCCATCGCAAACAGAATTAGGAGGGATTTCCATTGATGCCTATTGGCTGGAAATCAATGCTTAAATCATTGTTTATATGATCTTGCTTTCATCAAACATTTCTGCCATTTAGCACCCTCTGTTGCCAGGTTCCTGCTCGGGGTTCACTGCTGTCTGTCCTCACCCTTGAATGCTGTTGATATTTATAGCTTCTGTGGTGCTGGGAGCCTCCTCTCATTTCTCATTAGGTGGTATTTCTGAACTAGGTTGGGAATTGTAAGTAGATAAAATGTAGATCCTGGTGGGCTGAGTTGGCTCTGTGATTACAGAAAGTTACTTTTACAATTTGGCTTCTATTCCCTTATCAAATCCTATATTGGCAGTGTTTTAAACATACATGACTACTTCCTTAAGCTCTTTCTTATTCTTTATCTTCACAGTCATCTCTGTGTCTCTGTCACTGAGTTATTTTCCTTCTAGGCCAAAAAACATCCCTGAATTGTGCCTGTAGGCACAGAAGCACCTCCTTGACCTTTCTCCCTCTCATGTGATCCCATTCCCTCTTCCCCCTTTAATTTTTGAAGGTATTTATATGTAGACTAGAATTTTCAGGAGTTCCAGCTATTTTCTTACTTTCTGATCATATGGAAGGAAATTGCTCTTAGTCCTTAGCACCTACAGCTCGTACTCATATTTTATCTGCATCTCTGCTTTAGACAAAGCTCACTTCTCTTTGCCTGGGTTTTGCCTGACAAATACATGTATTCTGGGTTTTTGGAAATTATTACTAAACCTTGCTTTTAAGATCTAGTGTTGATACTTCACACAGACATATGGCTGTCTTCCTTGTGGCATATGGCTTCTGGCACTTCTTTCTTAAATACCTAAATGTATCATAACAAATAATGATCTGCAGAAAACAAACTAAAATTCTAGAACTTCTCTGGTTAGCTCACTTTATTAAAGTGGTGAAGTAGTGTTCTTTCTGTGGTTTTAATGCTGTGCCACCATCACGAGAAAATGTCAGTGTTCAAAATAATGCTTTGTTCTTATGGTGTATGAGAGACCTCTCATGCTAAAAATACATTTGGATTTGATAAGGAGTAGGGAACACTATCTAATTTGTAAGCATTTTTCTTGTATAATATATTGGAATGTTTGTGTTTTAGATAAATATTTTTACTTTCAAAGAAGTTAATTGTTGTTAATGAATGTGGTTCTGAATTGACGCATTGCTTTCTTCCCAGAGGGCAGAAATTTTAATATGCTATTGATAAATATATCCATATTATTTGTGATAAAGGCAAGTTAATGAAAGATTTTGCATCAGGAGCCCAATATGAAAATAAGAGTGTGAATGAATGCAGCTGTCAAACAGTTGCATCTTGTTGGTTATGTAGTGAGTTAAATTCATTTCTGGGAAATCATGTTAAGTAACAGGAAATTATTTTATCAGGATGTACAGATAGAAACAGGTGCTTAATTTGTTTAAATATCCAGTAATTAGTAACTGGCTTAGTTAGAAGATAAACTGTGTTGTAGAAACAGGCTGCTTTGTTAGCTTTAAAATATAATTGACCATGTAAAGTCAGAAGTTTAAGTAGCTTTAGTTTTACAGGTACTTCTAAGAGTAATTTCAGAGCACTGAAGATGGGGACATTCAATTCCTGCTATTCTTAGTGCTGAGAATTCAGAGGGGGTTACAATGGAACCTGGTAAGCAAAGCTGGCTGCAAAGTCATTTCCACTTGACACAGAGGATGTGATTCCAGAGTGCTCTGGGGAGAAGAGCCTCCACAAGCCAGGGTGTGCATCTGGTGCACAAGGTGCAGTGTTCCCTCTTTGGAACCAAAGCCAGGATACTGCTTTTGTAAAAAGTTATTTTGAACAGAGATTACAACTGGGCACACTATTTTTTATGGAAAGGCAGATGATGGGTAGGAAAGAGAGTGGTGCTGGTAATCTGATGTAGAATGTGAAGGAACAGAGGTGTGCGACTTGGAAAAAAGATAAAGTTTTAATCGGAGTGTGAAGAAGCCAATAATGGTGGGGTGTTAAAGGGTGGTCTGGAATATTAATAAAATCTCCTTAAATGTCTTGCTAGTAAGTATCTGTAACCTGCAAAGATGTTTTCTTGTAAGCAGCTTCATGGTTGATAGTGTGCAGAGAGGCTCTCCTGTCGGCTGGAATACACTGACCTCTGCAAGCTGAAGGCCTCTGTTGGGAATCAGTATCAGGATCACAACTCTTCTGATTATTTTTAGATGTAATTTTATGATTCTCTACTTTCAGATGAGCTTAAAGAAAGCCTAAAAAAGCACCAGTGATAATTTATAAAAGGTTGTTGAGAATTTTTGCAATACAGTATTTATCAAGTATTTTCAACACTTCAGCCTCTATGTTATAAAACATCAGGGTACTGTGATCCCACTGATGATGTGTTTGATGTATTAGAAATTTTTGGTCAGCATTCATGAAGGTTACATGAGGTTATTCTTTCCTGCTGTAGTTTACCACGGTGTGGGCTGTTAAACCAGTATCAGAAACTGTGTTGTGTTTCTGTCTGGATCTTTTGTACCTGGCAGCATATTCCTTATTTGTATTACAGGAATGTCTGTTCAGCCCACTGGAGTTTGATGATAAGTGAGGCACGTAGTGGAGGAGGATCCTTGTCTGGAGAGCCTATAGCAGACACAGGCTGGGTGATGTGGGGTGAGAGACACAGGCAGGTGAAGAATGAAGTCTTAGCAGAATTCACCCAGTGTGGGTAGAAAAGAGCTCAGCTCCTTTGGCTCTGTCTGTTGAGCCAGCTGTCCTGTCAGGGGATGAATTAGAGGTAGTGGAAAATCTTGTGCATTTGTCAAGATTAGTATATGATAATATCACGAACCATCTTTCATTTTTCTCACTGATCAAAAAAGAGAGGACAAAGAACCTGAGGAATAGATGAGTGCAAAGCTTTCTGCAGATTCTTGAAGCTGTTCCATAGTTCCTCGGTAAAACCAGTTTGCAGGTTTCAAAGTGAGGGCAAGATTTATCCCACTATGGGAAATTTAGAGAAATGGCGTGTTTTGCTTTACAATTTACATGTGTAAAAAATCTCAGCAAGAGGCACTATGTGCTGATATTCCACGTGGAAAGAGCCAGGTGTAGTACAGGTAGCACAGAGAGCCAAGTAAGTATTAGCTTCCTGTGGGTTTGAAAATGGTGACTTTGGATAAGACACTGATACAATATTCATATAACCTTTGCATAATACCAGTTATCTATCAGACTGTATTTCTGACCTGCACCTCCCAGGAAACGAACACTTACTCCAGTGCAGAATTTCTTATTCTGCAAAGCTTGACAACTTCGTCTGAGATCACTCTAAGCCACTTGGCCCTTGCTTAAATATTCATCAGACTTCTGATAATTGTGATAACCCTTGTAGGCTGGCAAGCAAGGCAAATTAGCAAAAAGATGATTGATCTTTTTTTATATGCAGTTTTATCTTCAACCTTTCCTGATATATGTTATACTATAGTAATAATTTCTTCTCTAAGGTATTTGCCAGTATCTAGATTTGCACATCTATTTACAGTTGCCTTGAAGCCTCATAATTACAATACAGCTGAAATGTCCATTTTCTTTCCCTGACTACAAATAGGGATCAATGGAATTTTAAATGACTGCACCTTTGTAAATGATTAGAGCTCACCACTGTTGCTATCTACCTTGAAAGGGTAAGCGGGCAGCTCTGGCTAACTGGCATTTAATCTGGAAGAGAGCCAAAGATATTTGAGCTAAAAACCTAATATGAGTTGGCAAAGAGGAGTATGTATAGACCTTTGCACTATTATTGAGATATTTTTCTACATTTCTTTTTTGTATTTAGGAAATTCTTTTACCCTGTAGATGAGAGATGTATTTTTAGATAATGTTATACTGAAGTTATGATAATAACTGCGCTTGCAAAATGTATGAAAGCATGAAAGTGTGAAAAATGGGGTTTCAAACTCTAAGTGACTGAATTCAGTTTTCTGAAGAATGTGAAAATTCAAAATGGTTTGGTTTGGGAGGGATCTTTGAGATCATCTTGTTCATCCCTTGCCATGAGCAAGGGACAGGGTTTCCAACTCTAATGGGGTTTCAAAATGGGGTTTCAAACTCTGTGTGACTGAATTCAATTTTCTGAAGAATGTGAAACTATAAAATGGTTTGGTTTGGAAGGGAACTTCGAGATCATCTTGTTCACCCCCTTGCCATGAACTCTTTACTGTCCCGGGTTGCTCCAAGCCCTATCCAGAGCCTTGGACACTCCCAGGGTTGGGGCAGCCACAGCTTCTCTGGGCAGCCTGTGCCAGGAGCTCAGCACCTCCCAGGGAAGGATTTTTTCCTTGTTTCTAATCCAAATCCACACTCTTTCAGTGTGAAGTCACTCCCTCATGTCCTGTCACTCCAGGCCCTTGTCCAAAGTCCCTGTCTGTCTTTCTTGTCAGCTCCCTTTAGGCACTGGAAAGGCCCAGTGAGGTCTTTCTGGGGGTCTTTCTCCAGGTTGAACATTCCCAGTTCCAGCTCAGTGCTGTCAGGATGCTGGGGCTGTGTTAGGTCCCAGTGTCGACATCATGGACAAAGGTGGGAGAGGTGCTGGTGGTGGTTGACAGTGGCTGAGTGTGAGCCAGAGTGTGCCCAAGGGGGCAAGAGGCCAATGGCACCTGGCCTGGATCAGCGGCAGTGTGGGCAGCAGGAGCAGGGCAGTGCCTGCCCCTCTGTGCTGGGCACTGCTGAGGCCACAGCTCGAGGCTGTGCCCAGCTCTGGGCCCCTCACTTTGCTGCCTCCAGCTCCTGGGTGGGCTGCCCTAGGGCTCTGTGCGTCACCCTCCCCGGCTCTGGGCAGTGCTGGGCCCTGGCACCATCCCTGGAGCTGGAAAACACTCCCTGGCCAGCCTGTGACCAAAGCTGGTCAGGCCATGAGTCTTGGCTGCCAAGTGAATTCATCTGAGAGCTGCACTGAAAAGAGGCACGAGTGGATCTGCTTGTTCTGGACAGAGGTGGATGGAGAAGAGAGACTCCACACTGGCACTTTTTTTGCTTTAGCCTCCTTTTAGCATTGGTTGAGACAGTTCAGGCCCTGCTTTTGTGTGCAGATCAGTGTAGGTAATGGCTGAGACACTTCTATCTCTGCTTGTCAGTTCAGTGTCATTTTAATGAGCAATTGTGCCTGTTATCATTCAATGTTTATGTTACTACCCCATGAACTTCTCGAGGTGTTGTTCTGTGCACAGCTGCTGAAGCAGGGACAAGAGTGACATTAATGGGATTGAGAAAGGAAACAACCTTGCAGTTTATTGATAGATTTTGCAAACCCAAAGTTTTGAGATTAATAAGAATTATTGCTAATTGCTATGAATGCTTTTATCTAAGATGAAAGATAATTTAAGATTTAAGATAATATGCTGTGTTGCCTAATCAATTATTCTTGTGTGCTATTGATCAGAATATTTATTAAAATATTAGTGTTCCTGGGAATATGACACCATTAACACTCTGAAAGACTTATACCTTTTATAGTGAATATGCCCATCTTGCCTCTCTGCTGGCCAGAGAATTGTCTCCTATTTTCTGTAATGTGGTATATTCTTACATAATGCAGCTGGCAGCTGCTTCACACTGGTCAAATGTATTCTTACCTAAAGCCTAAGCCCCAGAAAGCACTTGGAAAGTCAGTTTGTAAAGGCTTTGTGTCAGCATTACCTTTGGCTAGCATTTAGATAGAGATACCTTATTAATTTAGGGGTTTTTTTAAAGAAAACATCAAGTATGTTTGAAAGTAAAAATAAATATGAGATAAAAAATGAGGTTTCTTTAAATTTGAATTGGTATTTCAATTCAAATTGAGTTGGTGGTGCCAGAGGAATGACAGGGAGATGGAAAATCAGGCAGGGGGGGGTTCCTGCATCCTAAACCAAGGGCTGGGTGGTGGAACCACACTGGGATGGAGATCCAGTCCTGGTTTGTCAGGGCTGGGCAAGTTTCTAGCTTATAACTCAGCCCAGCTCAGCTCTCCCTTCCCAAAAAAAGAGGATTTTCCTGCCCGGCCATCCTTCCTGCCATTGGAAAATCCTCCAGAAGTGCAGTGCAGGATGGACTGGGAGAGGTGTTGGTTGGAACACCAATGTGACTGATATATTCTTCTTATCAGTCATAAACTGGAGATGTGTAGTTAGTATATAGTACTTGCTAAAGCAGGTACTTTTCTATGAAAAAGGATAGTGGTTTTGGAAAGAGTTGAGATATTTGGAAGCAGAAATCTTGTTGAAAAATTCACAAGAACTTCCGTACCTTCATTATTGCTCCATGGCCAGGCTGCTAAAATAGTACTGGGAGCAGTAAAATGCTCTCAGGGATTGCTCACATGTGACTTCACCTCATGCTTGCAGGTCTGAAGATAACTCTCTTAGATAAAGGCAAGAGAATCAAACTAAAGAGACTTCTTTCCTGTGTGGCAGATGCAGCAGCAGGAGCTGGCCCAGATGAGGCAGAGGGATGCCAACCTGACGGCGCTGGCAGGCCATTGGCCCCCCGCAAGAAACGGAAGCTGGATGCTCCTGGCCTGCTCACCATAGGAGGAGAGGTAAGTGTGCACCCAGAGCAGGGGAAATCACTCCTGCAGAGCCTCCCAGGAAACAGCTGGGGCTGCTCCTGCTGCAGCTGGCAGGGAAGTGTGTCATTTGGAAATGCACATCAGCACGGGAGCCCAGCTTGGCTTGCCACAGTTAAAGTGGCATCTCCTTGTAATTGTATTTTCAAGTGTGAACTTTCAGCAGGTCATTAAAGAATGTTTTTAAAATAGTTAAATGTGAAATGTAGGTCTTAAACTGTTCACTGCCTTTATGTTTTCTCCTCTGCATCATCTAGAAAAACCCAAAAAGAGTAGGGAATGAAGAAGTATCTGAAAACATATAACTGTGGTCTTGCTTACAGTTTGAACTGAGAGCCTGTAGTGATACCAGGGTGGGTTTGTGATAAATATCTGTCCAAACTTCTTCCACAACGTCAAGGTATCCCCCACCACTGCAAAGATGAGTTTGTGACCATGCTAAATTGTGATTTCCATAACAATACTGTGCTCTAGAAATAGGATGAGATTCATTAGCACGATTCTCCTGATATTTACAATACTGTGCTCTAGAAATAGGATGAGATTCATTAGCACGATTCTCCTGATATTTAAAGTGAAGTAGCCTGCTACACAATAAATGCCAAATTGTCCAAAGCCTGATCTATATTATATTAAGCAAGGTGGAGAGCCAGGGTGATGTGGTGGCAGTGCTGTGGGTGGCTCTGTCAGAGCACTGTGTTGTTTGGTACAGATACACTTGGGCTGCTTTTCCTCCTGCTGAGTCTGCCCACGCAGTGGAGTCAGAGGAATTCTCCCTATTACATGCCTGTTCTGAGGAAAATGCAAACATTTTGTTTTGAATAGCTAAACTAACAGTTTTGGCTCAGACATTTGACTGTCTAAATGCCAGGCATTTCCAAAGGCCTTTTTGTTTCCCATTTTGGATAGCTTTTATCTGACTTCTCTCTGTTTTCATGTGCTAAGATTAGTGCTAGGGAATTAGCTGAGCTAGGAACAGCAGTGGATCCTGTTTATACTCTAAAATTGACTTAGGACTTCAGATACGTAGGAGGTGCTTCTGTTTCTGGTAAAATTTGTTTCAGACTGAGGGAGTTCCTCAGGTTTTGTGTTGTCATTTTATTATTCCCTTCCTTTCAGCCTCCCTCCTTTATCTTACATTCAGTAAAGAATTCTGTTCTCCCCCACATGCACCTGTAACAAATCTCACAGCAACAGGCCCAAAGGAGCTTTCATTAGAAGCTCAACTGGGTGGTCATAGCTTTGCCTTTCCCTCATTTAAAAATAATTTGAACCTTCTAATAATACGTGGATCCCTTCAGATTTTAACACTTCATCAAAGGAATATTTTCTCCTAAGGAACAGAATTTAATTTAAATGTAGACAATTAAAATTTTAATTTAGTTGTCTATTGTCCCTTTAAAAAAATATTCTTTTGTAAGTATTAATAATTTGATGAACAAAATTGTGGCCACCTTCAGTGAGTGAAGCATTTTAATCGGAGCTCTGTATCTGAATGGATTGTGATGAACAGCTTCCCTCTCTCTCTAGAAGCTCCTTGTTCTCTTGCTGCAGTGCTTCAAGGAAAAATAAAGGTCTGGGGCAAATTCCAAAGGCTTCTGGTTATTTTTGCTTCCTTTTGCTGCTCTCCTAGCCCAAATTTTGCTGAACAACTCCATTGTTCCATTGGCAAACTCTCCTTGAAGTTTTTGCCGATCCATGGATTTCCTGGAGCCATGAGCTGTGTGCCAGTTCAGATGGAACTGCTCCCATCCCTCTTCTCTTAGCTTCAAACCATCCTGGCCAGCTGATAGAGATGGCTGGCTGGAAGCTGATTTCAAGGTCTTGGGAGCTGTATCTGCATTATTCAATGTCTTTTGTAGGGAATAGGACCTAAAGTGCTGCAGAAGCTGTGTCACACAGCTTGGCTCCCTGAAACTCCCTTTCTGCTCTTCTTCTGAGCTTATTAGGGCTGCTATGCAGAAATAAACTCAACTCCTCCAAAATGTTTCCCTGTAAAAAGGTACTGGAAATTTGTATTATTTGTCTAAGATTGTCTGATACCTCTTCTTTGGGTTTCTGGAGGTTATAAACATCATTATGATTCTGTATTCTGTGGTACCAGCACCCTCTGAGCCCAATTCCACCTTCAAATATCCAACCTCCTCTATGGTCTAGGACACTCTGATTTCTCCCAGCAATTTCTAAGCTGCTTAAAGCCCTTGCTACTGATAATCTCTGCTTGCAAGGTCTGATTTGGCCAGAGCTTTTTTGGACTGCTCTTTTTTTTGGTCAAAATACAGTTTTTGCATTGAAGTTGCTAGTCTCCTCATTAATATTTTTGACTTATATGCCTGCTTTTGTTGCAGCTGGGACCCTGCATGTTTACTGATCCAAAGAGATGTCATTTACAAATCATCCCACCATGGCATGTTCCTTTATTTTCCCTTTTCTGAACTAACTCTTGTTTGACACTTTACTTAGTTGCATTGGCCATTTTCAGTGAGCAGTGCTGGATTTCAGTCCAGCTTCTTGGTTTAACAGAAATACTAAGAATTTATTTTTGGAAATTGGATCTTTTAAATAACACTCTTTTCATCTGAGCAGGAGGCTAATTTAGGAGTAGTGATGGATATTCTACTTAAGACTAGAAGTTGATGGAAAATATTAGTATTTCTGTTAAGTACTGTTTTTTAACTAGAGAGAAACAGCTGTTCTACAGCTTTTGGAAATGCGAAAGAGCTTGTGTTGATAACTGTAAGTATGTTCTACCAGCACTTTGTTTGAGAGTATTTTCTTTAAACTTTGTTCTCTGTCTCACATTGCCAGAGCTCATTTGGACTTCTTTGCTTGTTTTCAAGCCATAGCTAAATAGACCTTTTTTTTTTGGATGACAGGATTATTATAAATTATCAAGACCAGGCCCATCATTGATGGACTAGTACAGCTAATTTTTTTTTTTTACTACTTTTACCTGGGGACATGGAAAAGCCGCAGTTTTGGAGTGAGGTTATTTTTACATGGTTTTTTTGGGTTTTTAACATTTGCTTCTATGTGCAACCATATTAAAAATGCCTTTCTAAAACATGGGAACCATATTTTGTAAAGCAGTGGATGAGCAGTGGCTTGGTCTTCCCAAATAACACCGCTGCCAAGTGAGTGAGACCACAAATACAGAGTGGGCTCATGGCACTGTTCCATCCCAATCCCTGCATTCCTGCCCTTCCCTTGGCTTGGCCCTGCTCTGGCACCCTGGGCTGACCCACCTCATTTGAGAAACAGGAGGAAGACTGATCTAACAGCAGTAAAAATTGAAAAGTTCCTGCTTGCTTGTTGAAGTAGTTTGGCCTAGAGCCCAGTGAACACTGGAAAAGGAACTTGCAGCCAGACAGAGACAGCAAATGTGAGATCACCTGCGCTTCATTCGCTGCCTTTTCAGTGCCTTTCGTGTCTGCTCGTATTTTACATGAGCTGCTAGAAACACAGCTGCCTCTGTAGCAGCCAGCAGCTCATCAGAAATTCAGCCTGCTTATCATTATAATGTGCTTTAGATCAAGAGTGAAGGAGAAGAGGTAAAGAGAAGAGAGATACCTTTGGAAAGATTCAGCTTCTCTGCCTGGCAGACTTGAAAATACTGCATTTGTGGAATTTTTTAGGGGCTTTCCATTTCTTTAGTAATACTAGACAAAAATTATTGGAAAATATCTTCTCAAGTCACAGTTTTTTTGGAATTCAGCCTTATTAGTATTACTCCTATTCCTATTCCTATTGTTATATCAGTGTGATTATCAAGGTAGGTATCTGAGGATCCTGGCCCACATTATGTGCTTAGCAGCAGTGCTGCTCAGCTCTGATCTGTGCTGTGGTCCTGTGATGCTCAACAGTGGGTGACACAAACAGGTTACTAGATTCAGGACAGCAAGCTCTGAAGTTCTTCAGTTAGCATGAAACACCTTTAATGTCAGAGTAAATATAAGGTTTGAGGGGTTTTTTACCTTAGTTGCTTTTTGATTGATTTTGAATCTATTCAGTTTACATTTTCAGTGGGTTTTTTTTTTCTTGAATTATAAGGCTTCTAAAAGTTAGGATTAAAATTTTGGTTTGTTTATGAAATAGATTATTTTCATGTAATTGTAAGAGTTTGAGCTTTAAAAAAAGGATTAGCCATTGTAAGACTAGGTTAGGTGGCTTTACAAGCTAAATATTTGAGTACTGCTAAGGTGGCATGGATGCAGAATTTTCATACTTTCAAGTCCCTCATTTCTTATTATGGAATTGAAGTGTGGAGGTTAAATACAAGTATTTTTCTGTATTTAATAATAATAATTAAATTAAATATTTGGCTTTTCATCAAGACCTATGGCTAGTATCCCAAAATACATAAATAGAGAGTATATGTTTGAAATATCTGAGGGTATAATTTGTTTAAATATCAAGTGAAAGCCCTCTCCTGGTACTTGCTGGCACAGATGGTTTTTGAATACTGAGCTTCCAAAGGCAGCTTCAGGGCTAGTTCAGTGAATCACTGCTTATTGAAGACAGTCATTTTAGGGATAAGAAAAAGCCCTGTTCCTTACACAGCAGCAGAGCAGTCATCTTAAAAATATTCTGCAAACTATCCCAAACACCATCTTTCAAAATGTGCAGGACCATATGTTGGGCCAGTGCTCAAGGGAGATCTGATACCCTGGGTGTTTTCTCATCCACTCTATTCCAGCCATTATAATAGTCAAGAAAGATAACGTTCTTGCAGATGTGGAAAGTCCCACAACTAACAGTTAAAACAGAGATGTTTTGTGTAGAGAAAAGCTAATTACTGAAGTGATTGCGAGGTGTATTTTGGGTACGAGGCACCACATTTTTTAATTAAATTAATCTTTCAGATGGTATAATTTGAGTATTTTAAAGCTGTTTTCATGTTTAGGTTTTGTACAAAACATGATTAAGATTCTGGTTTAAGACACTGAAATCTGTGTTGTACCAGAGGCAGACATAGAGAAAGTTACTTAATGTTACTGTCTGGTAGGTCTTTACACTTTAGTAACTCCTGATTTCTAAGTGGAAATGTAAGGATGGATTCAGCATTTTGTGGGAAGCACTTGGGTATGTGCTATAGTTGGAAAAAGGTACTTTTGACTGCAGCCTCTTTTTGGTTATTCAGTATTGAATGTGGTTCATTTCACCATTTCAGCTGACATTCTCACCTCATGCTGGGTTATCCATGGACATTTCAGCAACACCTGCAATTATTCCTCAAATCCATTGTCAATATTTTAACAATATTAAGAAGAAATTAGGATACTAGGTAATTTTGTCTTTGGAACAGGTTACACATAAGCTGTCTCTTGGAAAACCTGGCCTTGTTTCTTTCATTTCTTGCCCTTTTAAACCATAAGAGATGTGTGGTGTGTCGTGCAGAAGTCTCTGTTTACAGGAGGGCTCTGCCTTGGCTTTTGTCCAAAGGTTCTACTCAGTGAATATCACCCACTTCAGAAGGTCATGGATCAGCCATTATATGGGGCATAACTGCTCCTGACAGACCCAAAGAACTAGAACCAATAATGAACAGCCTTTTATTTTGGGGAGAAAACACCAATCATCAGCACTGAGGTTCTCTGGGCAGATCTTTAAGCTGTTCCCCCACCTTTCTGGAGCTAAAGTTTATTTTATGGCATCCACTTACAAAGGTCCTTGGAACAACTTGTTCAACAACTCAGGTCTCAGCTTGGTCATCCTACTGGAGGGTTGGCTCTTGATAAATTACTTTTTGTTTAAAGTGGTCAAGATATGTTTAGAAAGCACTGGAATCTAAAGCCATTTACACTGGTTAAGCTTGAGTTATATGCATGAGTTACAATGGAGCAGAAACCTTTTGCAAGTATTTATGGATCAAGAAGTTGAAGTTTGCTTTTTGTGCTTTTTAAGCTTGTAGACTAAGAGCAGAACAGGAGGAAATTTTATGATTTGTTGTATCATTGCCTTTTCAAGCACTCTTTGCTCCATGTCTCATTGACATGATAGAATGCAGTGTTCTCTCAGACCTGTTTTTGGTGCAGGATGTCACTGCTGCTGACAGTTATGATTTCATTTGAGGTATCCCGGAACTATCACTTAAATTTATGGGTTTGAATTTTCAAGGAAACAGAAGAAAGGAGTCTGTCCTTACATTTTTTTTAATGGAATTACATGCATACTACTTTATAAATCTTTGAAAATCTCAAGTTTGGCTTCAACTTCTCTTCTGTTTTGTTTTACTTCCTGTTTTAAAACTTAAAATATTGAAATAGTATTGAAATAGTTCACCATAAACGTGTTGATATCTATTTCAAAAGCAGTATTTTGAAACACTCAGTACATGATATCCTAATTAATAATTGCACCTTTTTCCTTATTCTTAAATGAATGAGACTTCAATTTAAAAATCAATTGCCCCAGTGATGAGTTTTCTTTTTTAAAAATTTAATTCAAACTGTGTTTTAGCCCATGATAACAGAAACTGGGTTTTTTTAGACTTCTGGTTTTATTTTGTGACACAAAACCTCCAACATTACTCTAATGCTTCTTACAGGCTTAGCAGTAAAACTAGGAAGACATTGAAGATGATGGATAATGCAGTGTTTACACTGATGATTAATAATTGTGTCTGGGAGTGAATGTGTAGAAATACATTTCTGTGCCTCTTGCAAACAGGCAGGAATACAGGCAGTGAGTCAGGAGGCAGGAGAACATTTTTGCATGGATCTCAGTTCGCAGGAGGAAAAAGCCAGGCAGCAATGCAAGAAAATAGCAAGTGGGCTCTGTGCCAGGAAAAACATTCTTTTTTACTAGTAGAACAGGTTTGCATGCTGTGTGTATTCCTTTGATCTATGGAACACAAAATATTCTGACAGAGGTCCAATGATATTAATAATTTTTCCTTATTGACCAAGACAAATTTGATTTTTACTTCATTTGGAGATGGAAATTGGTCCCACCTGACTGCATGATGTTGATGTAGCATGCAGGAGGAGACCATGAGAGCATTTTTTTCTCTGTTTCTCAAAGATTTCTACTGCATTCTTACTTAAATAGTGTTTCGTTCTCTTTTTTTATTAATAGAAATAGAAATCCTCCTCCTTGGTTATAAAAAAAAAATTACTACATTTTTAAAGAGAAAATTGTATCAATGTGGTAATAATAAATACAATTGTTTTATTTATGGATACCTTGTAAATACAGTGTGTGCAGCTTGTTAGCATGGAAAATGAGAACTTGGCACAAAGATGTCTGAGTAGCTAAGAGTTCATCCATTATTTGTCAATCCCTACGGAGCTCTACTGCTATTCCTGTGTTTTTCTTGCAAAAAGCTACCTTGAGGATGTGTAGGGACAGAGGGTATATGAGTTTGCATTTTGGGGTTTTTTGGAGTTAGTTTTGGCTTGAGTTTTTCTGTATTTTCAGTTGTTTTCTCTCTGTCTTCTGATTTTCAGACACTGAAGGGTAGAATCTATTTTTCTGTAAGCATCTGTTTTTCTGATGCTTATAACTACAGATTTTTTCCTTCTTCTGGCTAAGTAAAACTGGTAAGACAAAGAGAAAGCATGGAAGGTCTAGCAGAGGGTTTGCCCATTGACTTTAGAAGGTGAGGCCCAAGGTGCTGTGACAATTTTAGATGTCAGTGAAAATAATTTTTAAAACCTGACCTGAAAATTTTCAAGGTGTAACTTTTCAACCTGTACATGGAAAGATTCATAGCTGTATCTTAAGGTGGCAATGTTTCCCATTGAAGTAATTCTTCCCTAGAGCAGTAAAATGAATCATCAAATAGATTAATTTCCTTCTGCTTCAGTCCTATTCAGTGCTAGGTAAATTTTGTGGGATAATCTTTTTCCTCTTTGTCTAAAATATTTTTTACTGAAGTTGAGGTTTGGAAAAAGTCTGAGGAACCTAAAATGTATTAAGATGCACATTTTTTTATTTTATAGCAATGGCCATGCCTCCCTCTGCAGTGGCGCTGTGCATTTTGTACAGCTGAATGTGGTCTGTTGATAAAAACTATGAGTTCTTAAATTAAAAAGAAAACAAAAGCCTGACAGATAAACATTTGCTGTCTTATTATGTGTTCAGAAAATTGTCCCTTCAGTATTTTCAGTAGTGCAATTGAAAACAAGCTTAGTGTGTAAGAAAGAGAAATGAAAAGAGGCCTTTCATGGTTTCCTTTTACCATGTGCATGTCTTCCAAGATTTTGCTGTAAGTCAGAATGTTTTTATGAGTGTTTAATATGTGCATATCACATGTATATCTGTGCACAAAATTTGAAGGCAGGTCCCTATTACAGGCTTCATAAGTGATGTCATCGTGAAATGACACAATATCAGCAGTTTGTGGTGCAGGCAAATTTATTTTGACCAACTTTGCTGTTCAAGGAGCATGATATAGTTTAATCCCTGTGATCTGTTCTAAATTGTAAGAGTATTTTCAGCAAATACATGTTTCATTTGGAAAGGAATGCTCACCCTTTTTCACATGTTGACCAGTCTCCTACTGTCTGCACTCCTCCTCCAGAATTTGGCTGAAATTTGCCAACAAAAAAATTCAAAGGTGGAGCTCAAATATTTAAATTTAGAGCTGAAACAAGCTTTTCAGCTTTGTAAAAAACTGTTCACAGATAATGGAGCAGTGTGCTTTGCACATCCTTCCTTTGTAGGAGTGATGGCAAAGTGGGTCCTGTTTGGCCACATTCATGAGAAGTTGAGCGTTGGAGCTCCAAACCTGCAAGGACATGTGCACATGCTTAACTTTAGCAGAGTGGTGAGTTTGTTTGAAGTCAGTAATGTGCCTCGTGTAGAACATTAATTACCTGCAAGAGGCTTTTGTTGGAGCACTGTGTTCCTGTCAATCTCCCTGTGCTTCCCACTGCATGAGCTCGGCTTTGCTAATCCCTCCCTGGTTCTGGTGTAGGAAAACACTTCATTTTCTATATTTCCTTCTGTAGTAAAACCAGGGTTTTCTGTCTAGAAATTGTCATATTGCATGCTTTTGAAAAGTCTTGTGTTTATTTGACCATGGAAGTCTTTGGGACTAATCAGTGTGTGTTAAATGCAGGTTTATGAAGTTTCCCAATGTCTTGGATATTACAGGCAGTATTTTGCTTTCAAAGAAACAATACAGTCAAAATAGCTAATAGTGGGATCTTCATCTTGGTGTTCCTTTTGTTACATACTCTGTTCTAGTGAATGACTAGGAAAAAAGGGGGTTTTTGTTTTTGTTTTGCCTGGAGTCAAACAGGAGCATGCTGGTTAAAGGGATTCTGTGGGGGCTGGAGAGAGCCTGAGGGAACTCAGAGAGACATCTACCACCAGCAGCTTGTCTGTTCTAGCTAATTATAGCTGGGGTACTGTTTACTTTAGTGGTGTACTCCTTATTTATTAGTTACTTGGTTACTGCTTGCCTTCAAGTTACAGGCTGGCAGCCAGTTCCTGCAGGGGAGGTGCAATAGGGAGGGAAGGGCATCAGGCAGAGCTGCAGCTCCCCGACCTTGGCAACATTTCTGAGGCTGCTGGAGTTTGGCATTTTTTTAATGCTGGCAACCCGAGAGATGGTCAAAAAGAGAAGCAGAGAAATTAAAAAGTAGTGACAACTTAAGGAAATGTTTTACCATCTAGAAGGACTGTGGTGATAAAATCATCACGAGTGTCTCCTTGACTTGTAAGTCAGACTTGGGTTTTTTCCCCTCCTTCTCCTCCTGTCTTTGGAGAAAAATCTGACTTTTTTGGCCTATGTGAAGTTACAATGATTTGCATAAAATTCCAGTCTTTACAGCTTTTTAACTGGTGTGAGTTTGTGGGGTTCTGGAGTTAGTTTCACAGGGTCGTTTTGCTAACAAGTTACAGATCACTTTTCCAAGCATGACTGAAAATGCACACAGAGATTTCACAGTATTAACTAAAACTAAGTTAGATTATTACAAAACTTGGGTATGAAAACCATGGGCCACTTAGGAGTCCCAGTTCTTAAGAGTCAGACTTCTGGACTGTTGAACCACTTTGGGAATTCTTACCCTACCTCAGCAGCCAACATTTCTGACGAGCTTTGAGCTGGCCTGTGGATGAGGTGTCTGAAGGAGGTAGAGCAGTGGACCTATTTTCACTGGCGTTTGTTATTTTATTTATAGTATTCTTGGTTTCATAATTATCTCAGCAAACAAAAGGGCAAAGAGCAGCAGTGTTGTATGGGAAGTCAAATGAGGAGAATTATGAGGTTTGCTGCAGCTGTGTTTGAGAGGTAGCAGATATCATAAATAGTGATTTCTGTACTGTAGCAGCATGAAAATAGTGTTGGTCCATGCTATAGTTTGTCAAGAAAGGGGATAATTCTCCAGTCTTTTTGAGCATGACACTCTCTTGCAAAGACAGCCTAACAAGAGCTGAACTTCTGCATGATGCACCAATTACTGAGCAATTTAGAGGAAGCTCTGCCATGAGAATGAGCAAAAAGTTCCATTAAAAAAGGCAAAGTTCCTATCTGCAAAGGAGAAGGAGGAATACAAGGAGCACAACAGGTTAAACAGCCTTGGCCAAAGAAGTGAGTACCCCTAGGCAGAGCAGCATCTCTAATCAGTGGTAGTGGTATGAGCTCTGAGGGGAGGGAAGTTCAGGCTGGTGCTCTCATGTAACATTAAAAAGGACAAGCAGTCTGTCAGGGGAAACAGTCATTGGTGTGGGATTTCTTCTCTTGATCAAAAAGACAGCAGCACTGCAGCCTGCTCTGTCTGTAGGGGAGGTGTTGGCAGAGGGCATTTTTTTCCCAGGCCATATCAGTGGCCTGTGGTACATTTTTCCTAATCCATAAAAGATGCCACCTGCATTTCTCTCTTTTGCAGGCTTTTGTTAATCCCTCCATTTTCTCTTTTTATTTTGTTTTCATTTTTATGCCATTACAATTTTTTAAAAAGCAACTTTAAGAGACATCTCTGCAAAGCAAAAAATGACCTACATCTAATGGGCTTGAAAAATGTGCCTAGTGCTTGTCTGCAAAGCCAAAATGACTTTTCTCATCTCTGTAAGTAATTTTTATGAACAGCATTCAGTTTCAGTACCTTGAAGCTCAACTGAAGGAAGGAAGGGGAAACAAAGTGCACTCTGCACAAGCTTGCCTCCTGCCCCTGGACACCACTGACAGCCATAGGTGTGTTGCATTTTGGTAAAACTTGCATTGCCACAACATTCTTTTAGCAAAAGTTTTTACTTTCAGCTGTGTAGCTGCAGTGAGATGGGATAAATTTGATGCTGCTGCTGACTTAGCTTTTACCTTACTAAATAACAGAACAGTGAAGAACTGCAGGTGCTAGTCCCTGGTGTTCTTGTCAGCTATGCAGGTAGTCAAAGTAATAATAATTTGCCAGTGATGTTAAGAACAAACATGCATCAAGGTTTCAAGTATTCTTTTCAAAATATTTCTTAAATAAGTCAGAAGCAGTATGGAAGGGTTTCCAGAAGAAAATAAGAAAGTAGGTTTTCTGTCTCTAAAGAAATAAATAAAGATTGCATATTTGGAAGTATTTGACATCATGTCTTTGTCTTGATTGAGAATCCAGAAGAAGAATAATTATTTCATTTACTTCAAGAAGTACTATTAGCCTGAATCTTCAATTAGTTGTTTTTAATATTGTGAACTGTTCCTTATTTTAAGGAGCTTAACTGTCCTGAGACATGTTCTGTGGCTTCTCCTGGTTGAGGACAAGAAGTAGAACAACAGGTGATTTGATTCCACCACAGATCATTAATTTTCAGTTTTGAGTGTCCAAATCACTTAAGCAATAGTTCATTATTTTAGAAAATTCCTAATGAAGAGCATCTGGAGTAAAGTCTTAAAGTATAGACTAGAGTCAGTTGTTTGTGCTAACTCTGGTCTCTGCATGACCCGATCTGGGTGTGTACATTTGTATTTCAGTGTGATGTCTGCCCACTCTGCAGCAATTAGTGGAAATTACAGATGTTTAATGAGCATTTTAATGCTTTTCAGTTGATATTGTTGATAGGTACTGAGGGCTCCAATGTTCCAAGTGTCTTCAGAATTCTCTACCTTGATCTATTTTGTGGCCCATGAGTAGATATTATTCACATCTAGTATTTATTTTAGCTATAGTGATTAATACTTCAGTTTGACCTATTGGGGTTTCTTTTCTACAGTGCCATATATAAAAAAATGTAATGCAATCCATAATTCAGCTTGTGCAGCCTATGTTGGGCTGTAAATCCTGCTTGGTCTGCAGTCAAATGCATTTCTTATATTATCTCTGCTGGGATACAAGATTTTGTGGGCTTCATACAACTTCTAAAAAGTTATATATTGCCTTTTATCCTGGTGGTGATGAAGACCAATTACTTTTTAACATAATTTCCTATATTTTGGCCCTTACTCTCTTTTATGGGTATTATGTACTGCTGTGGTAAATTTATTAAATTTTACTGTGTGTGTGGGTGGGAGATAGCAAAGCTATGTTTCTCCTTGTATAACTGTTTTTCCAACTACAGATTCTACAAAATCAGATTTTTGTTTGTCATATTTAAAATGACGAATTTAACGTAAGCCTTCTAATTTCAAAATTAGTTTTAATGAGGCAGTATCACCTGTAACTTCTGAGTTATTTAATTAGTGCATATACTGAGATTTATTGTTTTTCTAATTAAATGTGTAATCCTATAAACCTTAACAATAATTGCAGTTTTTAAGTGTTTAAGGGAGGTATTTTTATCTCCAGTATTCCATTGTTTTACATAAGTAGCTCCTTTATGAAACCTTCAGATTTGTGCTGAATTTCTGATACAAATTTTCTCTGGAAGAAGACCCAAGAGCAGCTCATGAGTAGCTTTTTGTGTCCTGTCCCTGCCCAGACAAAGGCACTGCCCTGTCCCTGCTGGGATGGGTGTCCTGTTAATCCTGAGCCCTGTCCCTGCTGGGATGGTGTCCCATGGATCCCTGAGCCCTGTCCCTGCTGGGATGGGTGTCCTGTTAATCCTGAGCCCTGTCCCTGCTGGGATGGGTGTCCCATGGATCTCTGAGCCCTGTCCCTGCTGGGATGGGTGTCCCATTGATCCCTGAGCCCTGTCCCTGCTGGGTTGGGTGTCCCATGGATCCCTGAGCCCTGTCCCTGCTGGGATGGGTGTCCCATGGATCCCTGAGCCCTGTCCCTGCTGGGATGGGTGTCCCATGGATCCCTGAGCCCTGTCCCTGCTGGGATGGGTGTCCTGTTAATCCTGAGCCCTGTCCCTGCTGGGATGGGTGTCCTGTCAATCCTGAGCCCTGTCCCTACTGGGATGGGTGTCCTGTTAATCCCTGAGCCCTGTCCCTGCTGGGATGGGTGTCCTGTTAATCCCTGAGCCCTGTCCCTGCTGGGATGGGTGTCCTGTTAATCCCTGAGCCCTGTCCCTGCTGGGATGGGTGTCCCATTGATCCCTGAGCCCTGTCCCTGCTGGGATGGGTGTCCCGTTGATCCCTGAGCCCTGTCCCTGCTGGGATGGGTGTCCCATGGATCCCTGAGCCCTGTCCCTGCTGGGATGGGTGTCCTGTCAATCCTGAGCCCTGTCCCTGCTGGGATGGGTGTCAGATCAGGCAGACACCCCAGTCTCAGAGCTGGCACCCAACCCCAGGATGCCCATCATGGAACCCCCTGCACCTGCTGGGCTGTTCCTCTGGTGGGAATTGTTCTCCCAGCTCTGATAACAGGACACTTCTGGCTGCCTGTGCTGGATCATGCTGACGTTTGGGACACAGATCCATGAGAAGCATGTCATGGTGACAGAGCACTGCAGCAGTCATGCTTTGTCTCAGTTGATGGGGGAGTTGCAGCACACAGGGTAATCCATGTTGACAGTAAGAACTTGCAGATAGGCAGCCTAAAATGGGGAAATCATTATAGAAATTTATTTAACTGGTTGAGTGGCCATAGCAGATTGATTGAGCCAGCCAAATCTGAAGACTGGGAGGGTGGTTTCTGCTCTTCTCTTTTTTCTTTTTTTTTTAAGATTAATTTTTGGCTCATTTATATATATCTTTGGAACATGTTTAAATATATATTTTGAACATTTTTAAGTCTTTGAATATTTATACTAATAGCATTAATAGTAATTGGTAAAATATTATGTATATATTTTCATCTCTGTTCAGACATACAAAAGTTTTGTTTTCATAGTTAAATTTTGGGGGAAAAAATTGAAAAAAGCAGTCATGTAATTGAAAATAAATCCATTGAATTTTTCTTTGCATTTCATTCTCTTCAGAAGAATGTGTTAGCAATTTGGCAAATCATATAATTTCACAACTTGTTTTAATTAATTCACAAACAATTTTCGATTACTTGTTATTCTGTGGTTTTAAATCTCTTATCTGTGACATAAATCAGAA
This sequence comes from Calcarius lapponicus, assembly GCA_039654755.1. Lineage (NCBI taxonomy): Eukaryota > Metazoa > Chordata > Aves > Passeriformes > Fringillidae > Calcarius > Calcarius lapponicus. The sequence goes on along the minus strand of CM077474.1, from coordinate 19,416,739 downwards.
TTTTGTTTACAGAAATTGGATAAAGATGAGGAGCTGCCTTAAGTGTTTAAACAGTGCTCTTCATTAAAGAATCTATTTTTGAGTTACATTTCCTTTTTTTCTTTTAGAAGTGACGTTTTGCAGGCTGATCTCATACTTTCCCCATAACCACAGAAAATTCTTCTGCTAGGTATTAGCTACAGCATAATTTTGCCTAATTAAAAGAGAGATGTGACAACCTGGGTCCACAAGTGTAATGCAGGGGCATCCCTAAGTGAAGAACAAGAGGGATGACATTTTGTCACTGCATTTTGTTTGCAGGCAGTGCCAGCTCCTTTTGTCTAAGTGTGACAGTCTAAGCTGTCTTCCTGCAGTTTTTGTTCATCCAGGACGATGCTGGGTTTGAATGAGACAGCGAAGCCTGTTGGTCTGGCAATATTTGTAATGTATCATTATTTTTCTCCAAAGCCCCTGATCCCACAGCCAGCCCTGTGTATTTGTTATTACAGGCAGTTGGCTCTGAGAAAGAGACCTGGGAGCACCTTCTCTTCTTGACTTTAACCAAACCCTAACCAGTCACCCACATTTATATATTTCCTTAGAACTTAATTTCAACAAGTTTTAGTCATACCCTCTAGGATCTCCATAATACAATTCTGTAGGTACAGCAAATTCCTCACATCGCCGTTAGCAGCAGAGCACAGGCGTGTTACAGACTGAGCACCAGAGACCTAAGTCTGTAGAGAGATGTATGCTTTGAGTATTATCCATATTAAAAAAGAGATATCCCAAACTTTGCATTTAAAAATATTTCTCTGAAGAGTCTCCTTTGGTGTAAATGCTGATGTGTGCTGGCATTAATGGTTGTGTGGAGAGCGCTCCCGAGCCCGCTAGGGTGGGAATTCTTCCATTGTCAGTCTGGCTCTGCTTCCATCTGTGGCTCACTCTAGCTGGCTTTATCTCATGTGCTCTTATCTTGTTCATTGCTATTCATAACCCATACTTTGTGAAGATGGGCCTTTATTCCTAAGAAATATTTGCCAAGTTCCTTGTTCCTTTATGTAAAGGAACAATAAATACTATTTGAACATATATACCTTTGATTTGTTTTCATTCCCAGTTTAATTATGCATTGTGTATTTTAGACACATATGCCAGATTCTTGTCTTACATTAATTTGCCTTTGCATGTTAACAAGCACAAAAGGCAAGCAAACAAAAGCAGAATCACTGTGTAGGTACCATCTCTGTGCAGTGATAGCCCTGCTTCAGGAGAAGGCAGCAGCCAGGTGCTTCTCAGCTTCTGGATCATTTAAAGAAATTGTCTCCAAATATGTAGAAGCTGGCAAGTCATCAGCTGTATGAGAAAAGAGATCTCTGACATTTGGCTCCACTTCTCTCTTCTCCTTTTATTCCCCAAACTCCTGCTGTGTTCAGCTGGGGAGAAAAAGGCTGGTTGTGTAGTTAGGCTGTGGTAAGCAAGTGGAGAGCATAAGCTGTGCTTTTTTCTGGTAACTGGTGTAAATCCTGTCAGCTGGAACTGGGGTGTTCCAAACCTCTCCCTTTAGTTTTTCAGGCTGTGGAGTTGAGCTGAGCTATGTGATAGTAAGGGAGAAGTAATTACTAAAAATTCTCAAAGCAAATGGAAGTGCATGGATCTGGGATTGATGTTCTGATACGCTGCTGCACAGGTACTGTTTAAGGTTACCACTTCTGATTGAAGTCTCTTTTTCCTTTGTATGAAAGCAGCATAATTAATCAGGCTGTAATGAATTCAGTTACTGCTAGTTTGTCACCTGAAGAGAGAAGTTACCAGAGCAGGCTGAAATCCAACTGAAAATATGGTCACATTTAGTAGTTAAAGAGCTCTTTTAACATGTGTGGTGTAACAGTAGGCACCTTGTGGTTAGGCTGGGAAATGTGTGTTGTATGGTTTGAAACACACCTCCAAAAATAAGTGAAAGATGATAGGAAATTCTCTTGCAAATTTTAAATGGAAAAAAGACTCTTCTACAATGCATTTTACAGGTTGGCAAGGGAATGTGTCATTCTAGATAAGGAGTTTGCAGCTCTAAATGTTATCTGATTTGCATATTTAGTTTTGTCTTTATTAACAAAAATCTCAAATTGTTTCAGTGTGAAAGTTGCATCAAGTACAATCTGTGCCCTCAAAACCAAGAATCACCAAACAACCCAATGTTTTGGCTCGTGATTTAAGTTGTTACTCCTGGTGATCACTTACAAGTGTTATTTGAACAAAGGTGATGGTTTTGGTGCTGTGCCCAGTTTAAGTTATCATTACTGTTTGAATCCTGTAGGATTCCTGTAGTAGGAAAAATCCATGGGTGTGTTTGTTGAAAAAAAACAAGAAATAAAAATCAGATGCTAGCCATTGTTTTATTTGCTTAGGTGATTTTAAAAATGCCTTTTATTTACATTTCTGAAGGAGATGGTATTTTAGCAGTGCCTGTTTTCTGGGGCTTCAGAAGGAGCGTGCCAGTGCCGGGACTGCTCTGGTTGGCGCCGTGAGTGGCTGAGGAGGTCCCTGCCATGCTCTGTGCCAGGCACTCAGTGGGGGCAAAGCCAGCTGGGCCAGGGGGCCCCGTGTGAGCAGGGTGGGGCTGGGGCTGCCCCAGTGAATCGGGGCAGATCTGGGATAATGACTGCAGCAGGGGGCACAGAGCCCTTCATCTGCACAGCTGGATCCAGAGAGAACATCTGTCTGTGCTCTTAGACTCGACACTTCTGTTAGTACTGGGGGCTGTATTTGCATTTGTTAGATTATTTTGGTAACAGTTCTTTCCCGTCTCTAGTGTTCCATTTCTTTCCATAATCCCCTCTCACAGCAAAATCAGTATTGGCAATTCAGAAGAAACAGAACAATTACTTTCATGTAAGCCTTTAACAATTATTAACTTTCCTATACTTTCCCAGCAATGGTTATATGTGTAAGTCTCAGTAAAGAGCAGCTGTGGAATGAAAATAAAGGAATTACACAAAGAAGCTGTTTTGCTGTGCTGAGGTTGCCGTGGAAGAGCTGTGTGTGAACTCCCTCCTCGGGCCAGAGCTGGGGAGAAGGAGCCAATGTGCCCATATTCCTGGGATATTTCAGTCAGGAAGCTCCTCTCTGTGCCTGTGAGAAATGGATGGATGATGGGAGGGCAGGATATTTGAATTTACAGGCCAGTGCACACTTGACCATAACTGAGTTGATTATAATCATTCTTTTAATAATTTAATGACAACGTAAAGAACACAGGGAGGAGAGGCTTGCATTCAGAAAAGCAGTGTTGGAAAGGAGCAGTCTTGGTATCTGTGAAGCTTCCCTGCTTACTCCTATTCATGTCTTTCCCTTTTCTTATATGTTCCCTATATGCTTCAGAAAAACAAATCTTGTAAACATTTGCTCGGTTTTGGCATAGAATAATAAAGCAGACAAGTGTCACATGAATGATTGTGACACTTGTACAAATGTCTGTGAGCTCAAACAAGACAGGCAAATTATGTTTTGACCCATTAACTATAGCTGTCTTAGGTAGAAAAAAAATGCCAATTTATCTAAATACTTAACTCAAGCATGCACTTCAGATTTAAAAATTTTGCAGAATCATAGCTTCTAAGATTAACAATTTGCATATTAAAAGCATGTCAAGATGCATCATCATTCCAGCTTCACTTTACTGAGAAATCTCAGTTTGGGTGCATGGCGGGCAGGAAAATCAAGCTGGATGTTTTCATTCCCCTTCAAACTGATCCAGACCATCCTTTTGCCATTCCTACATTCATCCACTTAGTCATAATACTGTGGAAAAGAGAATGATGAAGACTTTGGCTATGTCATTCTTTGGCATTATCAACTTCCCAGATTTCCTTTCAACTTGTCTCAGTGTCAGGATTCCGGGGTGGTTGTAAGTTCTTTACAGCATGGTGAATATATCTGACTCCCCATAAATAAATGTGAGCCTGGTTGTGGGGCTTAGATGTGATGCTGCAAATAATTTATTTTTTCATTTTAATTTTGATACGTTTTTTGTAAAAACTCCTGGACTGTGTAAATTTTGCCATGTCTCAAAATAATTCAAATTTATCATTATTTCCTTTCTAGTGTAGGTGTTTCTGTAGTTACATACCCCCTTGAAGCCTGATACCATGTGATTTTTTCAGCCTTTTTCTTTTGTAGCCTTTTGCTACAAGGATCATTCAGTACCTGCGTGTTGCAGTGGCTCAAGATTCCCACCCTCTGCCTTTGTTCCTGTCTTCTTCCTTCCACGTTCCTTTCCTTAGCTTTCTCTACATACAGAAAAAAAATTAAACCAAGACCAATTATTTTAGAGCTGGAGTTCATTTTTCAGATTTGGGACCTCACTTGTGGAGCAGTTTTTGAAATTTGTATTAAAGTTAATGAATTCTCTGCTGCTTGGTTTTGGTTATGCAGTTGATAATATGGTAAGAGGTAATACATCTCAAGATTTTTGGACAAAGAAGGAAAGTTTAAAGTATTCTCTTAATTTGAGCATTCCAATGGGTCCTCAACATGCAACCTTTTATTAATGAGAATATTTTGGAACAAGCTGAGCAGTCTGTGGCAAGTAATAAACAGACTGAATGCACGTTTGTGTAGACCTCTTTAATGGGAATGAGGAAATGAGGTTGGATGTGCTTAGCTAGGAGATAAAAAGCCCATCTAAGTTAAAAGGCATAATAGGAGTAAAAAAGTGAGACACAGTTTTAGACTGAAATGAGAGTGAAGACTTGGCAGATTAGATTTGCCTTAAGTCTATGATAGTTAAAATAACCCCATTTAAAATTTTGAAACTGTAATTTACATGTTCCTTTATTATTATTCAGATTAATACTAAAAGGGCAGAAGTCATCCAAGGAACTTATGCATTAATTTTCTTCCCTTTCACTATTCTGCAGATTTGTTTCAAAATATTATTCTAGTACCTTGAATTTTGTTGCTATTTTTTGTTTTGACAAGTTTTCTTTCTGACTGTCTATTAATGCTACTGAGAAATAAAGATGCTTTTACAAAATGCTTTCAAGCACAAAAGGAGATGGTTTTCAAGAGATTATTTTACATATTTACATATTTTACCTTAAGCATTTTGTAGTCACTGCCTACTGGTGAATGTATCAGATTTTTACACACACTTTCAAAATGAACCAGTTTTGCTTCTAAGCCATTGCAGAGGGAGGAAATGAATTCTAACTTTTTTCACTTCATTTTCACATCCTCACATTTCCTTATTTCACATGGTTTAAAACAAAATGCCTCCAGCATTATTTTTCCTTTCTCAAGAGCAAAGTGAATGTGACTTTTCTAAGGGGGTCACAGGATGCCTCTGAGGCCTGTGGGTGTTACTGGACTGCTGCCTGCTTTCAGCTTAACTGAAGGGCTTGTCATAGTTTTCATCTCCTAAGAAATTAGCCCTAGGTGCTGGCCAGAAGCAGGAGAAGGCAGCATTATGAGTCCCACGCTGGTTATTTCCCACTGACATCAAATCCTGAGGTTTTTAAATTAATCCTGCACAAAGACAACCCTTCATTTTGGTGCCAGTTTGAAATTAGACTGCAATAATGACCTTTTAAAGATGTCTAGTTGTTAAGATAACCCCCTGTTGAAAGCTGAGGGTGGCTCTCGCACCCCGTGTCGCTCAGCCCTTCTCCAGCCGCGGCCGCGCGTCGCACCAAGGTGCCGTGGCCAGTGCCCTGACCCGTGTGGCCACCAGCCCTGGCAGGCAGAGCTGGGCGAGCCCACGGAGCCCCAGAGCTCCCCAGAGGCAGACAAAGGCTCTTTGTGGAGTTCCAGAGGCAGATTTCTTACACACTGGCAATAGCAGGCTGCACAAAAGGCACCGACTTGGCCATCAGAAGTGAATTCTTGGGTTGGGGTGGGTTGAAAGCTCTCTGTGCTCATACCCTCTGTCTTGGTTTGGAAAGACAGGAGTCTGCTAAGGAAGGCAGGAGTCTCTCTTGAAATGGAGAATGTAAACCCTCCCCACCCCTCTGAATTGCTATAAATTTTAAATTAAGGGGCTCTCAGGCAAAAATATGGGAGCAGGAAATAACAGTTCTTTAGTAGGGAAGAAAATAAAAGGATAAAATAAACAATGCAGTGTACTGGAACAACACAGACAGAGTCAGAACCCAACCTGACACCCTGTGGGTCAGGGTGCTGGCAGCAGTCCCATTGGAATTGTGGCTCAGCCCTCCTGCAGTGTCAGGGGTGGCTCTGTTGGAGCAGGGGGTTCTGTAGAGAAGGATGGATTCTTCCTTCAAAGATCCAGTGGGAGAAGAGGCAGCTGCTGTTCCTCTGGGGGATCCAGTGGAGAAGCTGTGCTGGTGTCTCAAAAACCTCTGGATTATATCTGGGTAGCAATGCCGGGCTCCTCCCTCTGGGCTCACATCTCCCAATGGGATGTTATGGTTCTTATCAGCCATGCAGTGACATTCAATAGCTGTTATCAAGAGATGTCCCCTCCTGAGGTCAGAGAGAGAGATAAGGCAAACTGCCCACTTGACAGAAGATAATCTGCCATATAGATGGTAATAGAATACATCTTGCCTTGCAATCTGGAACACCTTCTATGCTCATACCTTCTGTGCTCATACCTTCTGTGCTCATATCTTCTGTGCTCATACTCTCTAGTGCTCTGCCACTGGAAAAGCTTGGAAAAAGGACTATTAGCAGCCACTACTCATAAAAACAAGAAAGGGATTTAATACATGCTACCCCCTGTGATGGTGTTCACAGGGGACCCAGGATGAGGGAAGTTGATGAGGATCTGACTCCATGTTTCAGAAGGCTGATTTATTATTTTATCATATATATTATATTAAAACTATACTAAAAGAATAGAAGGTTTTCATCAGAAGGCTAGCTAAGAATAGAAAAAGAATGGAATGATAACAAAAGCTTGTGTCTTGCACAGAGAGTCCGAGCCAGCTGACTGTGATTGGCCGTTAATTAGAAACAACCACATGAGACCAATCCCAGATGCACCTGTTGCATCCCACAGCAGCAGATAACCATTGTTTGCATTTTGTTCCTGAGGCCTCTCAGCTTCTCAGGAGAAAGAATCCTAAGGAAAGGATTTTTCATAAAAGATGTCTGTGACAACCCCCAAGTGTGAAGTGGAAACTGGCCCAGTAGAAAATGGGAAATGTGGACCAGATCTGCATAATATACAGGAGATTTTTGTCTGTTGTAATAAATAGTAATTTCTGTTGGTCCTAAAGTTACTCACCTAATCATTCCTGTCTTTTCACCTTGGGTTTTGTATCATAAACCTGCATGAATTTACCATGTGCAGAATTGTCTCTCATAACTAGTAATAAATAGGTATGAAGCTGGAGATGGTACCTCTTTGTAGTCAAAATAGATGTGTGTAAACAGATGCGAGAAACTATATCTATGACAAATTATTTTGGTAACCATTACCCTTAGCAATTGTTTTTCTACATTTAAGTTATGAAAAAAATTACCATCATACTTTGTTTTTGTTAAAAGGCTATCTGTGTTTTTTACTTGTAAGAATTGACTACTCTTTTTTGGAGGGTTTTCTAATTTGGGAATGCTCAAAGGGGGTTCCAGCTGTAAAAGAGTATAACTTTGATTGCTGAGACAAATTTGATTATGATTTCAACTACATGTGATATATGAAAATTTCAGCTGTTTAACCAGCATCAGTGGCATGTTTTCCTTTAAAAACTGGAGTAGATCCTGTAGAATGAGCACTTTTAATCTGTTTAAATACTCCACCTTTGACTACTCTGTTATATTTTAGTTCTATTCATCAAAAACAGAAAATACTCATTAAACATTTTATTATTTGATGGTATACTCCACCATCTGCTGCCATGATGCACATAACTCTTGTTTTGAGAAATGTACTGTGAAATCTTTGTTTGAATCTGTAGATTTTGAAAATGCACAGTATCCAGACATTTAAGCCATCCTTTTTTAACTCCTAGCTCTGTTAGAAATTTCAAGAGCTTCTTTACAGCATTTCATAAATTGTTTACCAAAATACAGACATGAGAAAAATACCATTTGTACGTTCTATTTTTCTTTTGTTTATTAAAATAGTGGGATTACTTGTTTAATCACTTAGGGAGGCAGTAGAAAATTCAATCTCTTCTTTTATGATCATTTCTCTTCTTTAATACATTTCACCTAGTTTAGAAGTATGGATCAGAAACTCACAAGGAAAACTGATGCCCTTTCCTGCAGCTAAATTAACAGGAATCACGTGGAAAACAATCTGAGCCTTGTATGAAAAGGGGAGCCATTAAAATTAGCCCTAAGCTATGGACTGCACCCAATATCACTAGAACTGCACTCACTGCAGATGTGGAGGCTGGCTCTCAGGCAAACTGAGCTGTGTTGTATAGCTACAATTAAAATCAACTCCTCTGCCAAAAAATAAAAGGGAGGAGGGTAGAAGGAGAACATCAAAGACAGATTGAAATGTGTAGTTAGTAATAAGAGTGGTCTCCTCTTGAACCAAGCCCTGCAGCGATTCATGGCCCCCTTGTTAATGAGAAATTTTGACCTCTGGTTTGTAAGTTAAACTTGTAATCCCAGCTAATGAAGTAAATCAATCCCAACTTCAGTCTGTTGTTCCCATTTTTCTTTCCACAGTGTGTCTGGGAGTTAGTATCCAGGTCTACAAATACAATTTGGGGGGAAAAAAATTATTCTGCTGCTATGTAACATGTTCTGTTTTGCAGATTCACTTACACGTATCTAAAGCAGGCAGATTATTTTAACTTGTCTCTGTGCTTGCAAAATGTCCTGTTGGTTTTGGGTGTTTGTGGCATTTAAATAATAGGTCTGAGCTAACACTTTAAAAGGGAACCTGGATTTGTAACTATCCAAAAGTACTTATCTCTAACAGATTTAAGCTTTAGATGTGCAGATTGATGGGAAATTATTTGAGGAGCCTTTTTTAAATTCTTGCTATATATTTAAGGGGATACTGTTGATAGTTTTGTGTCAGAAAAAGTCTTCCACTGCAGTCTCAATTCTAAGAGGAAAGATTCACTAGCAATAAAATGAATGCAAAGTGAAGATGCCAGTTTTCATAATGTGTGGATCATCCTTTGAAATACATACTTTTTTGTCTTGTGAGCCACTGTGACAAAAAACCCAAATCCGGCCCAAAAGCCCTGGTAAAGCCTCTGAGTTGATTCTGTGTCACACCATGTTATTAAGGAATCTGTAAGAGAGCAGCAACTGATATAAAAGGAGGTGAAATCTTTTTGGCAAAAATAAGATGTCAGATCCATAATGTGATCCCTTAAAGGAAAACAAAACCAGCTAAAGACAAAAAAAAAGGACTTGTAGCTGCTTCCTTTTCCTCCTGTGTTAGTAACTGCTTGTGCTGTGGACCCTTCTGAATGACACAGACCCTTTTTTGTCGTAATATGTTTTGCTCCAAAGAGAGTTTTTACATTATTTTATGGCTATTTTAGTGCTACAGACACTGTTTACAGGGGAAGCAGTCCCAAACTAAATGTATTTTTCTAAATGAAGGGTACACATACTCCTCTCTTGCTGCATCTCTGCTCTCCCTGCAGCTGTGGTGCAGTTTTGGCTCCCAAGTTTTTGGCCATTAATATTAGTTTTTCATATCCATATTTCTGCAGTTTGGTCAACAAACCTTTACCCCATTTTACAGCCTTTTGTAGATGTTTCATGCATTTTGGTTTCTGTCATGAAGAGGGAACAAATGACCACATGCTGCTGTATTTTATGCAATTTTATTGTAGGAAGAAGTAGTTTTTTGCAGCAGTGAAGTCAGAGTCTGTGGGGACTGCCCAGTTCAGCTTTTCCTGGGCTGACCCTGTGGGGCTGTGCTTTGGTTACCTCAGGGACCAAGCCTGGGCTGTTCTTTCTGGAAGAAGGAGCTGGATTCTTTTGATGCCTTTAAAAGAGGATGACTCCTGCCTAGATGTGATGACTTGCTGCCTGAAAGGCACGGTGATTTCCTGAGGGCAGGCAGTGTCAGGGGCTGTGTGTGCCCAGAGGGATGTGTCCCCCCAGGCAGGGACACAGAGGCTCCTGCAGAGCTGCAGGGATGACCTGTCAGCAGCAGGTGACACCTGGCCCTGCCTGCCCCCTCTGACTGATGGGCACTGGGGAGCCCTGGCAACAGAGATCCAACCAAACCTGGAGAAAAAGCCCTCTGGAACTCACTGAAAGCTGTGCCTGGCAGTGACAGCCCCTGAGGAGGGTCCTTTCAGCCTTTCTGAGAGCAGCAAAGCACCTGAACTGTGGGTCTGTAAAAAGAGCTGGGTGAGCAGAAGGTTCTGGAATAAATCATAGAGTGATTTGGGTTGGAAGGGGCCTCAAAGAGCACCCACGAGCTGTGGAGAGTGAGATGCAAGAGGCATCTCCTGAGGAAAGGGAGGAAGAGCTTTTCTGTAAAGAAACAAAATATTAATGCAGTCCAAATATAGAGATTATATCCCCTAATAAGTTTTAGCCTGTAATGTATATTTTTCCTAAGGATCATATGTAGTGGAAATTTTTATTACTCAGGATTTCTCTGTATCTAGAGGGACTATAAGTTTATAAGTAACACATTAAGTGTTACCTGTGATCTTCAAAGTACACATGAAGGGCTAGATTAAACTGTTTACTGGTTATGTTTGTGATAATACTGCACAATCATTAACATTACCTGTATTATTCTTTGAAGATGCTCATGACCCTCATAATGATTTGAAGCTGGTTGCCTTATACTGCTACAAATCATTAGTGCATCATAAGTAAGACTTCATAATAACCTACTTTTTGTCTCACTAAATTTAAAAGAAGCTTTGTTAATTGTGACAACAAGTGGAAAAACACAGCAGCAGATCTGTTCTCAAGTGATATACCTTAGTATATGGAGGATCCTGTTGTGAAGAACTTGGAAAATAATCATGGTTTATTAGCTGCACAGTCTTTTCCCCTTTGTTTCTATTCATTTAATTTAAAGTGAAACAACTCAGCATGCAAAACTAAAATTAGCTGCAAAAGAAGGTGTAAGTGAATAAACAGGCAAATCCATTAGAGGGGATGGGTTATTGGATCCCTTGCCATTGCTCAGATGGCGGCCTATTAAAAGTGGTAATGTCTGCCTCCAGCGTGGCCTGCAGGCTCCAAGAAGGCCAAGACAGGCATATTTCACATGCATCAGACACAAGAATTAAATAGACCAATGTTCCCTAAAAGACTGAAGTACATCTCTTTCTGACGTTCATCTCGGGCAAAAATTCATTGATCTCAGTATGTCCCTTGGCAATTATAAAATATTAAATCCAAGTCACACTTTTCTAGTTGGCTTAATTTTTTCTCTATTCACAGCTTTCTATTTGATCAATTTTAACAAGTTAGGAATAGCATCTAATAATAAAATAAAATCTGCAGAGTGAAAAAGTTTGCTCATTTCACATTCTTATATTTTTATATTTAGTTTTTAGACCTGCCTGTCATTTTATTGTGTTTTAAATAAATTTGCACGCTAAATAGATGAAAAGAATATATATTTATACACCCAAAAAACCCCTCCATGTTCTCCTTTGAATTAGCAGTTTCTTTTTAAAGCTAGATAGTTGCATGTGGCCCTAGTATTGCAGTGAAATCTGTATTTTAAAACTAAATCCGTGTAGTTAATCAGCATCATTTTTCCTAGTGTCAGACAGTAATTATTTCTGCTTCATGTTTCTCTTATGTCAGGCTGGAAAATGTAATCTGGGTGGAATCTTAGCTCTGAATTAGTACTTACATGAGCATGTTTGTTTGTTTGTTTGAATTGAAATTTGGATTTGTTTGTGTAAACACCAGTCAAGCAAAATGAAAAATAACCTTTCAGAACCTGTATCTGTTTTAATACAAATGAGGAGATTGTAACATTCATTACAGCAGAATGAAAGTCTGCTGATGAGAGAATACCACGGGGAGGTTTTTCCATCCGGGCACTCTACCTGTTGTGATTGCTTCTTCCCCTCCTGCTCAGGACTCATCTGGCTGGCACATTTCTGCCTTCCCTGCCTCCAGTGAGCTCTCTGCCCAACAGCTGGAAGCAGTCTTGGCTGAAAAGGAGTCAAGAAGAATGCTCAGAGTCTTGGTTGGCTTTCAAAAAATGACAGTTTTGATAATTTACTATCAGCAAAATTACCCCATAGGAAGGCAGGGGAGGCTAATCAGTAGGTCTTAAATTTTCAGAAAAGCAAAGCTCAAGATGTTGCTTTACATTTTGGAAACAAGACCCTGTTGCCATATCACTTTTTTTTTAATACACCTAAGTTGGTTTTTGCTAACAGAAAAACGATTGTAATTGTTAATGAGATGGGGGGGAAGGAAGAAGAGAGTGGCTGCCAGCACACTCCTTTAGCACCACTGGAGAGAAATCAGTGTGCTGCCCTAGTGCCCAGCTCCAGGCATGGGCACAGTGGAGCTCTGCTTCTGAGCTGCTCCTGGAATGGCCAACCTGGCAAACTGGCCCTGAACCCCCAGCACAGGGTGACACTGCAGGGTGACACCTGGCTGTGCCACTGTCCCCAGCACAGGGTGACACTGCAGGGTTCCTGGCTGTCCCTGGCTGTGTCACTGTCCCTGGCTGTCCCTGGCTGTGCCACTGTCCCCAGCACAGGGTGACACTGCAGGGCTCCTGGCTGTGCCACTGTCCCCAGCACAGGGTGACACTGCAGGGTACCTGGCTGTCCCTGGCTGTGTCACTGTCCCTGGCTGTGTCCCTGAACCCCCAGCACAGGTTGTCACAGCAGGGTTCCTGGCTGTCCCTGGCTGTGTCACTGTCCCCAGCACAGGGTGACACTGCAGGGTACCTGGATGTGCCTGGATGTGTCACTGTCCCTGGCTGTGTCCCTGAACCCCCAGCACAGGGTGACACTGCAGGGCTCCTGGCTGTGCCACTGTCCCCAGCACAGGTTGTCACAGCAGGGTGACACCTGGCTGTGTCACTGTTCCTGGTTGTCCCTGGCTGCCCCTGGCTGTGTCACTGTCCCTGCCTGTGTCACTGTCCCCAGCACAGGGTGTCACAGCAGGGTTCCTGGCTGTCCCTGCCTGTATCACTGTCCCTGGCTGTTCCTGGCTGTGTCACTGTTCCTGGTTGTCCCTGGCTGTTCCTGGCTGTGTCACTGTCCCCAGCACAGGGTGTCACTGCAGAGTACCTGGCTGTCCCTGCCTGTGTCACTGTCCCTCCCTTTGCCATGGGACCAGCTCACTGCCATGGCTGCCCTGGCAGCCCAGGGAGGAGCAGGAGGACACAGCACAGCTCATCACCCCTGCTTTGGGGTTGTCTTGGCTGTTTCTGTTTCATTGCTGGTGGTGTCAGACTGGAAGTTGTGCCTGTGCCTTGCTGCCTCTCTGTACAGTGAATATTGTAGGAGGGCTTGTTTCCAGGAGGTGAACAAAGTTACCAACTGACCAGCATCCATACCACAGGTGTAGGTATGATGTAGATATATAGCTATGAAATTCAGGAAACACAGGATGACTGTACAGAATCCCACTAGTTGTTGAGATTTTTTTCCTTTTTCATAGCAGTTGTGATCCAGGAATTTAAAAGGCAATGTTACTCACATATTGAGGCTTGAAAAATGCAGATACAATTTTCCCTCTTAAAAATTAATTTTTATTTATTCTTCTGGAAGAGCCACATTTTGAAAAAGGTCTGCAATATGGCCTAGACTGAAATGTTTGTGTACCTCTCTCCCTGTACACCTGCACACATAGATGTATAGGTGTGCTTATAAAATAACTTTTGATTATGTATCTGATTTATTATCAGCCATTTGACATAACATTATAAGCTCTCTCCAACATGGCTGAGAAAATAAAATCAAAAGAGTTGTTTTCTTTTTTTGATGATTGTGGGTTGCTGGGGTAAATTGGCTCTTTCCCAATGCCAGCCCTAAATAATTGTTAGTGTGTTCTGGGTGGTGCTGGTGGTGGTTTCTTGGACAGCCACCACGCCTTTATGACCAACCAAAGTTTGATTTCCATTTCCTATCTAAAGGACTGGCACATTATATATTATTTATTAAAGCCATGGTTCTAATTGATGTTTTGTCTTAGTACATTGGATTCTGAGAGCACTTTTTGTTCAAAATACTGTTTCCTTTATTGAGTCCCTGCTGCCATCAACCATACACCCTCAGTCTCCTGCTATTTATCTCATCTGCCCCAAATATAATTCTTGCCTGTTTCTTTGAATTTATAAATTACAGAACTGGGTTTGCTTTTGAAATCTACTTAAAATTTTGTATTTCAAAATGAGACAAAGTAAAATGATTTTAACTATGCCTATTCTGACTATTTCAAAGACACAGCATTATATGAAAAATGGCTCTTCTCCAGCTAGCAGTTTTATTTTATTCTACAGAAATAAATATAGCTGTTCTTTTTTTTTTAATTTTTTAAAACATAAATTAATGATAGTTTAATCAGTTTTCTGGCTGTTTACATTTTTTTCCTAGTCAGTTCTGCACCATGATATTTTTGTACATTATATTATGATATAAAAGTAAAATTAATAGCTGTAAAAAGTGACAGAATTCTGCTGTAAGGATGTACAATATTGTTTATTAAAATTACGCTGTTTAAAGAACATTTTACTGAACTTCATTTTTCTTGAACTGCATACTAATTTTAAAGGTCAGTGTGGTTAGTTACCATAGTAGTGACCTAAAAATAACCTTTCCAGTGTACCTGTATATTTCTGATCTGTAGTGTTAGCATTCAGAAATGTTCTTTCCCTTAGAGTTTCAGCAGCTAAATAAGTTGCAACCCCTTCAGCTATACTCATAAAAATTTGCTTCCAGACAACATGGTCTGTTTATTGTGTAATAATCGAAATGGCACTAAATTGCAATGATTGCTGAACACTTAGGAATTGCATTAACCACTTAACTGCTAAACTATTTTCCATTTTCTTCCTCACTGTGAAGTATTATATTGATTTTCCTCTTAGTTAGAGCTGCTTACTCAACCTCTGAGAAGAGCAGAATATTTTAGTAGCCTCGTACACTGTCATATTTTGAGTCAATCAGCAGTGACCTTGGCAAAGAATTTTCTGGAGATTTTTAAAAAAGCCATCAAGCAGAATAGCTTTGTGTGCAGCTGTGTATCTTTACAGAAAATAGAGGGAAACACAAAACGCCTGTGCTAAGTGAGTTTAGTACATTATATGGAGGATTAAATCTTTCTCTGCCCCTCTATGCTGGATGGATATTTCCTGCTACTTTTAGTACACTGCTGCTAAGACAAATTGGTGAATACTTATGGGGCCTTATCCAGGGACTTAATCGCAGCCTGTAATGTGGTGCTGGGAGTGTAATTAAAAACCTAAAGACAGTGATAAGTGGAGGATTTTAGTAGAGCTTTTGTATTCTTGGGGGGTGTTGATGATTTTTTTGTTTTCTAACTGTTGTTTGTTAACTGAAGCAAAACACAAATACTAGAGCAGTATCAAACTTCAAAGCTCCATGGTGATTGTTAGCTAAACTAGTTGTGTTGCCAAATATTTTACTTTCAAATAGATTTCCTTTTTCTCTCAGAGGTTTATAGAGTTAAATTCTGGCCCTGTTTCTTTCTGAGAAAACTTGTCAGAAAAAGCAGATTTTTTTTTTTTTTTGGGGGGGGTAATTTTTTTTTTTAGCAGAACCTTTCTGCAAAAAAAAAAAAAAAAGAAGTGGGGGGGAAAGGCTGCTACAGGTAAGGAAGAGTTAACTAGAAATGGAGCGGGGATGCTGGGGGGCAGCAGTGCTGCAGAACATAGCAGTGTTCGTGCGAAGGCAAGTCATTTCCCGAAACACTGCAGACACATGGCCCCGGGCACTCTAAAACCTTTGGAGACCAAAATGGCTCGCAGGAGTTAGAAGTAATAAGGTGTTTTTCCCTTCTTTCTCCTTCACTGAAATTCTGTAAGGTTGCTATGCATTACCAAGGAACAATGCCACTATTTTTGTGTTTTATATGGGTATTAAGATCCATTACAATTTGACATTTTTAAGATTGGTTATCCTGTAGTTTGGTGTTAAATTGAAGTTGTTTGTTTTGAATTTAATTCTTTCATTTTTCAAAGGAAAAAAAGGCAGCACTGCTGTGCTGATAGCTTACTGAAGTATGCCAGGATTTGATGTTTGAATTTAATGCTTGCTATCCCAAACTATAGGCAAAATTATCTGTAAAAGAAGTCTTGGGTTTTATATTTCTTTTCATATTTTTTTAAAGTCTGAAAGGTGCTTTCTGGCTAGCTTTTCACAATCAGGTTGTAGAAGATACTGCACATCTAATATCTTCAAGGCATCCAGTTTCTGGGATTATTTTTAACACTGTGTTTGTTACACACCCAAGTCATGTTGTGCTTATTGCAACCTGCTTATGATTATTATAACCCTGCATGTTTGCAGCAGCTAAATAAACTCCACATCAAATAAATTACTGCAGAAACGTTATTAGGCCAGCAGCAAAGCTAAGGACATCTGTTAACTCTTTTTCAAATGCCCTGTCCTTACTGTTTATTGTAAACATTTATGTTGTTAATTACTACCTAAGTACAAAGTAGCTCAGACAGAGCTGGGAAGAGCAGCTGAGGATGAGGAGGATGAGTTGTGTCCCATTCCTAGCCCTGCTCTGAATGCCACCAGCAGCCTCAGCTCTGTGATTGGGGCTGAACAGTGGGAAATGGGGGCAGAGTGCTGAATACTCACATAGATAATGCCATGGATTTCCATGGGATAGATAATTTTCATGGGATATAATAATTTCCACTCACATAGATAATTTCCATGGTGGTGGTGACAGCAGTGGTCATTGTCCAGCCTTACCTCTATCAGCAAGGCAGAGTCCTAGCAGCTTTCCCCATTTAGGTCCTAGAAGTCTAAGTTGTTATTAGAGCTTGTGGAAAAAAAAAATTGCTATGAAACTTCCTCTGTCAAAATATATTTTTGTCAAAGATAAAATGTTTAGCAAAAATACATCTGTTTCAAAAACATATTTGTCAAGAAGGTTTCTCAGCTCCGAGATGACATTTCCAGTGAGAAAGTGAGTCTATTGCTGAGTGGTTGCAGCCCAGATGCAGGAGATGAAAGATGAATAGTGCCTTAACCACTGGGCTGACAAGTCTCTCTGCCACTCATCTGTGTTATAATGCAGGATGAAAACGTTGTTGAGGATTGAAATGTTTTCCAGCTTAGTCTTTATTATAAGGTAAAATATTACACACTAGAACCCAACTCACAGTTTTTTAAAATATCAATATTTTTCATTTGAAATTCACCTGAGACCAAAAGGTGTTTTGCCAGCTGGCACTGAGAGTGGTCCAGGGCTCATCTTCATTTGTAATTTAGTGAATGGTAAATAGCTGATCCTGAAAACAAACAGGATGCTGCTTTTCAAAGGTTAGATGGAACTTGAGAGCAGCTCTGGTAAATTAAAACAAACAAGCAATAATAAAAGGACCTGCTGCAATTCTCTAAAGACAGTGTCTAAAAAGTTTCTGTTGGGAAGTTTGCCAGAATACTGAGAGCTTTTCATCAGCATGATAGAAAAAATAGATGCAAAGTAAGGAGTACTCCATAACTGTGTCTTGTTTCTGTCATCTGAGCAACGTCTGATTTTGAAATTACAGTCTTGCCTCTGAATGAGATTGAAGCAAAGCTGTAGTACATACTTTGAGTATTTCCAGTTGGAGTGTTTTCCTTACAGTTGAGTTAGGTGTTGGCTCATTGCAGTGTGGCTGTGGAGGATCACAGCTGCAGGAAACCTCTCCTTCCCTGCTTCACCTGCAGCCAGACTGGGCAGACCAAGGCAGGGCTGGCTCCTGGAGAGCCCAAGGAGGGCTGCAGGAGGGCTCCTCTCCTTTGTCCTCCTTCCCCTTTGTGGGAACCCAGCACATCCCTCTGGCTGTCCAGGATGGCCCAGGACCCTGCCAGGGGCCTCAGAGACCCTGGCACAGAGCCCAGAACACCTGTGGGTTTGATTGTGACCCGTGGAGCAAATCACCAACCTTGGATGAAGATCAGCAAGCCACAACAGTTTAGGTAGAACAATAGTGAAGTTATCATGGGTGGAAAAGTAGATTTTGGGGTTTCTGGTATGGGGGTTCAGGGGGCAAGATGGAGGGATCTGGGCATGTCCAGCCTTTCTCCTTCTTCTCCTTGGCCTCCATCTTCTGCTGTGATGGTGGCACTCACAGATTGGTTTAGAGTAGAAGCTCACTGTCTAACACAGGTGATGGGTATTGGAAAGTAATTGTAAACATTGTACAGGTAGTTTTTAGTATAAAGCCATAACCCTGCCCTGGGGGCAGGCAGAGTGCCTGGAACTGTCCTGCTGGACGGACCTGGGCAGGGCAGGAGAAAGAATTTTATAGATAAGGAACAATAAACAACCTTGAGCCCGAGAAATGAAGAGCCCTGAGTGCTTCTGCAAGTGCCGGGCTGGGAAAAGAGACTTTGAACAATCTCGGGGTCACAGCGACCCAGAAAGACCCCAGGACCCCTTGGCCACCCCAGGGCCCCCAAGCAGCTCTGGGCCCTCCCTGCCCGGTGCCTCTCCCTGGCACAGATTCCCACAGGGGCTCCCCAGAGTGTGGCAGATAACATCATGGGCTGGCAGCTCCTGTGCAGGGGCCAATGAATTATGCAACTGGGGTAATTAGATGGTTTTGTTCTCTGAATCAGGATTATGCTCCTGGGGTGCCACCTAGGAAAGTCTGTGAAACTGCATAATAAAAAAGTCATTTTTATGCAGAGGTGGAAATACTTTGAATGCAAAGAAGAATTGGTGGGGGAGGGCAGACCCGATGTCCTCCTGTATTTGGAGGGGAAAAGTGAAGTCCAGTTGTTAACCATTACTGCTCTTATTTCCCCTGCATAGTGGGGGAGGTGGAGGAAGAGGCTGTTTTAGCATGAACTCCAAAAGGCACAAAGTGCTACTCCCTTCCCCCAAGCAGAGCTGTGGAATATAGATCCATTGGTGTGGTTGGAAAACACATGTGGAATTCTATATTTAGGGGCTCTGTATGTTTGTATGGGCACTGTATGCCATCTGTGAAATAGGACCCAGATTACAATTAAAGCCAATGTTCCTCATTTAAACCATGGATTCCATGGTATTCTTCAGCTGCATGTTTGGGAAGACATTTGAGGTAACAGACTGGTATGTAGGTTTGACTTCTCTAACCTCCATGCCTTATGTTTGTGCCTCAAGATAACATTGGATAACATATTTAAACTGCTCATGTGTGAAAAAGCAAAATTATATCTCACGAAACTGATTTCTTCACACATTCAAAAAATCAAATTCCCCTCTTGTTCAGATTCTAAACGGGAATCCAAAAGGAAGCAATGTTTGTACGCAAGATGTGGTATTTCAAAATGGAGAAGATTCAAATACTTCTAATGAGAAGACATGACACTGATTATAAAAGTTGAATAATTTTACAAAAATATTCATTTACAAATGTAGTTTTCATTGTGTAGGCATTACAGTCTGGTTCAGTTGATAATGAGTCAGGCAAGTTTACTGAGCTGTTATGATTTACTGTTTTGAGTTGAATATGGACAGTGTAAAATAGTAAATTGTGATAATCATATTTGATTCTTTCTTCAGTTTCATCATCCATAAGAGCTGGTATTGTCAAGTACTACAGTAAAAAATAGAGGGGCATATTCTTGTGGCTGTGATTAGTATATATTAAAAATATATTTTTGTTTTCCATATGTCTGTTTGTATGTAGTAGTTTTGCATGAGAATGTTTAAATTATACCAAAGCCACAGTCTTTCATGGATTTTAATTACTACGTTGCTATTTTTGAAGTTTTTTGTAGATGAAGCAGACTTTAAATTTGAAGGCAGTCCACCAGATGAGCTGCTCTAGCTGGAATTAGAGCTTACTTTCAAATTCCAACATCTGTATGAAATAGAACTTGATGACATGAGATGCAAGTCTTAAAAGTAAAACAAAATAAAACAGTAAAACACCAAAACAAAACCAAAACCCTACAGCCCAAACAAAACTCAAAACCAACAAACCCTAATGGTAATAAAAGTTTCAAATGTCTTCTCTCAGTTTACAGAATCTGTCCAGTTTCCTGAACTTTGGATAGAACTTAGATTTATTGCAATAAAATTAACTTTTTTTTTTTTTTTTTTTTTTTTGTCCACTATGATGCTACTGTTTGGGTTTTATGGGTGCACAGAGCAGGAAGGCAGTGAGGGGTTACAGTGATGGTGCTGTTTGTGCAAAACCAGAATTGGGCCATGGTGGGAGGTGGCTGGACAGGGACAGCCTGAAGGGGCTCCTGGAAGGTTTGGAATCCCCTGTAGTTGCACTG
This sequence comes from Calcarius lapponicus, assembly GCA_039654755.1. NCBI lineage: Eukaryota > Metazoa > Chordata > Aves > Passeriformes > Fringillidae > Calcarius > Calcarius lapponicus. The sequence goes on along the minus strand of CM077474.1, from coordinate 19,396,403 downwards.
AAGGGGATGCCCTTTTCTAAATGAGCATAATAGAAACAAAGTGCTTTGGAAATGAGTATGTAAAGGACACAGCAGCATCTTGAGCAATATTTTTCAGAATGAAGAATGTTCCAGTCACTGATTTATCCTTTTCACTGAAAAAAGGGCAGCCTGTAGCTCTGTAGACATCATTTGTTTAAGACCCCGACCAAATGAAGTCACCTGGGGAGCAGTGGAGGCTTCTGAAGAGCAGTCTATGATCTGGCCCTGCCTTTTGCTGCAATTTAATTTTAAGAGAGCAAGTAGAAGCCAAGATCTAAGAGCTGTGGCAGTTAACAGGAAAAGCTGATATGGGATTATTGAGGTTAGAGTTCAGCTAGAACAGATGGTAAAAGAGTTATAACCTACTGTACCATATGTTGCTGCTGCACACATTCAGGTAGCACATTATGTGTACGGTGTGGAAAGATCAAGGATCTTAGCACAGATTTGTAGAAAGACCAAAAAAGAGCTTGAAAAATTGATTTCAGAATTTCAGGCCAGGTTAATGAGAAAGGTGAGATTTGTTAAACCAAACACCAGAACTTACCATTCCAGAAAGGGATACCAAAAATTGGGCATAACACATAACTGCATCTATTCTGATTCCCAGAAAACAAAAATGAAGCTTGTGTTTCAGGAAGTCTGTTTTGGGCTTGTTAGACTTGAATTTCTGGGGAAAGTATTTGAACAAAAAACCAAATTCACGGCACTTGAATTCAGACCATTGAAAACAGGTTTCAGTTTGATTTATGATTTTTTCTAACTTTTATTCAGGGGCCAGATTGTCAAAATAAAAAAACAAATTCACAGCACTTGAATTCAGACCATTGAAGACAGGTTACAGTTTGATTTATGATTTTTATAACTTTTATTCAAGGGCTATCTTGTCAAAAGAGCACGATGTCTTATTGAGGTGCCACTGAAGTAATGAATTTCTCACTGGAAACAACTGGAGCCTCACTGGGTTGCAGTATGGCAGAAAACCTGCCTGATCTGTAATCTCTGCTGATAATACTCAGGGCTTTTTCAGGAATCTGATGTGATACCATGAGAACAGGAATGTTGAAGACAAAAGAGAGAAAAAAGGGTTAATAGAGTCAGAAGTACTGAGAGAAGAAGTGGAATAGTAGCAAAGAAGAAAAATGAAGGCAGAGAGTTGTGATTTGGAGTGGTGCTAAAGAGCCTCTGGGCTCGAGATTCATCTCGCATTTCCTAATGCTCATGTTGTGTTGTATCATAATGCACTGCTGCTGCTGGAGCTGCTGGCCCTGCCACTGCCAGTGGGAAAAGCAGCACCCCTGCCTGCTGGGGAGCACTCTGGGAATCCCAGGCTGTGTTCCCTGGCTCTGGAATTGCTGCAGTAATCCCCCAGTGTGTGTCCTGTGCCCTCTGCCAGCATCTGCTCCGTTCTCACGTCCTGCCATGGCTCCTGTGCCAGCTCCACTGCCTTTGTTTCACTCACAAACATCACAGCACCAGCCTCTGGCTTCAGCCAGCACTTTGGTAAAGGGTTTTCTTTTGTAGTTACAACCTTCTTTTAAATATAATATAAACCAGGACAAATACTCATGTTTATTTTGTTTTGGGAGTAATTAGCTCTGATAGACTTGTCAGTTTATCCATTGATTACTGTCAGTTGTCAGGACCCATCTGTAAGAACTCCTCAGTATGTATCAGATGGTTGATTTGGTGATTTTGTGTCTGGCTTAGAATTATTTCTATAATATATTTTAGGGTCAGTTTTAATTGAATTGTTTGTAGTGGAGCAGTTGATTTTGACTACCTGGTTTTTAATTTATTCTAATTAATAACTATGTATGTTGGAGGTGATTTTAATAAAGGAAAGGTGGTGATAGTTGTGACATTTACTTGTTAAATCTTCTTTTCTTGAGGTAGTCTGAGTGATGCTCAATCCTATCAGAATAGTAAAATGAAAAGCTAGGGATAACTAACAGTAGAGCTTTAATGTCTGAAAAAAATGGTTTTCTGCATTACTGTGTCTCCTCCATGATCATCTATAGACTGAAGATATTTATTCTTTATAGATATTGATATGCCAAATAATTTTGTTACAGCAAGATAGAATTTATTAAAGAATCTTCTGGAAAGTTTTTGTGATGCTTTTAACTCCACTGTTTATGCAGCGAGGTGGATCTGGGACAATTGTGAGTGCATGAAAGGGTTAAATTTACAAAACACAAGTATATTTGGGTTTTTTTCAAATAGCTCAGTTTGAAATTTAAGGTTTATTCTTAATTCTTTAACAAGGCTGTGTTGAATGTAACTGTCCTTGAAAGATTGTTTGTTTTGTGGTGAAATGGGCTGGAGGATGATAAGGATTTGGGAAATTGTGAAGTAAGAGGAGACTACAGGGTTTCTGAAGTGTAGAGCAAAGTTGAAATTGTCAGTAGTGTGTTTATAAATTATCTGCATGTTACTCAAGGCTTGGCTGTCTTATTTTGTCTAATAATGGAGGGAGAAGAAAAGCCTGGGTTGACACTCAGAGGTCAGAGGACAGTGAGAAGCAGAGGGCTGCTTTGGGGAGTTCAGGGTGGGTTAGTCAGGCAGTCTAATGCCCTGATGCAGAGCAGTCAGGAGGGGTGGAGACTGCAGATCACCAAGTGTGTCTGCTCTGGGTCCTGGAGAAGTGATCCTGGTGTGGGAGAGAGGCAGGGAGGTGGAAAAGTGTGGGAATCCACAAAATCAGAGGGTTTTGGGAGAGCAGAAAAAGGCAGGCCTCAGAGACAGCAGAACTGTGATTAGAGCTAAGCAGTAGCCATGAGATTGTTCAGCAGAAAAATTATTTTAAAAGTAGAAAAGCAAGGACAAATAGAACAATGGTCTGTGTATTAACACTTGTCTGGAATAACTCTCTAAGCTGCAGAAAAGTTTATCTAGCAAGATATTGGGAAGTTCTAAGCTTAATAATGGAGCTCTGTGCACTGTGTTTTAAGGCTCACAAGCAGGTATTGTATAAAATAAACAAGCATTGTTTTAACCAAAGGGATGTGTGCTTAGAGTGGTTGGATGGAACTACTGTCAATGTGCTTTTGCTTTGTGTGATTGGTCAAAAAACTTATAAAGTGAGTTGTAATATAAAGTTCTGCTGCCTGGGATGTGAGCTGCTGGCATCTTCCCATTGTCACAACCATGGAATGAGGCTGATGGTGGAAAATAAAGCAGCTCAAGGCACGTTCCTGGCAGTCCTGTCCTGTCAGTGATTTGTACACAGACCCCAGCCAGCGATAGAAAAGGACCTGAGAAGGATCATGATGGAAACAGCACTGGGGGGACCTGAATGTGCAGGGGACTCTTCACAGTGGGGAAGGGGAAGCAGTGCAGGGACTGGGGCTCCTTTAAGGTTACTGATGTCTGGAGGAATTTATTTCCTTTTAGGACCCTTTTTTCTGAGAGTTCTTTATGCCAAACTAAGTTTTTAAAATGTTTTCTGAACAAGCAAACCACTAACTTAAAAGAGCTAAGAGTGAGACTTAGCTGCAAGAAATGGGAAGAAATCAAGAACTGAATGGCTGAATGATCTGGTAACTTCTCCCTGCTGTCTATCCTAATGTCTGAAATGCACCAGCCTTAATTATATTCCATGATATTTGCAGTAATAGAGTGTTAGCTGTCTTCCACCTTTTATTTACAAATGTTAATGTCTTTTTTCCTGCACACTGGACTGTGTTCTGGCAATGTGTTTATCCTGCAAGCTGAAGGCATTAGCATTTAGGGCTTCATTTTATTGCCACTCAATCCAGAGATAACTGCATTGCCTGCTTTATTTTGGTTTGTTTAATGGGCTGGGTACAGGTAAGGGCCCTGCACTACCCTCAATCCCCAGAGGATCCTGTGGTAATTACAAGGGAAGGTTTAGATCACTGTTCAGAGAGAGAGACTAATCCAACAGGAGATTTTACCCAGGAATGAAGTCCTCAGGAGCTGGTAGAGATTTTACCCAGGAATGAAGTCCTCAGGAGATCTGCAGGGGTTTGTGTCCTTTGTTTGGCAGCTGGTGCATGAATTCCCTTGACTGGCGCTTGCACAGTTGTGGGAGTGAGCAGGATGGCCAACAGCTGGAAACACAATTATTATAAAGTCTGGGTGTTATACATCATAATTAGGCTTAAGAACTGAAAGTCAGCTGAGATGAATGAGGGCAATTCATGCTCTCAAGAGCTGAGAAAGTGATTTTGTGTTTAAGATCTGGGTACTTTTCTGTCCCCTCCCGTGGGGGCTGGCAGGACATGAAGCAGCTGTGTGACCCTGTGTGCTGGGTGTTGTGATGCACCAAAAGCTGCTGTGAGTCAGCCTGGTCCCCTACAGTGTTCTGCTCAGAGACAGCCCAAAAAGCAGCCTTTACTGTATAGTAATTATGTGTCTTTTAATTAAATATTTAAACAATTAAATTTTACAGTTATACGTGTCTAGAGATTGATGAATGTCAAGAATATTTTAATTATTTTATGTTTCTGATTTAATGAAACTCACAGTCATGCAGGTTAGAAAGGAAAGGGCCACCCACTATGTAAAACTGAGATAGTTTCAAACTAATATCAAGGATATTAGAAAAAATTCAGATGGGAATCCAGCGTGTCTCAAGGAAAATGTGAATCCTGCAAGCTGGGCTGTAGGGCTTCTCCCAGAGTTGGTTTGGTGTTTCTTGACTCCCACTGTAACAGAGTGACTAGGCTGAAGTAACACAGGCAAATCCTTAAAAAAAACCTCAACAAAACAACAGAAAACAAGGAGAAAAACCCCTATGTTAGTACTGAAAGATGAGAAGGGTAAAGCACCACAATGCTTGAAAAATAGCAATAAAAACTTTGGCAGGATTAGTATTTCAAAGGGAGCAGCACTTGATTAAACATTTGGAAAGCATGTGAGGAGAAACATTCCAAGCAAAATGAAAATATACGTGTATGATGGAAACAGGATAAATAGAATATTCCACTTATAATTACCACAGCAAGAATGCAGCCCAAACTTCAGAATTCTTAATCAAGTAAAATTGTCATTGCTTTTAAGTCCAAGTAAGGCAGTGGGTTGTGTTGGGTATGAGATGCTTGTGGAAGAAGATGTTGGCAGGACCCATGGGTGCTCTGAACAAAGGAAATGAGGAGAGCCAGAGCTTGCCCCAGCCGTGAGGGTGCTGCAAGGGGCTGGAGGATAAAGGCACTGGGTTCTTGTCAGACACCAAATGGGCAGTGGAGGCACCAAAGATCTTGGAAAGGTCAAAGGTCTCTGTAGAATGCAGAGCTTATCTCACAAACCTGAGTTTTCTGCCTGACATCAGGACAGGGATTATTCAGGCACTGCATGGATACTTTGATTAAGGGGTGAAAATCAGTTGCAGTCTGGTTGTACCTAGAGTGACCTGTTGAGGGCTGGGTACTGAACACCCATCTCTTTGAGCAAGGGAATGTCACAGCCCAAAGCTGCCCTACACCTCATTATTGTTGGCATTGAGGCAGACTCCTCTTCTTCCCAGAGAGTTTCCCTGAAATCCCTTACAGCCTGCTTTTTGCCCCTGCTCTGCTTCAGCTGGGGGGGGAAATGCTGTCTCACAGGGAGCAAGAAGTGGTGAGATTGGAACAGATGCCCAGTTCCCTCAACTGGAAGGTTTTGGTTTGATGCTGCTTTACCAAGCAGGTTTTTTATTATAATAGTACTTGCATATGGGACTTGGTGAAATGTAATAAAGGCAAGGAGGAGGTACATATAAAATCTTGTGCTTGTAATGGCAGCCCATTTCTTTGGGTTCAAATAACTTCAGATAATTATAAACTGAAGTGATCACATCTGAAGAAAAAATGTTCACGCTATCCATGACTTAGTTTGATTTACCTTCCCCTTATTATTTCTTAATTTAAAAATTACTGCATGCTGTCTTTGAAATGTTGCAATTGTGTTGGTATTTGAAGTACTTGTAAGTACTTGTGCAAATCAGTTTTTCTGATGTTTGTCTGCAGGGTGAGGTGTGTGTTTATGTGCCCAGGGGAAGGGAGATGCATTTGCATCCAGGAGGGTGTAGCAAGTGAACGGGTGCCAAAACAGTCTAGAGGAACAGTTGCACTAAAATAGTACAGGGTAAAAATGTTGGCAAATGAAAATAACCAGCTTCTGAAGAAAGCATGGCACTAATCCTCCCTGTAAATGCTGCTCATCTGAAGGCCTAAATGATAACTTTTGGTGATGAATCCTTCTAAAGACGCTTGCAGAGCCACCGTGTTGCACATATGAAGATGCACGGTATTTTTGTAGATATAATTATATTTCATATAGTGTTGTTAATCTTTGAGGTGCTGATGAACAGTTATTACATTTCTGTACTTTAGAGGCATCTTAATTTTAGGATGTTTCAGTGAAATCATTACTATTAGCCTCAGTAGGTGTTGAATTAAGCCCTAATTTATGTGGGACAGCTAATCATACATAGTATTATACCTGTTTTTCATGTGCCTCTCAGCCAAGGATCTAATAGCATTTTATGCAAGTAAAAACATAATTGCTGCAGAATATCTCCAGAATGTTTCTTGTGATTCAAGACCTCTTATTCCTAAGAGCAGACTAATAGACACCTTCTCTTCCCCCTGCTCTGCAGTGCATGCAGCTTGCAGAGAACAAATTCCTGGTGGATTTTACTCCCTAGCTTGGCTTTGAATTGCTGCTGTATGATTCCCACTTTCAGACTTTGGCTTGAAGTGAAGTCTGCCACAAGGATGTGCCATGTAGCCTGGGAAGAAACCCAGCAGATCTTTTATCATTATTGCCTTGTCTGTGGCTCTCAGAGAAGCAATAGCCGCAGATCAAGGCTCTGTTCAAAGCAGAGATGTCAGCACTGAATTGTTTTCTGGTGAAGGAAGGATGGATAAAATATTAAATGCAATCTTCTCCTTGCCCTTATCTCTCTGTTCCCTGACAGGAATATTGTACTGTATTTCCATGGTTCTGTAATTCAAAGTTGAAGGGATGCAGGTTTGTGAAGGAAAACAAAAATTAATTGTTCAACAGTAGAAGTCATTGTTATAAAAATAAGTGTACATTGCATTACATTTGCTTTCTTCTGTGGAAGCACTTCTGTCTCGAGCAGGGAACAGCACATTTTTGGGACTTGCAGACTTAGATTTCCATCCACCTGCTGCTGTAACCATTGTAATTGAATGCACAAAGACACTTTGTGAGCAATGAGTTTGCCCATTTTGGAAAGAGATCATTTTGGAAGAGATGTGTCTGTCTGCTTCAGTCCCCTTTCCCAGCAGCCTTTAAACCTTTGGGGGATCCTTAGGGATCAAATTGGGTGTGGGGGCCCAGCAGAAGGAGGACAGAGGTAGGAGGGAGCTTGAGCTTTTCAGTCCCACGGCTTCTGTGGGAGCTGTTGGCTTGGGCACAGCACAGAGAGGCTGGCTGGGCTCTGCAGAGGAACAGGCTGAGCTTGGGCTGTGCCTGCCTTGGGGCCACACAGCCCTGGGGGCTCAGGAGCTCCTGCAGCCCCAGGGTGTTGGGGAAGATGAAACAGGAAAGCTTTATAAATCTGATTGTCTGGCAAAAGATTTTGAGAATACAGAAACTATAAGTGAGATTGAAATGAAAGCAAGCTTTGAGATCCCTCAGGTACTCAACAACTGGAAAACAATGGTGTGTCTGGCTGAAGGTGATCCCCTTTTGATGGAACAACACCCTCTGCCTGCAGACAGCTCCAAGGGTCAGAGCAGACCCTACAGCTTGGCAGAAGGGCCCAAAGAGGAGTTTTTAGGGTTTAAAATGTAACCCAGTGTGGTGATGTAATGATTCTTATAGGCTGTATGTAAATGCTGTAGGATTTGTATCTTGTACTAGATTGGTGAGTGAGAATGAGAATATTCAGCACAGAAGAAGAGTTATGGTATTGTAACGGGAACTTTGCTCTCTTACCCCTTTTACTCTCTTACCTTTTTTACTCCCTTACTCTCTCACCCTCTCATCCTCTCTCCCCCTCTCCTCTCTCAGTCCTGCTCCAGCTGTGCCTGGCAGCTCCAGCAGGGCCCTGCCCCCAGGCCCTTTGCAATAAACCCCAAATTCCTGACCTGGCTGCAGAGATCTCTCGTGTCCGTCTGTCCCCACCGTCCCACCCCCTGGCTCCTACACCCGGGGTCACAGGGGGACCCAGCTGTGTCCCCACCATGGAGTATCTCCAGTGCAGTTTTGGGATGGGTGAGGTTTGAGAGCAGGGGAACTCTGTTCCTTCTGTGGTTGGTGAAGGCACAGGCAGTTCCTGGGGACAGGAGGGGTGAATCCCACACTGCAGAGGAGCTGCTGTGCTGTGCTCATAGTGCCAGGGAACACAAATGAGCCTTTGCTGGCCTCCCTATGCAAGCACTTGTTGCAGTCTCCCTATCACCAGACAGGTTTGCTCCCGTGGCAGACTCTTGTATATTTAGTTACTGATCTACTGAAGCTTTGGTCAGTATTTTATTCTGGACTGTTTGTATTTCCCTTTTCATCAGCATGAGTTTTCTCATAGAGGAAAATCATGAAAATGGCAAACAGGCTGAGAAAGCTGGCCCAAATCTTGTGTCACATCTGCCATAAATTCAGAATTGCTTCAAAGTGTGCATACTGAACAAGTGACTGCTGTGGTTCTCCTGAAGCCATGGTTTCAGGCTGGGTGCCTTGCAGCAGTTGGATGAAGGCTGTCAGTCCAGCACTGGTGCTGGAATGCTGGCAGCTCTCTCCCATCAGTGACAGGAGTGCAGTGGAGCTGTTGAGGCAGGCAGGCTGTAATCCCCAACCTCTGGGATTACAGGTTAACCACGAGCACAGCACCATGGCAGGGTTACAGATCCTGCCTGGGATTTTCCATGAATGGTTTTCTCTTCAGCCCTGGCCGGGAGCAGGAGCTGGGGGAGCCCCAGGTGCTCAGCAGCCCCTGGAGCCCTGCAGGGAGATCTGTTTGCTCTCTGGGCTGGCTCTGGGTGTGCAGTGCCAGGAGAGGACTGAAGGAACCTTCAGGAGGGAACAGAGGCGCTGGGGAAAGGAGAGGCTGGGAGGGAAGGGGATGGGAAGTTTCATGTTTGGAAACTTACTCAAAATGAAGAGGCAGAGAGTTCATATATAAATTGCATGGGTGTCACAGACATCCTTTCCTTAGAATATTTCCTCCTGAGAAGCTGAGAGGCCTCAGGAACAAAATGCAAACAATGGTTATCTGCTGCTGTGGGATGCAACAGGTGCATCTGGGATTGGTCTCATGTGGTTGTTTCACAGCCCAGCTGTCCAGACTGTCTCAGTCAGTCACAAGCCTTTGTTATCATTCCTTTTCTATTCTTAGCCAGCCTTCTGATGAAATCCTTTCTTCTATTCTTTTAGTATAGTTTTAATATAATATATATGATAAAATAATAAATCAGCCTTCTGAAACTTGGAGTCAGATCCTCATCTCTTCCCTCATCCTCAGACCCCTGTGAACACCATCACACCTGGGTTTTCTTCTGGTCTGGAATGTCTCAAGTTTTCCTGAAATTATAACTAGAAGTTCACTGATACAGAAACTAGCATTGATGCATATTTGAGTGTGTGGGATTTGGGAACGGTTTGCATGTGGCAGGCCAGGAAATAAAGGAGGTAAACAATTTACAACCTTTTATTCTTTTATTAGAGCTTTTATCTGTGTGTCTCTGATTAGTTGCCATAGATACAGTTTGGGTTGATGAAAAATCTGTCATGATGATTAAAAATGTGATTTTTCTTGAGAAAATTTTGAATTATTTCAATTCCACTATTATTTTTAACTACACTTGAATTCATGCATGCAATTAAATAATTATGGCATTTAGGAGTATATTTTTTATATAGCATCTGCAGAATAATTTTGAGTGCAATGCAGCACCAAACAAACTGTTTTTTAATTTAAATTAGTGATCATATTGACACATAAAAATTACTGTTCTGTCAGCTTACAGAACTTCTGTATTTCTAATATAATTTTTATGATTATTTTTCACCTTGTAAGAGAGCTCCAGAACTTGATCAGGTAACTGATGGCTCAGGAGTGTGGTTATGAATGTGCACAGCCTGGTGCCATGTCCTGCTGCTGGTTAAGGATATGATGCTCTTGCTGTGTTGAAGTTCAGTATCTCTAGTGATAAATGCAATGAATATGACTTGGCACATCTTAATTCTAGCTACTCTGTCCAAATAAAGAGCAGTTCCTTGCTGCAAATGTAACTCAACTGACTAAAGAAATAGTTTCATATAGAGAATTAAAAAAAAAAATGCAGCTTTTCTTTGTTTGGTAATTGTATGTGGGATGCTCCTAGTCCAGAGTGCTATGGATGTGGCTCACAGTGAGTTTAAGGTGGCCACATTCCTGTATTTGTCACAGGTCCTGTGGTCAGGATGAATCTGAAATCAGTGCTCTGGGCAGGGGAGAGATGCACCATGAGGGGAGCAGAGAAGAAGGAGAAGTATTTTTTGAGTCAGTTTGATTTAAAATAAATACACAGTGGTTTTTGAGGACTTAGAAACAGTGGGCAGAGTGGGTGCATGGTCAGAGTGCAGACAGAGGCAGCTCAAGGTGTTCCCACCTGTAGAAGACAGAGAGGAGGAGTTGAAATTATTTTGTTTCTGTTAGGAATGTGAAGTGTTTCTTGGGTTAAGGTGTGAAGCACTGCTGAATACATGGATTATGCACTGGGCATGTGTCTGGCTGGGCATGGATGAGCAGCCCTTGCAGCTCATTTCCTGTGAGCAGTGAGGTTCAGTGCTCAATCAATGAATTAACAAAAACTGCTCCACACTGGAGAGCAGAGTCCCTTGGCTCAAATGCTCCAGGTGCCCAAAGGTTGTGGGTTTCTCCCTCTGTTCCTGCAGGCTGAGCCCATTCATTGCACTCCATTAAGCCCTTGGTGTTTGTGGTCACAAACAAGGAGAGGATTTGCCCCACTGCTGTAATTGGATAAACAGGAATGGCAGGAATACCATGAATGGTGCAGTTGTGCAAGGACAGACTGACTGTGGTGACAGAGGGACACAGTGCCAGCCATGCCTTGCTCTCAGCAGACCATGTGTGTTTCCCCTACAAGCTTTCAGTAGTAAAATTACCCTAAACTGTATTCTTAATGGCTGGGGTTATGATCCTAGAGTAAGTATTTCCTGGGGAAAGAAAGGTAGGTTTGAGCAGCACTAAGTAAATTTGGGTTATTTAAAGTATAGAAAATTTTACCAGATTTCTTAGAGGTTTGAAAAATAGCTTAAATCTTTTCAGAGAGTAAAACCTATTTTTCTAAGTTAGAACACTTTATTTTGCTACGAGTCAATTGGAATTAACAAAAACAATGGACTCCTACGGATGAAAAAACATCTGAACATGTGTGTGCATCAAGTTTCAGTTTAAACTCCATGAGACTGCAGGGGCTGTAATTATGTCCTTTCCTTTTCTAAATATTCAGATCACAGTATTCTCTGGCCCAGTTTAAGAGTTTTCTCTCTAGATACAAAGCCAGAATGAGGTATTCAGTAATTCAGTACCAATGAACCAATTAAAAAATATATAATTATTTAACATAGCTGTCAAAACAAGTATACTAATGGTTGTGTTTATCATCACACAGTGTCTGAGTCTTTGTGATTTTTCCATTTAATTTTTTGACTGTTTGCTGAGTATCTCCCCATACTGAGCCCTTGTCTTGAGCAGACCCAGAGGAGTGAACTGGGGACTCCCAATATTCCACTCACCTGTTCCCATCCTTGGATGAGCAGCAGGATCGTTCAGTCCTGCACACATTTGATGTATTAATGGCCTTATCTGCTGAAAATAATTTTGTTCCTGGATTTAAACTGGTCAAATACATCCTCAATGGACATGCCTGTAGCAGGAGGGCTTTGTCCTGAGTTGGAAGTGAACAAGGTTTAGCTCCACGGGTTTGCACTTGAGGCATTTACTCGGTTAACTCGCCGAGACTCAGAAGAACAGAACAAACAATATTTAAAAAACCATGATACAATGTTAGAAAGAGGCTGGTAGTGATCCATTGCAGCTGCTGAAAGGGTCCTGCAGCCCGGGAGGAGGAAGGCTCGCTGCTGCAGGACTCAGTGTGCTGTGTTCTCTTGCAGGGCGTGGGACTGTGCGGGGGCAGCCAGGCGGGGCTGGGCACGGGCTCCCCCCGGCAGTACCCCCGGCAGAAAATCACTCGAGTCAACCTCAGGGACTTCATCTTCTACATGGAACAGGAGCGGGACATGAGCCATTCGCTCCTGCTCTACCGAGCTCTGCTTAAATGAAGCCAACAGTCCTACCGAGTGCTCCACAGAAGCTCAACTTGCTTTGAAAGCTGTCATTTTAATGTGCCTTCTATTTTTTTCAGAAGTCAATGTTCCAGTAATTTTGTTTTGTAAAATTGTCAGACACATGCAATAAATTCCCTTTATGTAAAAATATATATATATATATATAAACCACAAAAAATGTGCAAAAGGTTTTGAAATGTTAACTCCACAAAGAAAATCAACATCAAAGTCTTGCTCCATCTGGCCATTTTAGGTAAGGCTGAAGTAGCTGAAGTTACACAAATGCAATGGCTCACCTAAACCATCTCCTGGCCAGGCCTGGGACAGGTTCACAGGAGTGGGTCCCAGCCTTGGTGTTCACCTGAGTGTTCACTCCTGGTGCTGGGTTTGTTTTGTTTTCAGTTTACTAGCACTGTCTCACTAACCATGGTGATACCTGTTGCTATTTAACTTAGTTGTAATGGCAATTTTTTGCACAGCCAAGAGACTAGCCACTGCACACTCCCACAATTTTTATATATTTAGGATTTTTGCTTTTACTGCACAGCTCATTTCCTGAGCCATTTGCTGAACCAAATCTTAAGTGTATGAAATCTGTGTGCAGGCTCTCAGCTGAGTTACCTTGACTTGCTTCCAGTTGTTTTCTCAGTCTCATCAACCTTTTGCGCATTTGTAGCAGCTGGTTAGTAACAAGATTCAAAGTTGGGTTTTATTTTCTAAAAAATGTTAATTTATTTATTGCAAATAGTATGGTTTAATGGTGGTTTTAAAAGAGAATATTGTTGGGTAAAGATTTTAGAGTATTCTATATGGATTTTTAAAGTCGCTGTAAAGGTTTTTGGGGCCGCTCCTGGCGTGGGGAGCGCGGTGGCACCTGGAGCGGGGACACCTCTGCCCTGGACACTGCACCACGGTCCAGCCAGAGAGGCTCCTGAGCAGGCACGTGGCTTTGAGCATGAGGAGCAGCTGTAAGTACCTAAAGGTGGGGTGAATGCCTTGGAAATGCTTTGCTGAAGCAGAATTTGGGCCCACAGGGAAGTGGTGTGTGGGTCTGAGCAATGGGGATCAGTGGGACAGGAAGAGCAGGGGCACAGGCTGTGCTGCAGAGTTCATTAACAGTGTTACAGTACCACGGAAGGGAGACATTTGCTTATTTATCTTCTCTGTTTTTACTATGTTATGCTTGCCACTTTTTTGAGGCAATATTTTTTTTGTTGGGAAACCATAGCGAAAGCACAAATAGAACTATTTGTCCAATAGTTTTAAAAACAAAGGTTTTAATTATTTTTTAAGGTTTATGAAAAGCAGAAGAAAATTTATACTGCTGCTATTTAGCCAAAAGATTATTCATAAGGTATTTAAGGCCAGGAAGTGTAAAGTTATGTTTTAAATGTATTGATAATTTGTACATATTGTTTATAAAGGCCTTGTGTTTATTAGAGTTACGTTATTTTGATGATTTCTGTACATACTGGTAAATACCCCCAATTTGTGTGAAAACATACTCCCTTATTTGTACTTATTTTGTAAAGAAATAAAACAATTTACTAAAGTAACACATCGAGTGACATACAGTATTAATTTATCAAACATGAATTTCACATTGTCTTGTAGTTCTTAAGCACTGGTCAGAAACATTTTGCATTAAAATATTAACAGAATACCCACAAACAAATATTAAAACGAAATACTTCAATGTTTTGTTGTGCTGATTCTTATCCTTTGTGAAACATCTAATAAAATTGTCAACAAACCTCGGTGCCATCAGTACAGAGAATGGATGCACTCAGCAGTGGCTCCACTCGAGGAGCCCAACAAGCACAACAGAACATTCTCTCTCCCTTTCTGTCTCCACTGGGGCTGGGACAGCCTGGACACAAAGTGCTCAAAGCCTCGTGCCTGACACGGGGCCAGTGCTCAGCAACAGCAAATCAGAACAGTTTTGCTCCATGGGATCAGGTGAAAAACCAGGCTGTGCTTTGTGCTTTGCTTCTTGGCCTTCGCCGTGCAAACGTGTGCTGGCTGCACACCACAGCTTCACCAGGGTTCTGTGTGGCTTAAAACATCCTGGTGGTGCTGAGCAATGTTCTTCATTAAGTTATGTTGCTGTGGTTTAAGGCCAGAAGTAGATATTCAGATCAGTTTTTTGCTGATATTGATGCCTAAAAATAGAGGGAAATAAGTAAAAAATATATAAATGAAACTGTAATAATCTTTAAATAAGTGACCTGAAGTTACTAACTAAAAGAACATGTCCTAGCTTAACTTTTTTTTTTAAAGGCATATTTCTTCTAAGAAAGTGATTGTTTCCACATGTCTTCCTAGCCTTTGTGCTGTTTTGCAGTCAATGCTGTGATGTCATGGTTTAAACTTTCCATCTCAAGTTCACATTTAACTCGGCTGGTGCAGCCTGGAACCCTTTCCAATGCCACCTCAGCAAAGCTGCCCCAACTATGGGAGCTGCTTTATTGAGCCATAAAAAAATACAGTAAACACCAAACTGAGGAAAAACCAACCAACCAACCAAGCAACCACAAATACTTCCAACGTTCCACAGATGTGTAAAAGCACCATCCCAGTCTGCACTCCCCAGAGCTGCCTGGGGAGAGCACCAGGGGCAGGATTCCCCTGGGATGGAAATCACCTTTATTCCCTGGCTGAGAGGTAAGAACTGGACAGGGTGTGCTGCCAGGAGTGCTCAGCTCACCCCGTGCCAGAGGGCAGGGCAGGAGTGGATACAGGAGAAAAACAAGAACCTGAATGGACTATTGAGGGATACTTTGGACTTAAAGGTATGAAAGTAATAAATAAAACACTTCTATCTTTTTGTAAGACATGGCTACATCAAGCTGAATGGAACAAAGGGCTGGAGAAGACGCAATCAAAAATCCTCACCTCTTTCAAACAACATGGGAGATACAGTGAGTGTTCCACCCTACGTGCTTGTTTTTGTTCATTTACTTTACAGAAATGTTTATGGCATGAAGTACTGTATAAGAAATGTGCATACACAAATACATGACAATTATACGTTAAGTTCTTTACAATATTAAATGTATAATATACAATTCTACAGATATCTTACATACAAAGGTGAATGTTGTGCCATATATTCAAATATGGCAATGCCTAGCAACTTTAGAATGTCGTACAAGTATAAAACCACAAAATAAAATAACTTTACAACTCTTAAAGTAGACAGATTTGCTCAACTGTTCTGCTAAGGTAGCAGGCCAACCGGCCAGGATTGCCATTAGAGATTTCTGGGTTGGGTGACCAAGGTGAGAAAACCTGCAAAGGTCTGATTTTCCATGGACAGGTATCCAGCCCTTTTCCAAAAATTAGACCCCTGCCTAGATTTTACCTTGGATAGTCAGTACAGCTCATTGCTTTTGAAAATACTGGTCTTAAACATGACTTTTAAATTTTGCCTGATTGCAACCAATTTGCATTAAGAACTGTTGACCACTTAATACTCTGTCCCTTGTTCCATATGACCATATTTATGCATCTAAAAAGACTTTAATTAAAATTGATCATCTACAGCAGTATTCTGTAAATTATTGTGGGCGAAACTAAATTGTGATTAACACATGAATTAGTGATTGAGGACCCAATCATGCTGAACAGCAATGAACAGGATTTAGCAGAATGCTATTTATAGCCTTGCACCTGCAAACACGGTGCTGTCTCCTGAGTTAGAAAGCCCTGTGAGTCAGTGCCAAGTCCTGGCAGAAGCAGGACCCTCCTGCAGACAGACCCCTGACTTTGTTACCAAGAAAGCTACACAGATAGAGGGCAGCTACAGAATTCAAATTTTAATAATAATTTAAAATAATAAAACAATTTAAACCGACGGCGTCCTGCTTTCATCTGGCAATGGCAATACAGGGTTTTAACAACTCTTTGCAAGAATTCCAGACCCATAGAGAGTGGGCTTTTCCAAAATTCTTAAACTTTCCTGCTGAATGTGGGCTTCTAACATGGTTGGTAAATGATTAACAAGGGGTGGCTTGTTTGGTAGAACCACACTTCGTTGATGATGCAAAACTTAACAGCTGCTGTGTCAAAACAAGATTGGCTTTAAAAGAGCTACAGCTCCTCGGGTATGTGACCCTCGTGTGATGGTGGATGGCATTTTGTTTTGTGCTTCCAGATCCCTACTGTTGCAAATATTGCCATAAGTGGGCCTGTCTAATTTCTTGTCACTTGTTTTGTTTGGTTTGTGGGGGGTTTAAGTACTGAGCACCAGTGACTATGAATCAGTCCTTTTCTGGTTCTGGATCCTGTTCACAGAGAGAGACCTCAGCTGGAAATGTAGTATAAAAATAAGCCATTTGCTCATGTGGGTGAGTACAATCACCAGGGACTGATGCTGGGGTGTCTGATATGGAGGAGGGGCAGCAGTCAGGGAAGGTTCTCAGTGCAGTTTTGGGGGTTCTTCCTCCCGCAGACGCCCCCGTCCCGCAGCGCGGCTCCGGCTGTCCCCGGGCTCCTGCTGGTCCCTTCCGCTGCTTCCATGGCTCTTGCTGCAGAAGTCCAGGCCGGGGCCAGGGTTTCCAAAGCTTTGCCTGTTCCACAGCACTGCTGGTCAGCCCCAAGTCCATCCCAGCCCTGCCGTGCTGGCTGTGCTCAGGAGCTGCCCCGTGAACGACAGGCAATGGATTTCCAAACGCATTCCATGGCTGGCTGTGTGACAGGTAGTTTCAGAGTACCACTGATGGGCAACAGAAAGTCAAAATCTGTTTGCTAATACTGTTTTGCAAATCCTTAGTGTTTCACATAAGGGACTATTAAACACTTCTACGGTTACAAAGGGGGCAGGGGAGGGTCTAGTCCAGGGGCTCCTGTTTTATTCTGATCGTTGGGGTGGGTTGTGCTCGTCTGTCTTCGCGGCACAGCACGTACTCGCTGAACTGGGAGGAATCCACCCCACCACCACAGGAAGCTGCCACGTTAAATCCCTTCTGAAATAACCTTTCCAGCACCTGCAATGTGGAGGGAAAACAATCAGATTAATATTTAGGAAATTGTAGTGATAAAAGCATCTGGAAGCACCAGATCTAAATGATGGATTTAGTCTTTCGAGTCCTCCTTGAATGAATATTATTCAGCTATAATTCTATAACTTATTGTTAAATGACTGTACTGTGATTAAAGTCTCGCTCTCAGCAAACCTCTGTAGAAAACAAAAATTAATCAAAGAAATAAGCACTCTGCAGCAGCTTAGTACATTATATAGCAAAATACTGGACTGTGGTGATATTGATGCTCTCACTCCCTATAGAAAGCGACATCAGGTTTAAGTTCTAATAAAAAGTACCAATTAATCATTGGCATAGTAATGTGAACAGTCTGAGAGAGAGGGGGGCTGAGAAGCTCTTCCTTGGCAGATGAAAATGTATTAGGAGTTCAAATGACACATCCACCAGCTCTTTGTGGCAATCACAGCTGTTTGCCCTGGCTGGAAGAGAGCAAAGCATGGCAGGGACAGGATGTGGACAACAGGGAAATGTTCTGGCCCAAGAAAGAGGTTAATCTGTACTGCCCAAATATGTGTTTTCTTCTTCTCCTCCTAAAGAAAAGTTGGTGCAATTTAGATGCACGAATTTAAGGAACCCAGAGGCAACTTTAATTTCTGTGACTGTCACACAGCACATTTCCCCAGGATATGCTGATCCTGGCTCTGGGAATGGGGCTGTTGTGTTGATATTCAGCTTCCCAGCAGAGCAGGACACACCAGGCCTCTCCCAGAGCCAGGGGAGGGCAGGTGCCAGACCCACCTTGGGCAGGTCACAGTGCAGGACCCACTCAGGCTGCCCTGAGTCCCGGGCAGCACCTGGAAAAATGGCTGCTGTGTTTCTGTCTACTGATAGATGCCATCAAGGAGCAGCCTGTGCTCTTCTCCAAGAGCCTCACCCCAGGTGTGGCTCCCACTGAGGAACAGGGAGGTGACCCCATGGTTTATTAAAGCCAGGATCCTGCTGACAGCAGCACCAGCCCCGTGTGACACCTCTGCACCCACAGCAACCTGGACCAAGCCCTTCACAAACTTCTTCTTCATCCTAGGGAAGTGTCTGAGCAGCACATCCAGCCAGCTCATCTCGGGGTCTTTCTGGGTCGCTGCGACCCCGAGATTGTTCAAAGTCTCTTTTCCCAGCCCGGCGCTTGAAGAAGCACTCAGGGCTCTTCATTGCTCAGGCTCAAGGTTGTTTATTGTTCCTTATCTATAAAATTCTTTCTCCTGCCCTGCCCAGGTCCGTCCAGCAGGACAGTTCCAGGCACTCTGCCTGCCCCCAGGGCAGGGTTATGGCTTTATACTAAAAACTACCTGTACAATGTTTACAATTACTTTCCAATACCCATCACCTGTGTTAGACAGTGAGCTTCTACTCTAAACCAGTCTGTGAGTGCCACCATCACAGCAGGAGATGGAGGCCAAGAAGAAGAAGGAGAAAGGCTGGACATGCCCAGATCCCTCCATCTTGCCCCCTGAACCCCCATTCTAAAACCCCAAAATCTACTTTTCCACCCCGTGATAACTTCACTATTGTTCTACCTAAACTGTCGTGGCTTGCTGATCTTCATCCAAGGTTGGTGATTTGCTCCACGGGTCACAGTCAAACCCACAGGTGTTCTGGGCTCTGTGCCAGGGTCTCTGAGCCCCCTGGCAGGGTCCTGGCCATCCTGGACAGCCAGAGGGATGTGCTGGGTTCCCACAGGCTCACACCTCCCTGGGCTCAGGTTCCAGAAGGGGTTTGGTTGTGCTCAGTTCACTGTGAGCAGGTGAGAGCTCCCAGCAGAGCCCTGTCCTCACACAGACCCCCTGCATTGCCCAGTGCAGCATTTCCTTTGCCTCAGTGTTGGCTTTGCCTTTTGCAGGAAGGTGATTTTGGGGGCCCAGCTCTGTCCAAGGTGCTGTCCTGGTGCAATGCAAACCATGGCAGCAGCGTTTGCTGCCTTTAATCCCTTCCATTCCTCCTTGGGGGCTGCCTGTGTTATCCATCTGCATTTAATCCAGGTTTTGGCTTTCAGGGCTGACTAAAACCTTTCACTCTTGCTGCCCTGGCTCCAAGGATGGGCAAAGGAAGAGGCTGATCCAGCAAAGCTTTGCCTAAGTCCTGCCCAGTCTGCTGAAAATCAGCTTGCCTGAGGAGCTCTGCCTGGCCCTGGGACACAGGGACTAAACATTCTCAGAAAGTCACATCTGCCAAATCTCCCTGACTTTTGCCCTGATTTTTGCATACTCTACACTGCAAGAAAGTAGCAGAACTGAAAGATCAAAAAAGCACACCAGAGTATGGAAGAAAAATGAAGTGGGAGAGAAGAAAAGATGAGGCAGGAGAGTGGGTTAATAAAACACCTTTAAGACAGAGAAAGAAAACTTTCATCCCTCTCATTCACCCAGGCTGTATGGGGCCAGCAGGACAGAAATTGGTGCAGGCACCAGCACTGTTCCTGCTCAGAGGGGAAGGCGGGAGGAGACAGACAGAAGGAGGAATAAGACAGCAGCAGGCTCTGTTTCACAGGCTGGGATATATTCTGCTGTGTTGTGATCGCTGCTCCAGCCCTGGCAGGGTGAAAATGAGACACAATCCAGCCATGGGAAAGGAGGTTTCTCCCACTGAACTGGGCAGTGGAACAGAGGATTGGCAGGTAAGATTTCTGAGAGAGATGGGACTTCAAAATCCTTGCTAAAAAGTTTTTAAAATCAATTTGCTTGTAAGACAATACAAGCAGGGGGGTGCCCCTGGCTTGCCTCAGACCAAAGCTGGATGTTAACACAGATTCCTTTTCATGGAGCCTCTCTGTGCAAAGACCCAGCCCAGACAGACACTGCACCTCAGAGCAGCAGCAGCCAACAAAGCAATTCCTCTTTGCCCAGAACGTGCTGGAAGGACCAGACTGCAGGCTACAATCTGGAGGTAAAAACCCTGGGATCATCAATTTTCTCAGGCCAAATCCTGTAAACAATGCTGAGGATGTTTAAACATTGCAGTTTTGATTGTCACTGGGATGAGGCTGAGCTCAGGTCCAGGGAAAAGGCTCCTTTCAGTTCTTCCATGCATGAAACAACAGCATTTGAACATGGACAGGTTTAAATCCCATTTAGAGAATTTGATTCTATACATTTTATTTCTTCTGAAGGTGAGATATGGACGGGGGGAAGCAGTGACCATCTCTGCTACTCTGCTGAAAATCTCCAAAG
This sequence comes from Calcarius lapponicus, assembly GCA_039654755.1. Taxonomy (NCBI): domain Eukaryota; kingdom Metazoa; phylum Chordata; class Aves; order Passeriformes; family Fringillidae; genus Calcarius; species Calcarius lapponicus. The sequence continues at coordinate 19,375,906 of CM077474.1, read as the reverse complement.
AGGATTTGCCAAAACCTGAGTATCAGCTGATCTTCATCTAAGGTTGGTAATTTGCTCCACGGCTCAAAATCAAACCCACAGGTTTGATGGGACTCTCCCATGTACAGGGACACATGCACATTATTAAACAGGGGATTTGTCCTCAGATTTAATATAGGCTGGCTCCCAATATTCCAAGCACATCTGACTTTGTTGGGAGGTTTTCCAAATGGAAACCTGATCCTTGCATTTAAATTGTGCAGAATATTAACAAATACATTCTTAATTGTGAAGACTTAATGTTCAACATTCCCAAGCATCACAGAATTTTCTCTAAGGTAAATTCATGACTCCCACCAGAACCTATTGCAAGGAGTTGAAAAAACCTGTACCTATATATAATTACAAATGGGTGTAAAATGAAGAGTTACTGTATTATTTTTTTGCCTGTTAGGTGTTGATGTTGTTTTATACGCACACTTCTTGATACAAAGCATGTAAAGAAAATATTTTTCAAATATAGAAAAAAATGTATAAATACTGCAACTGTGCTGCCAAATACACTGGGCAGAGCCCAGGGAGGCAGAAGTAATGTATCACCTGAGCAAAGAGCAGACAGGCTTCCTGTGTTGCTCTGTGGGACTCTCTGCAAGCAATTCTGCTCTTCCAACCCCTCCCCATCTCCCCTAAGTCTGTGCATTTGCCTCACTGCACTTCCAGCTTTTCACTTAATATTGTTTTGCCAAAAAAAATCCTTGGAGGGGGAAGAGCAGTGCCTGTGTGCTGACCAGAGTTCATCACAGCCAATGCTAATTAGCTGCTGATTTCATCAGCCTTTGGTCTCAGAAATGCATCATTTTCCAGAAAGGGTTTGAAAACACTTTCTATTAATTACATAGTAAAATGATGTAATTTAGTAAAATGATGTAATTTAACAGGATTACTTACACTGTAGACTCTTTGACAGAATTTTTTTCCACAACATGAACTTGCAAAGAGACCCTTTGATTCTGTCTGAATTTTGACCGAATTCAAAACACATTCAAATAATGACAGCAATTAGCGTTCAGCTTCTACTCCACATGTAGCACATGGATCCCAGGAGTCACAGCCCTGCACAGAAGAGCTCAGTGCTCAACCACGAGGGCACCCAGAGCTCTGCCAGGCAGGGCTGGGCTGCTCACTGCGACCCTTCATGGTTTCAGCTCCTCTCATTGCTGGTGGCACCTAAAGGCTCCCATGGACAGCCTGGCTGGGACACAAATGATCCTCCCAGCCACTCTGTCCCATGGAAGGGACACAAATGCTCCTCCCCAGCCACTCTGTCCCATGGAAGGGACACAAATGATCCTCCCAGCCACTGTGTCCCATGGAAGGGACACAAATGATCCTCCCAGCCACTCTGTCCCATGGAAGGGACACAAATCATCGTCCCCAGCTGAGCTGAGCTGCTCCCTCTCCTGCCAGCTCAGCAATGGGGACCCGTCCCTGGATCACCTCCCTGGATCACCTCCCTGTCCCACTGCCAGAAACGGAGCTGCCTCTGAGCACCCCCAGCCCAAACCTTGCCAAGCCCACCCCAAACCCTGCCAGCTGTGACACTGCTCAGGACTGTGCAGAATCGAGCCCAGCCTGGTGAAGTTCACCCAAATACACCCAAAATGGGGAGTCTGGACCCAAAGCCCTCCAAGCTGTGGGGGTCTGGGCTGGTTTCACCAGGGGGCACGGGGGATGCTGCCCATGCAGGGGGCACTGGTACCTCCAGGCACCTTCCCACGTTCAGGGCACTCTCCTGAAGGTGTCCCCTGGCAGACACAGGGAGCCTGAGCCTGGTGTGCAGCACCCAGAGCTCCGGGCTCCTCCCTGGTGCCCCCCTGCCCAGCCAGCCCGGCCCAGAGCAGCTCCTGCCTGGGCTCTGCCCACAGGGGACCTTCCCAGGGCATCTCCCACAGCCACAGCCCAGCTGCACAGCATGCACAGGATGGGAATTTGGGAAATGCTCCCCTCTAGGTTGATGTCCCTGCCCATAACACGAGCATTTGCAGCATATTCCAAAGGAGCACACAGGGAAACCAGGAGCTCTGTCTTGGCCAAGTTAAGGGCAGCTGGTTCCTGCCCAGAGCTGTGGCTCAGCACTGCTGATCCCTGAGAAATGGCACTGCCTGCCCACAGGCTGCTGCCTCAACCAGAGCACCTATTTACTTCTGCTGCCATCCGCCTATCTGTCCGGTTATCTTCTTTTGTTTCATATGTTTAATTTTAAACCTAATGTCAAAACTCTGGGTATAAAATGAAATACATTTTTGTTTAAAATACTCTGGGCAATTTTTATAGAACATCCTTTTGAAAAAAAAAAAAGTGCAGAGATCAATTTTTTTAAGTCCATCCCGCAGGCACCATCATTTAATTATGAGTGAGACATAAATTATGCATTTACACATTGTTGCATTTTCTATAAAATGGTGTGGAGATTTTTTTTTGTAGTTTTTGGAACTCTCTCTTTCTTCCTAGAGGCACTTTGGAGGAAAAAAAAAACTGCCAAAGGCTATACATTGATGAAAAAAATTAGCATTTATCAGTATAACACCATTATGAGGCCAGCATGGCACTAACATACACAAAATCTAAATGCATTTTTCTGCTTAGACTTAGGAAAACCTGAAAGACTGTGATCTCGCCAGGCAGAAAAATGTTGCCTTGCAGTCTAAGCACTGAAAGCAATTGGGCAGAAGCAAACAATTTGCAGAGAACTGAAGGAGCCTCGGTGCCAGCCCTGGTTACCTGCACGGAGTTGAGGCGGCAGTAGCCATTCAGGGGGAAGCGGATGACGTGCGTGGGGTCCTGGTTCCAGCCGGCGTTCACCGAGTTGCACATGACATCCCCCGTCTCGGGGAAGATCTCCTCTATCAAAGCCTTCTCCCCGCTCAGCGCAATCCTCTCCCCCAGATCTGGAGTCACTCTTACAACCAAGCAGTCACAAGGCTGGAAATGTTTCCTTTGTTCTTTCTCTTGTTTCCATCGCTCGAGTTCCTTAATCATTGGCTGCAGCTGGTAATACTTTGCTTCTTCATATAAAAGATTAAAGTCCTGGGAAAAAAAAAAAAGTGAGAGAGAGGGAGAGAGAGAAACTAGAAATGCTTATAGTTCTTTTTTAAAAACGAGTATTGTTCCTGTTTGACCTACTTAGGCTTATGTATTGTCAGCAGGAGAGCAAAGGCAACAGGTACCAGGCACTCACACCTCCACAGCAACCACACCGTGCTGCTGCTCCACTGCTGGGGCTCACTGAGACCTTCCCATGGCACTGAATTATCCTTCCTTTTACTATCCCACAAGCTCAATGCCAGAAGGCTTCACTCTTGGGTTAAGAAATCAAAATAGCTGCTTGCAATGAACAAAGCTCCCTGGTGTAAGAGATGTTCCAAGCCCTGCTCTTCACTCACAGCTCGGACACTCCCGATCTCACAGCAGAGCTCAGGCTGTGCTGGGTGATGGAGATGTCAGTTCAGCTTCACTTCTCACCTGCCTTTGCTCAGGCTGAAATTGCCTGCCATTGATGACTATTCATGTATTTCAATGTACTTTGGAGCCTGGTAAATCACAGGGTGACCATGCTGCTGCCTGGGAGCTCAGCTGTGTGCTCCAAGGGCTGAACAGAAGCAGCTCTTCCCTGCCATTTGTCCGTCACTTCACTTGGGCTTTGGGCAATTCCAATTCCCAATCTGATCCAATTCCCAGTTCAGTGATTGTTTCATCAGATTCTGACAGATTTTCCCCCCTCAGCTGAAACATGGAGCCACAGGGTGTGAGCCCCCAGCCCAGAGGAGAGGGACAGGCCCTGGGGCTCTTTGCTCCCCCAGCCCCCAGGGCAAGGGGAGCAGCTCAGCTCCTCCCTGCAGACACCTGGCTGTGCTTTCCCTGCTCTGCACCCCTCTACACCCCCAATGCTGCCCCACAGCTGCTCCTGTGGGCTGTGCTGGAGGTCAGCACCTGGACAAAGGCCAGCTCTACACCAGTGAAATGAAAAATAAAATGAAAGGAAAAATCAACGCTGAAATCATTTGGTCTGGAAAGAATGCTATGACAAGAAGCAGTCAGGAAATGGGCACCAAAAGCACATGAGAAGTAAGGGGTGTGCTGTGCCCCAGGACTGGGGAGAGGGGAATCAAAGGCCAATGAAGATGCAGCACAAAAAGGTGCAACTCTACGCACTGGTTTGGAATTAACCTGTAAAATCTCCTGCTGCAGGGTGTTACTGAAGCACAGCAGTTATCTCTGCTCAAATTTGGCACCACAGACCCACTGGTAGTGGAGGTGCTCCTTCACCCCGGGGCACATGAATATTCACAGTGACAGGGCAAGGTGATCCACTCACAAAAGGGACAGCCAACCCTTCCCATCCCTTTGATGTCTGCCGAGGTGGGGACAGTGTGCACACAGCCAAGGCAGAAAAAAGGGCTGGAGGATGAGAGGAGCAGAGAGGAAGAGGGATAAGAGCGAGTGGGAAGAAATGAGGGCAACAAACACTCTCACGGGACAGCTTGAAGATGGAAAACACAGAAGATTAAAGAAGAAATCATGCAGAGAGCATGCTGCAAACAACCCACAGCCAGCGCTGGGAACAGGCCAGGCACAGAGCTGGGGAGGCTGCCAGCACCACCTGGGCTCAGGTAAGGCAGCAGCAGCCCCAAAGCCCTGTCCTCACATCCTCACCCTGCCAGAAGCAGCACTCGCTGCTGAACCATCGCTGCTTCTCCCTGTGATGCTCCCTCGGTACTGAGCAGGGGATCAGCTTAAACCTACAGGGATTAGCTGCCTAAATTAAAAACAACCTGAAATCTCTGTGCAGGACACTGAATCAGCACAGTTTTACCACCAAACTGTGTTCAGTACAGAGGTGTGTGCAGGGGCTGCCAAATGCTCACTTGGCATCTGCTGGAGCCATGGATTGCTCTTCCAAGCAAGGAAACATGCAATGCTAAGGGAAAATGTAATGGTGCAGAGTGAGCAGGAGCACCCAGGACTTTCTGAAGGCAATGGAAAGTCAGCTGCTGCTTTCAGTAGGTCCTGAAAAACCAGTTTTAGAGTGTCTGGGTTCGTCTGGACACTGTAAAATAAGGTATTATTTGTAAAATCAATGAAGTGAATGTGTGCTAAGAAAACTCAACAATAAAACTTGGGAGGAGATGGTACAGTGATAGAAAGAACAGACCTTCCTTGCTGAGAGCAGAGAGTGGCACAGGGCTCCTGAGGCTGATGCAAAGCCCATCTCATTACAGAGGCTGTGACTGCCTCCCCTGGCCTGGCAGAATCCTGAATCAAGGACTTCCCTGGTCCTGCAGCCTCGGGCCAGAACAGCAATGCCACAAACCAAGCAAAGCCCAGATCACAGCAGCCCTGCTCCTCCCACAGCAGCTCAGCCCACCCCATCACTGCAGCTTTGCAGGGACTCTTGCTGGCTGTCATTTGCCCTAAAATGAACAGCATAAACTGTACATCCTGAAATACCATTTTGTGAGAAGAAAACCTGCCTTCAAATGGAACAGCTCTTCCACTAATGCTCCCAGAATGACAGAGCCACAGTCCAGGGGCTGTGTGGAGATCAGGGCTGGGCTGGAGCACCATGTGCTGGGTTGGGTTGGTGGTTGGTCTCTAAAGTCAGGCTCTCCTGCCTGTGCCTGCTCCCCACTGGGGTTCAGCACAGATCTGGGAAGGGCTGTGTTCCTGCAGAAGGGCCCTGCAGCAGCCCTGGGGACTGAGGTGTCAGGAGCTGATGCCAGGGAATGGGCAGGGCCAGAAAGGGGAATTGGTTGTGCTGTGCTCAGTAACAAGGGGAGGGGATAAAAAAGAGTCTTCTGCAGCAAGAGAAATTCAGTGGCAGTGCTGGGAAGGGACCCCAGGGACACCTTGTGACCCCCCTGCCCTGCTGCCCACAGCCCCTGCTCCTCTGATGGGGCATTGGCCTTTCTGCAGGGAGGGATGGGGCATCCTGAGGGACTCTGACAGTGTGTTTAGGGAGGGAGGAGGGTTTCACAGAGCCAGGAACACAGAGTGAGTGGCTCACAGCGTGGGGGTCAGGTTCTCTAGACCCTGTGCTTGGACAGGGTCATGGGCTCTGCACACCAAGCCCAAAATCTTTTTACACATTGATCAGAATTCTGTCTGTGACCAGCCTGGGAGAGCCCAGATCTGCACTGTCTGCACTGGATGCTTGGGATGCCCAGGTAAAACTGGCACAGGTACTGCCACCCTTGCACTGCAGGTACCAAACCCCACCCTGAAGATTTACTTGAGTTTAACATGAAATGTGAAGCAGAGGAATGAAACCCACAAGAGCCCTCACCAGGGAGATGCCCCAGGAACTGCAGGAGAGCATTTCCATGCTGTTTCCATGCATTTCCATGCTGCTGGGAGGTTCCCAAAGGCAGATGCAGACATGGAGAGGCACATCCCAGGGGCACAGGGGGCACTGCCCCCAGCCCAGGGCACAGCTCTGTGCCACAGCAGCAGCACGGGGACAGGCAGGGCTGAGAGCAGGCAGCATTCCACAGCAGATCCTGTACAGCACCAGCATCCCTTGTGCTGCAGGACCAAAGCATCTCCCATTCCTCACAGGCATCGTTTCCCTCGCTCCAGCTCCCCAACAGCAGCACCAGGGCCAGGCACTGTGGCAGACACTGGAGCTGCTTCTGTTCAGCCCAGGAACACATTTGGCTCTGGAGGTGATTCCCACACCAGTGCAGTCACGAGCAGGGTGCTCTCTGACAGACTGAAAGGGGAGACAGTACAGCCTTTAATTTTTCTGTCAAGTGCCACACAAAGCCTCTACAGGCACCATGAAGCTCCTGAGCTGCTGCAGGAGCTGGTGGGAAGCTCGGCCAGGCCACTGGAGGGAGGGAGCAGACAGGCAGGGATGCACAGAGCCCTTCTGCAGCCACAGCTCCCAGCTGCATGCAGATCTCATGGGAACACTGACAGACCTTTCAAAGATGCAAAAAGCCTTTTGCCTCTCACAAAACAATTTTCTGCTTTTTGTTCAGTAGAAAAGCTTTTTCTGTGGTGGATTTCAAGTGGGCTGGATGCTGGCAGTGACCTGTGACAGGGTGGCATCCTCCTGGCTGTGACTGCAGGCCAGCAGTGCTGCTGCTCCATGCCAGGGCCAATGGCCCAGATGTGCCCCAGCACAGACTGAGCCTGGTGTCCCACAGAGCTGCTGCTGTGGGACAGTGCCAAACACACCCTTTGCTTTTGTACTTGATGCTGACTCCTGAGCAGGCTGAAATGGCCCTTTCTGTCCATTTTTCACTTGTTATTCTTCATTACATGAAACAACAAACTGTCATCCTAACTCAATGTTTCTCTTGTATTTTTAGTGCTGTGAAGATCTGACTCCTGGCTATAAAAGAAAGTTGCTCACTTCTACACTGACAACTGCACTGTTTCCTGAGGTCAGTTTGAGAGACTTCAGACGCAAGCACACAAATTTGTAACTGTATTAATAAATTGGAGTGGTGGCCCTGTCGTTCTGGTGCTACAGGTGATTTCTGTAATCCACATATAAAACTCAGATGTCCTGTGCCTTTGTGCTCCTCCCTCTCTGAGGGAGTTCCAATATTCACCTTGCCAGTGCCTGTTACAATATTCACATTGCCTGTGCCTCTCACAATATTCACATTGCAGTGTCTGTGTGTTATAATATTCACATTGCAGTGCCTGTTACAACATTCACATTACCTGTGTCTGTGTGTCACAATATTCACATTGCCTGTGTCTGTTACAATATTCACATTGCCTGTGTCTGGGTGTTACAATATTCACATTTCTGTGTCTGTGTGTTACAAAACTCATATTGCCTATGCCTGTTACAATATTCACATTACAGTGTCTGTGTTACAATATTCACATTACAGTGTCTGTATGTTACAATATTCACATTTCTGTGTCTGTGTGTTACAATACTCACATTGCCTGTGCCTGTTACAATACTCACATTACAGTGTCTGTATGTTACAATATTCACATTTCTGTGTCTGTGTGTTACAATATTCACATTGCCTGTGTCTGTGTGTTACAATATTCACATTTCTGTGTCTGTGTGTTACAATACTCACATTGCTGTGCCTGTCACAACACTCCCATTGCCTGGGCCTGTCTGATGCTCCCTGGGCAGGAGTGAGTCTCAGGCCAGGCTCCTGTTCTGTGTGAGGGGGCAGCTCCTGGGGGCCCCTGTGGTGGGCAGAGGGGAGGAGCAGCTCCTGAGCAGGGCTGGGCTGCCCCAGGTCTGCTCCAGGACCGGGGGCTCTCCGTGCTCAGGACACTGGGGCAGAGCAGGCACAGGAGCTGCAGCAGCTCCAGCCGGGCTCCATCCCCAGCCTGGCTGCAGAGCAGAGCAGCCACACTCCCACACTCAGCACCCTTCGTGTGGCTTAAAATCCCCCAAACCCAGGAAAATCTCAGCAACCAGAGCAGGGCTACCTTCAGCAGGAAGACCTGGGAGACACTTTCAAGTTCTGTCTCGGTAGTAGTTGCAAGTGTAATTAATATTCACTGTAAACACACCATCAGACTTGATAATAAAGAATCACTAGCCCCAGAACACACACCCCACTTTCTCTGCATTTCAGCGTTAACTTTGTCTGAAAACAACACTGAAATAGCAAACACAATAATGCTGGTGTGGTACTAACGTTCCAAACTTTCCAAAATAACCATCTGAGCAGCAATTCAAGTTGAAAAGCAACTTGGCTAAACCTTGAGGCTAATAAACTGCTTGATTAAATTAAGGGGTAAAAACTAATAAATATTCAAAACACTTGATAGTGCTTTGTTTGACATAAAGAACATTTAATGCAAGTCTCACTGGAAAAGCTGTCAGGTTTTATACCTTAAATAGAGTTTTGCATTTAGAAACACCGAGTGATTCCATTTGCTGCCTTTGATTATTGTCTTCTGTCACTTTAATCATGCTGGCAAAATTACACGATTTCTGTGAAGTTAAATCCGTTTACAGTGCAGTTTTAATACAGCTTTATAGAGCATTCTTCTATGCATTTTGATTTAGTTACTCCCCACCTAGCAGTGCTTTGCTTTGTTCTGGAGCCCTCATTAGCCTGAGGTTTGCTCTGAGCTCTCCCAGGGAGGAGCTGAGCTGCAGCTCCCCAGTGCCCAGGGCTGGCACAGCCCCCCAGCCCTGCCAGGCTCAGGCACACACAAACCCTGGGCACCCTCTGCCCTCCAGGCTGCAGCCAAACCCTGCTGCAGCTGGGGCTGAGCCCCTCGGAAACCCGGATGCTGGTTGAGGTCGTGATCAGCTCAAACAATCTCTTTCTTCTCCCCTATCCTCTCTTCACAGAATTCACAGAATCACTGGGTTGGAAGAGACCTTCAAGATCAGGAGTCCAACCCAGCCCCAACCCCTCAGCTGAACCCTGGCACCCAGTGCCAAATACAGGCTTTGTTAAACACACCCAGGGATGGGGACTCCACCACCTCCCCGGGCAGCCATTCCAGAACTTTATCATCATTTATGTAAAAAAACTTTTTCCTGATATCCAACCTGTATTTCCCTTGGTGCAGCTGGAGGCTGTGTGCTCTGCTTGTGTCAGTGCTGCTGGAGAAAGAGCCCAGCCCCAGCTGAGCACAGGCCCCTTTCAGGAGCTGTGCAGAGTGATGGGAGCAGCCCTGAGTCTCCTTTTCTGCAGGCTGAGCACCCCCAGCTCCCTCAGGGGTTCCTCTCAGGGTTTGTGTTCCCAGCCCCTCTCCAGCCTTGTTGTCTCCTCTGGAGGCACTCAAACATCTCAAGGTCCTTCCCAAACTCAGGGGTGTGAGAGTCTGTCTGAATTTTCCCTCATCTGCCTCACGATCATCACCCCCCGGCTCTGAAGGAGAAAGTCACATGCCAACAAGGCCCTGAGACCTGAGAGCACAGTGCTAAGCCATTGTTTTCACAGGTGTTGTTTGCTGCATGCTACACTGAGCCCAATGAGAGGAAGAAGGGGCACCGTGCCCTTTTTGCAACAACAGCTTTGGAAGCTGTCCCACCTCTCGGCCTGGCTGGAATTCTCCTGAGTTTCAGGTGGTCTCCCACAGAAGACCCTCACCTGCTTTACAACCACTGTGACAGACAGACTGAGATGGAAGGAGCCTCTCCATCAAGGACTGAGACATGGAACCCCCATGTGCAAAGGCCCCTCTGCTCCTCCCAAGGACTGGGACTGAAACCCCCAGCCCGGGGCAGGTGTGTGGGGGAGGCAAGCTGACCAAAGCCAGATGTTTGCCTGCAGGCTGTGACCGCTGGACCAAGAAGACAATGGCTCTGGCTACTGCTGAGAGCATGGACTACCTGTTACATCTATTCCTTATTGTATCTGTTTCCCACCTCACAATTTCCAATAGAGTTATCATAATAAAAACCTCTGAGTTAGCGAGAGACTTCGAGATCTCCCCGACGTAACAGGCGGATCCTCGACTGGACTGGACCAAAGGGCTTTGTCTCTGTGTTTGGTAGCTCTATCCCCCTCTTTCTCTCTCTCCTTTTTTCTCTCTCTTCCTCTATCTTTTTTCTCTCTCTTAATCCCTCTATCGCATTTTGCTGTGGTCATTCAATAAAGGTGCATTTGTTTTGATGATTACTGCAAACCCCCTGTGCCGTGTTGGTTTCTTGCACCCTGAGATCACCCCTATGAACCATCACAACATCCGTTCACTGGGATGGATTGTGACAGGGGCCAGACTGGACACAGCACTCCTGTGCCTCTGCCTCCTCTCCATCCACCTTCCCTTCATCCATCCTACAGCCCCAGGACTGCTCTGGTCTTTAGCTCCACCACTACACACAGACTTTCCCTCATTTCTCTGCAGAGTTTTCTCCCCTCCCAGCCCATCCAGGAACACCCAGTGCTCAGGGCAGCCCTTCTGGGCTGGAGCTCCAGCCAGGACTGCCAGAACCTGTCCCTGCAGGTTGGGATGTGTTGCAGATGTGAGCTGCAGACCCTCCCACGGCGGGTCAGACACGATTGTCCTCCTGCCTCAGGTGAGAATGGCTGAGCTGGCAGCACCAGGACCAGCTCTGCTCCAAAGCAAGAGCCAGCACCAGCACTCTGGACTCACTCAGTCACAGCTGACCAACGGATCCCGTGCCCAGCCAGTACAACAAAGTGAAATGGCACTTCAGAGAAAGCAGGAGTTTTCCTTCCTAGCAATGCTCTGCATCCTCTAACTGAGCAGATCCCCATCTGCCATCCCAATTTATTCATCATTTCATCCTGGAATAAGTGCTTTTGTTGAATCTTGTCATCTACAGTTTGGGCACTTTTGTCTTCTAATTTTCATACATCAGGGTGGCAGTGTTGGAAGTTTCCTAAGTGCAAAGCCAAACAAACCAGGCCAAAAGGAGAGCCTTTAAACAAAAATCAGGGCCTGCAGAGAAACAACCAGCACCATGGCTTCACACAAAACATGTCCTGCTCCTTAAAAAGCCCTCAGTCAATTCCAGCTCCCAAGAATATTTTGACATTGACTGTGAGCAGATTACTTCCTGAAATCAAACCATCTGCAGTGGTTATGTCTAACACAAATCCTCATGGGCTTGTTTAAGGGTTTCTTTTTTATACCAACAAGAAAAAGATTTACACAGTTCAAGTCCTCTATGTATCAAATCTGAAACATTTCTTTTCAGATCCTGAGCATTAAACCCTGCTAAGTGCAAGTTGCTGATGTTGCTTCTTAATTGTTGTTATACCCTGATAAATAAGCTAAGAATGTGAGAAAATACAATTAGTTTAGAAAAACTGATTTAGCTATAAGCTCCATCGTTTAACTTTTCTCGGTATCCATGACAACCACTGGTCCATTTATTAAATAATAGCATCCCTGGTGTAATACACAAGTACTAAAAATCCTAACAAATAAACAGCAACATTTAGTTAAGTGTGTTTAGGTCAAGCATACAAACCAACCTGCCCTAAAACAAACGACAGAACGGGAGGGAAAAAATAGATTGCAGACTCTAGCTTTCCTTACCTTAAAGTCATCTGGGAGCAGTAGCTTAGATGTCCTTAGGAAGCTTAATATATATCTGAAAATCTCCCCATCTCGATCAATGAAATAATGCTGCTTTAAACTGTCCAAGACAATGGGCTCTGTGCCATTAAACAGACGACTTATTCTGGAAAAAAAGAGAAGAGAAAAAGAAATGGGCAAAAGAGACAAAATCTCATCACACCCTTGGGGCTTGAGAACAACCAATTTAGGTGCATCAGTTCAAGGGGCAGAAGGTAATGCAGGGTGGTGATTTGGGGACAAACACGTGCAGGAGGGCAGGAGCCCTGCCTGGGGGCACTGAGGGCATTGAGAGCCCCAGGGCTGCCCTGGCACCAACCAGGCTCTGCTGCCCAGCCAGGGCCATGGCCCCACCTGGAAACCACCTGGAGTGCTCACCCCAGAGGGATCCTGGGGAGAATCACCCACAGCTGGAATGCTCACCCCACAGCTGGAATGCTCACCCCACAGAGGCAGAGGGCTCCAGGGGAGAACAGGAGTCCCTGGCTGTGACACATCCCTGCCCACCACGTCCTGCTACTAAGTGGCTTCTCCAGGGATGGGTTCCTGGCCAGGAGCTGGCCCCCAGCCTGGCTGGAGTTGGATCAAACACCATCCAAGCCCTTCTGTGCTGGAGGAGAGGCTGCCCAGGCGCTGAGATGGGCTGTATGGAGCTGGCAGTGTCCATCTAATGCACAAAACCAGAAACCAAAGGCCCATGCAGCCCCAAGGTGTCACCACCAGCAGTCCTGGGGATAAGCCTGGAGGGGGGAGAGCACCATGGCAAATCTTTTGTGAGGGAAAAAAATGGGAGCAAGACCTGTGAGACCAGGGGATCTGCTGATAATGGGACCAAAGGACCACATCAGCCACACCACTCCAGGTTCTTCCAAAGCCTGCTCCACAGAGAGCAAACCAGGCATCTGCCTGGCTGCTGCTCCTCCAGCCTCTCCCCTCCAATGCTGCCTCCTCTCACAAGGCTTTGTCTTCCCATGAGAAATAACCCAGCTGAATATATGTTCTTGAAAGGGAGAACGCAGGAGACAGACAGCAACGACCTATGAAGTAATTGAGTCCATCTCCCTGACAGTGCAGCATTGTTCCCAACCGCACAGCGGCTCATCTTTCAAAGTCCAGCCTTAAATAATCCTGCCATGAGGACTCCTCCATTTCCCAGAGAGACCATCCCACAGCTGGCTGGCTGCACGTCACTATCAGCCAGCCCTTCCAATGGCCCAGGAAATCCCCTGGGAGCTGAGACCAGGGCAGGGCTCTCCCCAAACCCTGCTGCAGGCCCTGCCCAGCGCTGCTGCAGCCCAGCCTGGCTGCCCCCTGCGCCCAGCCCAGCTCAGGAGTGATCCCAGTGCCCAGCCAGGGGCTGGGAAGGGGCAGGTTTGCTGCCCCACTGCTGCTCCTGCCCGTGCCCTGGCACCTGGCCCACAGCTGCACCTTGCTCTGACCTCCTAACTTGCTAATATGGCTGTAAATTTATTTTAAAAATGCACCATTTGTATCTAAATAAAATGTGGAAATAATAAATAAAGCTGGGCTTGTTAAGTCTCCACTGAATTTTGCTAAATAACCTTTCTGCCCTCTTAATTAAGGAAGCTGCAGGTTTTGCTGCCTGCTCTCATGCCCATGCCAGCACACAGCTAGTCTGGGTTTCTTGTGAGAATAACCAAGGGCTCTCCTAAACCCCAATTATAACATTTACTGTTTTCTCCAACATCCAGCATTCCTACAGCATCAGAGATACCATCCAGTTCACCTGGCACCATTTAATTCATATAATCACAAGGTTCAGTAAGACTCCTGTAATTCACTGGGTTCTTTTTTGTTGTTATTTTAGGGCCACTTGCCCAAGACAGTTAAATATACTGCTCTGTACACATTGCACTTTATTCCAGGAACCAGACAGTTAATTTATTTCCTTTGGCAGTGTGCTGTGCTGGGACACACTGAAAGCAGAGGAAGCACCCATAGCTTAAGGTTCAGCACATACATTTACTGAGTAAATTTGCGTGGCTATTGGAAGTTTTGAGATCTTACATGTGAACAGGCTGAGCTGTGGCTGAAGCCTCCTCCCCTCTGCTGCCCTTTCTCTGGAGTCTGCAGAAGCAAAGCTGCTCTGCACGGGCCCAGGGGAGGGCTTGCCAACAACTACAGGGTGCACAGAAGACTGGGTACAACATTTTAATGGGCCACTCTTTAATGTAGTAAAGCATTTTTTTGGTAATGAAAACAAAACATGAATTTTGAGGCTCCACTTTGTGGAGTGCCCTGAGCTGTATTTCTTCACCAGCAAAATTACTGCTGGGGAAAGAAACTCACAGAGTGTTGAAAGACTTAACTGCCACCCCAAAAACAGAGTGATGAATAGTTTAAGGATTTATTTGACATTTTAGGGGGCTGCTATGTTCCAAGAACCAACTTCAGTGCAGTTGTAATGCTGCATGTGGAAAGAGCTCCCTCTCCTCCCATCTCACAGCTCAAACCATACCTGGAAAAGTCCTCTGGAAAATGCAATGCTGGGAGAGCACAAAGTGGTGAACTCAAAGGGACAGTTCCTGACAGGATTCCTGTCCATGTGTGAAGCTGTGGGAAGGAGCACAGTGACCAGGAGCAGCTCCATGTTTCAAGAACAGGGACACAGAGCTCTCTGTGCATGGGTCAGTGGTGGCCAGAATGAAATGCCTCACCCAGGAGCAAAACGCACTCAGGCTGTCAGAGCTGGCAAGCCAGCGAGAGCAGGGGGACAGGAAGGGTTTGCACTGTGCAGCTGTGCTGATGATCAGTCAGAAATTAGGCACCAGCCTGGCTGGCAGCCCCAGGAAGCTGCTCCCTCCAGGGACCCACCGTGTGCCGCGAGTTTAAACTCATGGGGAGCTGCTGCAGCTCAGACTGGGCACCCAGCACCCTGAAAATGCTGTTTTTATGAGTGGTCATGGCAACCAGCACTGTACTGCTGGACAAATTGGCACTTTCAGGAGGCCCCTGGCACACAGGAATGGCAGAGGCACAGGGAGAGGAGACAAGGCCGAGGGAGCTGCCCTGGGATCTGCAGCAAGGGCGAGTCTGAACAACAAGCACCCCTTCAGCACCCCCACCTTTAGCAAGAGATGCTTCACTTTCCAATTCAGAAGCACTTGTATCATCTGTGTCCAAGCTGAAATTTCCATGCAGGGAGCAGACTGAGGCAGGACCAGCTCCAGCAGTTGCCAGCCAAAGGATGCCAAGGGTGTCCTTCACTGCCTCCACCACCCTGGCCACACTCACACCATTTGCTCAGATCCTCCCAGTCCCCTCTTCTCCCCCCTGGCTTGCTCCTGCCCTCCCAGCAAGGTGCTTTTCCCAGCTCCTGCTCTGCAGTGCTGCCCATCCCTGGGCTCCCTGCCCTCCCCACTGCTGCCACAGAGCCACCACGGGGCTGCTGTCCAGCCCCAGCCTGGCACCTCCAGCCCTGCCTCTCCCAAGAGCCAGGACAGAACCTGTTGATCCCATTCCTGCCGTTTCTTTGTGCTTTTGTTGTTCCTGCTAAAGGCTTTTACATTTTCAATAATGTTTCGCCAAAACGCCGAGGGGTGAGTCTCTAGCTTTGCACCAATTCTGCCATGATATTAAGATCTTCTTTTATTAGATTAAAAACAAACAACAAAGACAGCCAACCCACAAGGACAAAAGTGCCAGTAAATTCTTTTCTTTAGTTTCTTGGGCAAGGAAAGAAGCCCTGTGCTGCCTGCAAGTAGCTGCAGAAGGCTGCTGGCCCCCTGAATCCTGGGCACTGATTTTCCAGCCTGTGCAGGCAGGAGCACAGAGGGGGCTGCAGGGCACTGAGTCCAGCCCCAGAGCAGAGCTCAGGACACACCTCCTCCTTCCCCAACTCCCCCAGCTCCATCTCAGAAGCAGACAGGGCTTTTGGCACCCCCAGCTCCCTCCAGAGCCCCTCTGGTCATCCCAAAGACCATCACTGAGCACACCTGTGGCTCTGCACATCACACACAGCTGCTGAGGAGTTTCATGGCACTTTGGCACAGAAAACTTCTTGGGGTGGGGCAGTTTGCTCTCTGCTTTGGGCCAGTTTAGCTGTTTTCTTGACAGCTTTATTTTGAACAGAAAATACAAGTTCTTTCCTAATAAATCTGGTTCCAGAGGTCTTAAGAGGAACACCCAATTTTGTGGGACCTGTGAGACAATCAGCAAGTGGGGCTGTGGCACATGAGGCCCCAAGGCCCCCAGGTCCCTCTGCTGTGGGGCCACTGTGTCCCATGGTCCCTGTGCCCTGCTCTGGCCAGCACAGTGACACTGCCTAAGCAGAACTCTCTATCACAATATTGCACTAAAAGTATTAATTTAAGTAATTACATGATTAATATTTAACTGTTCAGTGATATTCTTGTCATTCATAATTTAGTTGTTTACATTTATTAAAAATTGATTTTGTAGACACTTTTTCTGCCCAATGTCAAATCAGCAGGGAACGCACATTTCAGCAAACTGTCATTAAAATGTGTCTCTTTCCTCATTCCGTGGGAGGACAGGGGGACAAGAAAGAAATGCCTGTCCGTGGGTCCTGCAGACGTGGTGGGTCTGTCCTGCAGCTGCTGTCCTCCCTGCTGGACCTGCCCTGTGTGTGCCCTCCTGCCCCCAGCGCAAACACAGAGCGAGCTCTGCACAGCTCCCTGGGCTTCGTGGGGGCTCTCAGCTGTGCCTGGCTGTGGGAAATGCCACAGAGGGAGAACAGGGCTGTTTTGAGCTGGGACACTGAGCTTGACCTGAAACTGCCCTGCAGGACACAGCAGCAAAGCGTCCCCGGTGCTGAGCAGAGTCCAGTCCTTGCTGCTGAGCACAAACAGTGCTGCTGATCTCTCAAATATTTGCTCAAGGTGGGTAGGATAGATACTGTTATCTGCTTGGAAGAGAAAAAATGCCATGAATTGGAGCAGAGGTGCTTGACAGGCCTCACTCTGTGTCTGGCACTGCTGCTCACACAGCTGTGTCTGTCAGGAGCCTGCTCCCTGTCCTGTCACAAGGCACACACTGCTGGGACACTGTCAGGACCCAGAACATCCCTCTGGCTGTCCTGAGCAGCCCAGACCCCTGCCAGGGGGCTCAGAGACCCTGGCACAGAGCCCAGAATACCTGTGGGTTTGATTATGACCCACAGAGCAAGTCACCAACCTTGGATTAAGATCAGCAAGCCACAACAAATTAAGTAAAATGATAGTGAAGTTATCATGGGGTGGAAAAGCAGATTTTGGGGTCTCTGGAATGGGGATTCAGGGGGCAAGATGGAGGGATCTGGGCATGTCCAGCCTTTCTCCTTCTTCTTCTTGCCTCCATCTTCTGCTGTGATGGTGGCACTCACAGATTGGTTTAGAGTAGAAGCTCACTGTCTAACACAGGTGATGGGTATTGGAAAGTAATTGTAAACATTGTACAGGTAGTTTTTAGTATAAAGCCATAACCCTGCCCTGGGGGCAGGCAGAGTGCCTGGAACTGTCCTGCTGGATGGACCTGGGCAGGGCAGGAGAAAGAATTTTATAGACAAGGAACAATAAACAACCTTGAGCCCGAGAAATGAAGAGCCCTGAGTGCTTCTGCAAGCGCCGGGCTGGGAAAAGAGACTTTGAACATTTCTCAGGGTCACTCTGACAAGCCAGAGGCCCGAGAGGAAAGCGCTGTGGAAGCCTCTCAGGGGCTGTGCCCTGCTGGCACTGCCACAGCCCAGCTGAAGCAGCACAGGCTGGCTGGGCAGTGGGCAGCGCTGTCAGACCCTCCCAGCAGCGTTTTTCCTGTTTCCATTATTCCTGTAGAACTGTTTGGATTTGTGCACAAATTCCCAGCAAAGCAGAGCAGAATAGGGAAAGCACCTGCAGGGAGGTGCCTCAAACCAGCCAGGCTGTCTGACAAGCAGGCCAGGCTGGCCAGGGGAGGACAGGGATAACCCAGCAGATGGGTGTCTGCTGCCCTCTGGCCTGGCATGAGTTCAGAGAGGGCTGGGAGGCAGTGCCAGGACACAAGCTCCCTCACGCCCTGTGCGCTGAGGAACGTGGCTGGAAGTTCCATCTGCCTGCAGGAGGTTCTCTGATGTGCCTCAGTTTAAAGCTTCAGCTACAATCAGTGTGCCAGCTGTGCCACACCTTCCCTCCCTGCTCCCTGAGCAGCGATTTTGAGCCCTTGTGCAGCTGAGGGAGCAGCACTGAGGAGAGGCAGGGGCTGCAGCAGGGTCAGTGCCCACCCAGCCTGGCTGCCCTGTGCTGCAGGAGCCCTGGGAGGCTTCACCCCTGCAGCTTCCACTTCAATCCAGGACATCTTCACCCCTGGGACTGCTGCAGGGGGTGAAGAAGGTCTTGCTGTAGGGTGCTTGGCTTGCAGGGTGTTTTGGCTGGGGAGAATTTTAAGCCTCTTTTTTTGGACAGTGATGAGGGAAAATCGTGTGTGAGAGCCTGAGTGTTGAACTTTGGGTATTATAGTAGGAGTCCTAGTAAAATATCTGCATTGTACTGGAATATCTGGATATAGGCCTTGCCCTGGTAGGTCCCAGTTGTTCTTGATGGGCTGCAGCTGTGGCCAGTGAAGATAACTGGGATAAAAGGGGTGGGCTGGCCAGTCAGGGAGAGCCTGAGAGGAGCCCTGACTAAGAAGCAACAACAAGCAGAAAAAGGAGTCAGTGCTGTGAAGAGCTGCAGCCAAGAAACCATCGAGAAGGGATGGGACTTTAGAAATATGATTGCAACAGTGTGGGACTCTAGAAATCTGATAACAACAGGGTATGAACTGCTGCTCTGCAAGGGTGGCATCCAGGCAGCCACGGGGGCCTGAGGGCACAGAGAGTGACCCACAAGGAGCCTCTGGCAGGTACCAGAGCAGGCACTAGCTCCCAGCCCCAAGCCTGGGTGTCACACAGGTCCCCCAGCACCCCATGGTCACCCACCCTGGCCCCAGCTGCTCCTGTATTGCTGGCAGTTTATACACAGCCACGAACAGGACGGGACAGCCAAAATCGGCGTCTAGAGCTTTTACTTTTCTAGCATCAATCTCATTACATTGTTATGACAATGGAGCAGAAAGATGCTGACAGCTCACTGATCAAACAGAATGCCAAGGAAACTTAACATTACAGCATAAGAGAGTCTCAGTCTAAGTTTCATCCAATCACACAAAGCAAGAGCATATTGACAGTAGTTCTGTCCAATCACCTGAAGTACACATAGCTGTGGTTAAAACAATAGCAGTTTTTTCTCTAATACAATGCTTCGTTCATAAAAGACAAAGCACAGAACTTTATTCATATTTAACCTTCTAAATGTATACTTAAAATATACTTTTTGCAACTTAGGCAAATCACATAGGCCTACTGTTCTATTTCTCACACCTGTGCTACAGCTTAGAAAACTTTTTCTGCTGGCTTGGCATTTCACTGTCCTTACTGTCTTTTGGGGCCTGTCTTTTTCACAACTTTCTCAAAACCCCTCTAATCCTATGGGTTCCAACACCTCCTCCTCACCCAGCCTTGAGCAAGGCAGGCCCAGTGCCAGTGTCCCACAGGCTCCCTCAGCCCCAGACTGTCCCTCCTGAGGACACCGAGAGCCACCACAGATGTCCAAACCAAAACTGACCTGTGAGAACAGCACAGGGACACGATTTTTAACAAGAGCATGAAGCAGTATGGCCCAGCCTCAGCACAAGGGGAGGCTGGGATTGGGCTGGCAGGGCCCAGCTTTGGTAGCACAGGGGCTCCAGGGGGCTCCGTTCTCTGAGGAGCTTCCAGAAGCTTCCTCAGTGTCTGGCAGAGCCAAGCCCTGGCGGCTCCAAAGGCTGATGGACCTCTGGCCAAGGCCGGGCCCATTAGCAATGGTGGAAACATTGCACACCTCTGTGATTACAGACTGAAGAAGGAAAAAAAGAGACTTACTGCACAGTTGTAATTGTGGCCAGAGAAGAGCGGGGTGAGGACATGAGAGAGGAGCAACCTGGAGACACCAGGGCCAGGAGGGACAGGAGGTGCTCCAGGGGCCAGAGCTGAAATTCCTCTGCAGGCCAGAGACCATGGTGACACAGCTGTGACCCTGCAGCCCCTGGGGAGCCATGGGGATGCAGGGATGTACCCACAGGGAATGGGGATCCATGGGAATGCAGGGATGTACCCCCAGGGAATGGGGATCCATGGGGGATGCAGGGATGTACCCACAGGGAATGGGGATCCATGGGGGATGCAGGGATGTACCCACAGGGAATGGGGATCCACAGGGATGCAGGGATGTACCCACAGGGAATGGGGAGCCATGGGGGATGCAGGGATGTACCCACAGGGAATGGGGATCCATGGGGGATGCAGGGATGTACCCACAGGGAATGGGATCCACAGGGATGCAGAGATTGATCCACCCCAGGGAATGGGGATCCACAGGGATGCAGGGATGTACCCACAGGGAATGGGGATCCATGGGAGATTGATCCAGCCCCTGGGGAGGTGCCCACAGCAGAGCAGTGCATCCCTGGGTGAGGCTGTGACCCAGTGGAGAGCCAGGGGACAGAGGGGCCCTGCTGTCAGGCTGGAGCAGCCTGTCCTTGGACACTGCAGCCCTGGACAGACAGACAGACCCATCCCAGCAGGCTTGGCAGGGCTCTGTGCCCCTGGGAGGGACTCAGGCTGCAGCAGGGCACTGAGAGCTGCTGCTCGTGGGATGGAGCCAAGCTGGAGAAGCTCCTGCAGAACCCCCCTGTGGGAGGGACCCCACAACAGGGCAGGGGAAGAACCCCTCTCCCTGGGCAGCAGGGGAAGCTCTGGGGGATGGACTGACCAAAAGCCCCATTCCCTGTCTCCCTGTGCCATCTGGGGAAGGGTTTGTTTTACTTCTCATTATTCTGCTCTGATTTTGTTAGAAATAAATCCAATTAATGCCTCTAATTCCAGCCTGTTTTGCCTTTGATGGTATTTCCTGAGTGATCTCTCCTGGTCTTTAACTCATGAACCTTCTCTGTATTTTCTGTGCCTGTCCAGCTGTGGAGGGTGGGAGAGCAGCTTTGGGGGTGCCTGGAGCCCAGCCAGGGTCAGCTCACTACAAGGAGGGAACTCTCAAGGTAACCTGTTTATCCATCTCCAGTTCCTGTAACCTCCTGCTCCTGCCTCCCAGTGCTGATCCTGGAATGCCACGGGAGTTTTTGAGCCATATGCTCACTTTGCCATGCTTCTGCAGGATATTGCACTCATTAACCACTGAGCACCTGAAGCAACTGCAGGATCTATTACCTACAATTTAATACTTCATATTTTGCTGTTCAGGCTACGATATCTATTTTTGTTACAGATCAGAGCTAGTCTATATAGTATCAACATGTATTTTTAAAAGTCAATAATCCGTAAAGAACATTATAATCTACCATGCAGAATCATTCTTAGGAAGCTCTGGAAGGATTTTCTTTCTAAAACAGCAAAATTAGGTATAGAATGGATTTGGTAGTTAAAACACAGCCATGGACAATTCTGTTTTCTGTTCACTGTTACTATCAATTAAAGTCCACGGAAGCAACAGGTAATAAAATCCACTGAAGTGGAAATTACCTATTATTTTTGAAATACCACAAAGAATTCATGGTAAGGGTGAGAGATGCTTGTTGTTTACAGCCTATCTACACATTTAAGACACTTCAGCAGATGACTTTGATATGTAACTTCCTGGAAATGTGTGTGTATTCATAGTCTGAGGCACTACACTTATCCCTTAACTTGTAGAAACAGTATCAACTCAACATAAATTACCAGGTGAGAAAAGAAAGTGGAAATATTATCCCAGGCAGATAATTTGTGTCTTTTCCTGAATGAAAAAATCCTCTTGGTAGTCAGGAGCCACTCTGGCCCTGTACCCCTTCAGCCACAGATCCCAGCATGAGGAGGAGGAGTTGGAGGGCTCAGACAATAACCACGAGCAGACCAAACACAAGGGAATTGAGATTGCCATAAACTCTTCATTCTCCCCAGGTTTCCAGGGGCATTAACCCTAAGCCCTTGACCTGCTGGTGGGATCAGGCCCCCAGCATGGTCCTTCATCTCCAGTTTCTGTCCTGTCCTGTGGGTGCCCAGCAGGAGCAGAGGGCAGCTCAGCCACGAGCATCAGGGCAGGACACAGCCCTTCCTCAGCCTGGTGGCTCCAACTTGCCTTATTCAAGACTTTGTCTATTTTAGTGTGCTAACAGCTATGAAAATACGTCACTAAACAAACATTTCTAGTATGTTAATTGCTGTGTCACAAATCCTTTCATTTAATTTGGCACATGCCTACATCCACAAGAAGCAGATACACATACAGGACAGAGACCTTTTGCTACACACACATCAGCATCCACCCCACCTATTTAACTCAGCAGTGATGAAGAGCATTTGCTGTGCTCAGCAAGGGAAAAACACCTAACTTTCAGCTACAGGAACAACTGGCATTTCTTCATTACAAGTTCCCTACCTGCCCCTGACATGGCTTGTTCACCTTTGGCACCAGGGACAGGGACAAAGAGCCTCCCATGATTTATGATGCTTAAGCCTCCAGTTCCCATGGTTTGAGCTGCTCTGGGGCGCCCATGGCCAGAGCAGGGCTCTGAGCAGGTCAGCTGTGAGCAGCCAGGCCAGCTCTGCCACCCTGCTCCCAACAGGCACCAGCTGTCTGGGGACAGGGACAGCAGCCTGGCTGACCTGCATGTTTTTAATAAAATCACCAAAGAATGTGAGCCTTCGAAACACAGGATGTGTTCAGGGTAGGAGCTGAGTATTATTCTTTCAATGAAATACTCTGAGATCCAGCAACTGCACTGCAGGTAATATCCATCTACCTGGGAATTCCTCTCTTTATTTTAAATTGTGGACTTACACTTGAAGTTAAAGAAGAATGTAAGCTGGATTTCTGGTGCCACTGATTTTTTCCAGTATGACATTCTGTTATATGCTATATACAGGCTATTTTTTCTCTCCTTGTGCCTTTCACTTCATTCTAATTGAACTTTTGCCTAAATACTTGGAGAAGATTAAAAACATTAATATAAGTTTATATTGTATCCTCTATTATGCCATTGGTCTTGCAGCTCTGATTTGAGGCCTGTGAGGATTCTGGGCCTCTCACATTTTCTCAACACGTAATTTGCACTAAATATTGGTCATGAAAATAAACTCAGAACAAAAATTCTTTAATTTAAACCAAAATGCAAAACTAGCATCTTTGTTTTGCAAAGCTTTTCCAAAGGTTCCACTCCTGCAAGAACTGCACTGCAGCTCAAACTCTGTGGGAGTTGCAGGCACTCAAGAAAATTAAGTTGTTAATACATGAGAAAGTACAATTTTCAAATAAAACATTCCTGCCTGTACAAGTCTTTTCTTGCTATTCCTTTAACCATCCCTTTCCCCTAATCATGGAGCCCTGGCGAGGGCAGGGCTCACCAAACAGCAGCTCTCTCTTGCTGCTCTCCTTCTTTCTGTAACTTCCAGTGCAGGATAACTCAGTATTTCACTGAGATTTTCAATCTGACTAAATCTGGACTTACTTCCATGACCAACAGCCCAGTTCTGGGCATGCTGGGAGGCTGAGGACATGCAGACACTGGTTTTATTATAATATAAATGGGCTAAATCCTGCTTGTTAAAGTCAACAGTGAAACTCCCACTGAGACTCAGTGAAGGCAGGGAAAATTTCAAATGGAGCTCATTTCCCTTTCAGGGTGTGAGTCTGGCCCTCCACATCTTTTGCATGTGTGGGTGCTGTGAAACCAGGGCATTCCAGCAGGGGAAAGAGGGATCCATTGACTCAAGGGCTTCACAACCTTTTACAGAGCACAAATGGTGACACCCAACACCAACACTGACTGGTGCTGCAGTGTCCAGCCTGCTGGAGTCACAGACCTTCACTGCTGATCCCAGACAAAAAGCTGAGCAGTGTTTTCCTCTGATTATCTCCTTTATTTCCAGATTCATGGGACTCTGCATCACCTGGGCAGAGCAGGGACAGCCAGTGGCCCTGGTGCCCACGCTGGCCTGTGCAGCTGGGACACCCCCAGTGCTGTGAACAGCAATGATTCCAGTCTCTCTGGGCTCTGATAAATCAGCTTTCTGCTGACAAGCAGCTGCCCCTGTGCTTGGACATTTCCTTGTTCCACTAAACTGGTACAGCTCTCCTGCTGTTGACAATAATTTGGAAAGAACCCAGCCTGTCTTACATTCTTGCTCCATTTGCTTTTCCTGCAGCCCATCCTTGTGAGCTGCCCTGAGCTGAGGACAAACAGTGACACAGATTTTGCCCAGTCCCAGCAGCCCCACTGCAGGGCTCACAGGACACTGGCACTGCTCCTGCTTCTCTCCAGGCATCTGTGCGCTTGGGAAGCTGCATCCAGCTCCCTCTATCCACATTTTGTTATCACACTTCAAATCCTGAACGGGTAACGTTTATTCTCTTGCTTATTCTAACTTTTGATTAAGCTGTAACCAATGTATTTTTCCTGGCTGTTCATTTAAAGAAACTGAAGACAGCAAGAACAACTGGTTAAAAAGCTATTTTGAAGGGAAAACAATCCCCAAGGCCCACGGAGCCACACCAAGAAGGAAGATTTGTGAAAGTTATTTGCTGCTGAGCCTGAGCCATTGGCACACGAGCAGAAACAAAGAGGAATTTCCAGCAGGTTTTGCACTCCTGCAGCTGGAGAGCAGGGACCATGTCCGCTGGGAAGAGCCCACCCCACAGCCACATTCCCAAAAAAGGAGCCCCTGTCTAGGGGCCACAGGAACCCCCACCTGGGAAGGAGACAGCCATACACCTGCTGCATGGAGGACACCTGCCCTGCAGAATTAAGCTCATCAAAAACTTTAAAATAATAGGTAAACTGTTCACTGCTGATCTCTGATGAGCTACTGGAAGCTGAACCTGACTTTCTTATGTGACTAAGAAAGAGATTCATTCTTAAATACAATACTCTGGTCGTGGGTTTGATTCTGGTTCCAGTGAAGTCAAGGCCAAACCATCCTCTGATTTAATGGGAAGCAGAAGCAGGCCCCCACTTTAACCCTCATGCCTGCAAACAGAATACAACTGGATGTGAAACAAAATGAGAAATATGTTTGAAACTGCTATTAACTCCACGCTTTATTATCCCCAGTCCATAAGACTAATTCAGTGACTAAGCAGTCACTGAATTTTTTTCCTCATTCAGCATCAATCCTATGTACTGCTGGCCAAAATTCAGCCCTCATTCCCTCCAAGACAGCCCAGGCACAAGCAGAGGACCCAGTTTCTCCACTGTCCTGTGCTGGTTCCCATGGCGCTGCAGGAGGGTTTGGCAAGGGCAGAGCTCAGTCTGCATTCCCCAAGTGCCAGAGCTGCAGCCCTTGGTGTGAATTGCACTGGTACAAATCCTTGGCCTAACACACTATGACACCAAAGAGGTTAAAGAGAGTCCCTGGTTTTCATTGTGCACTTTCTCAAGAGAGATTTGCTGCTGCCAAAGCGTCTCCAGACCTAAATGGATTACCTGCAGCACCAGCAGCAGCTGCACTCCATCAGGAGGGAGCAGAGGCGGGAGCCTGCCCTGTGCCCTTCCCTCAGTGCCTCGTGGTGCAGAGCTCAGCTTCCACCAGAGCTCACCAGCTGATCCCTTCTGGTCTGACCACCAGGGATGGTGCAAAGGAAGGTGCAAACTTCCACAAGAACACAAGTTACTGCACAGTTACTCCCCAGCAGCCATATGCAGGCCCCTCCCAGGTTTTGCTTTATGTGACCCTCAGCAGGTAAAAAGCAGCAATTTTGGCCTTTGAACACAACTTACCACAGCACAGGTGAACAGCACACTCCTCTCTCTGCCTCTGCCCAGCCCTGACAGACAGACAGACAGGCAGCTGTCCTGCCTGCATCAGGAGGGAACACAACCAGGCACAACTGCGGGGCTCAGAGCTGTCCTGCCTGGCTGAGTTTCAAGTGAGAGCAGGTCAGGTAAAAACAAACCCCTGTAGAGTTTTTACACGTGTCATTTCATTTTTAAGCATCAAAAGAATGACGTGCATGCTGATCACAACAGCTCAGATGAAGGAGTGGGCAGTTTGGTGGACAGAGCACGGAGAAGGGAGTTTATAACTCTGGAGTTTAATTCCAGCTCTGCAGCCTCTCCCAGCTGTAAATTCAGATTAGGAAAGGCACCAACCTGGTGTAATTCTGTATCAATGCAGTGATAGCAGCCATGACAGTGACTGACAATGCCTGTCCCTGCCACCAGATCCTGCATTCAATGTCAGGACAGCACAAGGGAACAAGCTGAGGTACTGCAAGGCCTAGCTGAGCTCATCAATTTATTACATTTCACATGACAAGAACTTAGCAGAGTTCATGGGGGTAACAGCAGCACAGGGCACAGCCTGCATCAGCTCCTGCCTGGCACCCTCCACAGCAGCCTGTAACTCTGTGCTCCAGAGATCCAGCTACCCCTCTGCTCTCACATCTGAATCTGTGTTTGCATGCCTGCATATTTCTTCTATTTAAAAATGCACTTTGTTCTTCAGGATTTCATTAACCCCTGAATAGATTAATTCGGATTTCAGTTATACGGACACAGATTTAAAGGAGCTCCTTCAAAAGCAGCAGAGTCACATCTTTAGGAAGGGCAGGAGGGGTTTGTGCGTGCCCCTGGGAGGGCAGGACACCTTGTGCTCACCTGGCTGTTGGTTTTACACCCTCAGAGCACTGTGGGCACCCAGCAGCAGCTCCTGCCTGCAGCGCCCAGGTTCTGGAACTCCTCACCATGCAGCACCAGCTCCAGCCCTGGTGTAACTCCTCAGAGGACAAGGATTATTTTGGCCAGGTCTATTATTAGGCTCATTTTCTAAAACAATAAGGCTTGTTTTCATCTAAGCTTATTACAGTAAAACTCTCATTGACTTCACTGGAAGAGAGATGTGGCCCAACACACCAACATCCAAACCGCCTCCATTTATTTTAGTGGAAGGAGGCAAGGAAGTAAAAAGGCCCAATGTACTTTTAAATCTTTAGATTTCACAAATGATCACAAGCATGTAGGTCACAATATGCACACAGAAAGACACCTACGACAACCACCAGTGGGATCATTAAAATAATTAAGTTAGGCCTAGAGACAAATTCATTTCATAACATGTTCCTTACAAAACAGATACCCCCCTTGCTCCATAATCTAGGGAGTCTGTTTTATAAACTTCCTAAGCAGTTCATGAAATATCCCCCTAAGCAGACTAGGTCTGCTTGCCATTGTAGGGTCTCTATAAATCAAAAGTTTATGAATCAAAAGACAAACAGCAGTGCTGTGTGCTCAGAAGCCAGCTGGGAAGGGGTAAAATTCAGCAGCTCCAGTGGTGCTGTGGTGAGCTCTGACCTGGGGACACGGTTTTGCTGAACCTGCCTCTTCACACAGCTCCTCTGCCTGCCACGGGGGAGCTGCCTGCACAGCACACCAAGCAGCAATCAATAAAGGAGATCCCCCTTTGTTTTAAGTATAAAGATGCTGCATTTCACATACAGCATCTTTACAGCATTTCACAGCACACCGTTGAGCAGGAAAGAGCCTCCACCTGCAGC
Source organism: Calcarius lapponicus (assembly GCA_039654755.1). Lineage (NCBI taxonomy): Eukaryota > Metazoa > Chordata > Aves > Passeriformes > Fringillidae > Calcarius > Calcarius lapponicus. The sequence continues at coordinate 19,348,316 of CM077474.1, read as the reverse complement.
AACTAAGAGACAATTACTTTCCAGTCCAGCATCCTGTGGAAGTGGTCTCTCAAAATGTACTGCTGTGCTAGTGCTTTCCCTCTTACCATCCTGAAACTGACTGCTGGAAAATACTTAAATTATGCTGCTGGTACCAAAGTGCCCTGTCAGGTAAGTGGTGAGGAGAAGCAGCAACAAAAGAAATGACAAACCAAACTTGGCCAACAAGAAACTGAGATAAATAGAGAGTGCTAAATGAAAAGGAAAAAAAAGTTGAAATTTTGGGAACCTTGTCTGTTGGTTTCTCTTTGATTTTTTAATAAACCAGACTAGTTTTCAACCTGTTGTAAGCAGGAAGGGTGGGAATTACTGATGTGGTAAGTGTAATTCAGCTACAGCCATGATATCATTGCAGAGCATGAGAGGGAAGAGCAGAAAACAAAGCAAGGTCAGCTGGGGTTTGCACCAAAGGTACTGGACACACCATTCCATATTTATCTTCTGGACTGCCCTCAGAGGGCACAAGTGCCATCCCTCCTGCCCCCAGCCTGGCTGCACCAGCTCCATGGCAGGCCTGTCTTCCTTTTGACCAGCTGAGCCAAGGAAGCTGCTATCTGGGGAGGACTCTGCAATTTTCTCAAATTCAGGGGTTTTGAACAACCTGTGCCAGGCCCAGCATCACAACCATGGCATTTCTCTAAGTGCTGATTTGCTATCTGCTCCTCCACAGAAAGAGCTCAGTCTGTCCCTTCCTAGTCACTGTAATACCCACTTATGCCTCCACACAACCCAGGCTGCAAATGTAGAGAGAAAAAAATAATTCCTGAAAAAATGTTCATCAGAGACCAGCCAGGCAGTGTCTTCTTGAACATTTCAACTTTTCCAAGTAAAAACACAAATAATTTGTTCATCTACAGGACCCGACCTCAGCACCCAACTGCAGTAAGATTTGCACCCCCAAAGTCTAAACTCTGCTTTCCTCTCCAGAGCCTGTGGGCTCAGTCTGTGCCTGTGCTGGGCAGGGCAGTGGCTCTAAGGCCAGGAAGGAGTGAACTCCTCTGGGAGAGAACACAGCTCAGCTCTGCTGGGGCTCCCCACGTGCCAGTTTGCAGGAGATCCTGGGGGGATGGACACAAACAGCACTGAAGAATCAGTCTTCATATCAATTCCTTCCTTCCCACCTCCCTAAATCAATGGGATGCAGGGTTAGGGTTACAGGCATTATTCTCCTTTAGCACCAAAGCTACTGCTCCAGCTGTGCAACAGCAGAGGGAAATCTGCTGCCACAGGAGAGTGCTTCCTCCATGGCTCTGACAGACACTGCACCCAGGGCTCTGTCCAGCCAGTGACAGACACAGACAGGGTCCTTAACACCATTCCCAGCTGTAAATACATCCCTATCACAGATCATTTTTATTTTCCATAGAGACCAAGCCATGTACTCCTCCTCTGGCACCTGGGACCAGTGCAGTTCAAGCTGTAGCTGCTCTGGTCAGCCCTCCCCCTGCTCAGGAGCTGTGCTGGATGTGCCCTGGGGCTGTGCTGGATGTGCCCAGGGGCTGTGCTGGATGTGCCCTGGGGCTGTGCTGGATGTGCCCAGGGGCTGGGCTGGATTATTCTGGATTTTAAACCTGTGCCAGGCCCAGCATCACAACCATGGTATTTCTCTAAGTGCCGATGCGCTGGATGTGCCCTGGAGCTGTGCTGGATGTGCCCAGCAGCAACACACAGAGCTGTAGGACACAAGGCCTGCAGGAACAAACACTTCACACCTTTCCCAGAGCTTATCAAAGTGCTGCAAGGACTTGTGTGACCTTGGCCATGCAGCACCTGTAAGGAGCTGGCTCTGCAGATGGGGACAGACAGGTTCAGCTTCCACCCCTGGTAAAGCAGGCTGGCAAAGGGAGACCCTTGGCTTGCTCCAACTCCTGCTTTAATAAGTACAACATCCACAGGCAGACTGGGGGGGAACAGAGGATGAGAAGGGGAAAGGCCCTCCTCTGGGTCTTTATCTTATGGGTTCTGCTGGGCAAAGCTCCCTTAGAAACCAGAGAGACATCTGCTCAATGACCAGATAGGAAAAACTCCAGAGATGTATCTCTAAATCTCAAGTGCATGATACGAATCCAGAAACTATGTTAATCTCTGTAAGAATTCATATGTTAATTCAGAAGAAGCACTGCACATAACCAAAAACCTTAATCTCTGGAAGAATTCATATGTTAATTCAGAAGAAGCACTGCACATCACCAAAACCTCTGGGTTTTGGCTGCTTTACTTGCTCTCCTCTGCAGCACCCAGCCAGCTGCCTGGCAGAGCCCTGGGGAGCCTGGCAGGCTCAGCCCTCACTGCAGAGCTGCCAGGCTGGGCTGGCATGGCAGAGCCTGCCCTCAGAGCACTCCTGAAGTGCAGGGCAAATAAATGCCTCTCCTGCCTCTTCAGGGGCTGTGCCTCAAAGTCTGTGCATGGGTTAAGGTGACAGAAACCATTAAAACTGATGGGCTTTGTGTGCAGCTGACACGCAGGCAGTGCTGGAATGTGGGGTGCTGGGGCTGCCTTTGGCACTGCACAGCTGGCCTGAGGGGACACAGGTGCCTCACAGAGGGTGAAATGTGCCCCTGTGCCCTTCCCTGTGCCTGAAAAACCTGGGGGGTGAGCAGCATGAGTGACACCTGGGGACACCTGAGGGGTTGGATGGATGGGGCTGCAGCAGCACGGGGCTGGCAGTGTAGGAGTGTCAGGGATGGGACGGTCGGGATGGACGGAGAGCAGAGATCTCTGCAGCCAGGGCTGGAACTTGGGGTTTATTGCACAGGGCCTGGGTGCAGGGCCCTGCTGGGAGCTGCCAAACACAGCTGGAGCAGGACTGAGAGAGGAGAGGGGTAGAGAGGATGAGAGGGTGAGAGAGTAAAAGGCAAGAGCGTAAGGGAGTAAAAAAGGTAAGAGAGAGTGAGGTTTTCGTTACAATACCATAAATCTTCTTCTGTGTTGAATATTCTGATTCTCACTAACCAATCTAGTACAAGATACAAATCCTATAGCATTTACATACAGCCTATAAGAATCATTACATCACCACACTGTGTTACATTTTAAACCCTAAAAACTCCTCCTTGGGCCCCTTCTGCCAAGCTGTAGGGTCTGCTCTGACCCTTGGAGCTGTCTGCAAGCAGAGGGTGTTGTTCCATCAAAAGGGGATCACCTTCAGCCAGCCACACCATTGTTTTCCAGTTGTTCAGTAACTGAGGGATCTCAGAGCTTGCTTTCATTTCAATCTCACTTATAGTTTCCGTATTCTCATAATCCTTTGCCAGACAATCAGATTTATAAGGCTTTCCTGTTTCATCTTTCCCAACATGACAGGAGCCTGGGCTGTCCCACAGAGCCAGCACTGCTCCAGTGGGGACCCTTCCCTGAGCTGTGCTGAGCTCTCCCAGCCACCAACACTCCCTGCTCAGAACACATCTGGCCCTCACCCCACTTAACCTGTCTGGAGCAGAGGCCTTGTTTAATCACTGCTTTACACCCCAACTGCCAGCATGGGGTAAGTGACAAAATTTGCTAATTGGATGTTGTCTTCAGGCAATAACCTCAATAGTACACAGATTTGATGGAAAATTAGCAAATAAATTATTATAAGACTGACAGTGAATACATGAGCAAGACGTATGAGATGTTCTCAGCTCTGCTAAATCCAGAGAACTATATATCCTAAATACATCCAAATTAAGAATTTCCCTGCCCTCTCCCAAGAAGTGCAGAGTGGGGCCCAGTGTGGAGCCCTTCATGTAAAGGATGATGTGGAAAACCTGTCCTGTAGATTTCAGGAGGTGTGTCTGAGATGTGCAAGCACTGCATCCAGTACAGGGTCAGGAACCCTGTTCCCAGCAGGGAAAACAGAGGGGTCCTCAAACCTGGAGCAGGGAATTGACCTGAACTCAGCCCAGGCTGCAGAGGAGAGCGGAGAAGCAGCTCTCAGGTGTCAGTGCTGAGCTCCAACAAGCAGAGAGAAGGAGGTGCTGGAGGAAAAGGCAGCAGAATGAAACCCCAAAGACACCTGGAGAGGAGCTGGAGTCAGGTCACTCACTAGGAGAACTTGTCTCAGGGGGGGAACAGAAAAACAACAATGTGTTTGACAAGAAACATTCAGAGCAGACACCTGCTTTAGGGGACTCCTGGAAAATCACCAAAAAAGTTTAGAGGAAGGGATATGCTGGAAAACTACTGCCTTGTAGAGAGGTCACTAATTCCTGAACCAAATAATAAAACCTGTGCTGGTTCTGCTTGGAGGGCACAGCTCCAGATGTGGGAGGCAGAGCCCAGTGCCCAGGAGCTGGATCAGGTGAGCTGCACTGCTCACCTGCCCTGGCTAAAGACTCCTGCCCTGGAAAGCTAAAGATTTAAATTTCTCACATTGTTATTTTCATTGCAATGTTATGTTTTCTTATTCCATTGATTTAATTAAGAGCATTTTTCTGTTAAGACTGATTTCTGTTAAGGTTGATTCTTCTTAGGTTTATGCAGGGTCAGGTCTAATTCTTATTCATTTTAAGATTTCATGTTCTATTCTATTTTTATTAAGACAAATTTTTATTCAGTGTCAGTAATGTTATCTTTAAGTTTTCTTAAGCATGTTTTGGTCACACATATATATATATATATAAAATATATACTCTACATGAGTACATGTACTTTAACAAGTGTATCCTTGATGTTTAAATAAGCTTATCTAAGTTCAATTTAAAGAAAGTTTAAATTTAAATCAGTGATGTGCCCCATAAAATAAATAAACAAGTCCATGAAAAAATTTACTGGAGAAACTAAAAAGGGTATAAAAAGTGTATTATGGTTTCAGGAGCTCCACCCTGCCAGGGGGAAAGGCTGGGAGCAGAGCTTTGGAGGCTCTCTGCACCCTCACTGCTCCCACCTGGACAGTGGTGCTGCCACAGAAATCATTCCTGCTCCCCTTTGCCATAAGTAATGCCACAGAAAACATCAGCTTTATAGCACATGGAAGTGCCCTAAACAGAGGGTTATACACAAACTATCCAGCAATGGAAGGTAAATATATTTACCTTGTACAGCAGCACAGCTCAGAGAGAGCTCACAGCAATTCCCTGAGATAAAAACTCTGTACAGGACTGTGCAAAGGACAGGCTTCTGACAAAAAAAAAACCTTCTTATGCTTTCTAAAAAAATTCAAAGTGGTATCACAATTTCCAGTGAAATCAAGAAGCCTGCTGTGATCTACAGGGATTTGGAGCTTCTCCCTCTTTTCTGCTGGCAGTCAGTGAGATGTCTGCCAGAGTTCAGTGGGAATAACACTGGGGCACCTGGCAATGCCTTTGGGGATTCCTGACTGCACCTAAGGAATGGACTTCTGGTGCAGGTTTGTTTTCTAAAGGTAAAAATTGTCTCACTCCATTGGATAAATACAATTTGCAACTCACTTTGGAGATGTGCTAGAGATTTTGCAGCCTTTACAATCTGTCATATAAATCCACATTCAAGTGTCAACGTGTGAAGGGGCTGCTTCAGAGGTCCTCTGGGTGAAAACAGGAATGAAATTTCCAGAGCAAATGCTACAAAGATGAATAATTTCTCTACTTAGCCAATTATTATAGAAAAAAGATGCTGATGTTAAGAGTCACTAGAATTCCACAGAGTTTTCTGGTTTGGGTTGGGTTTGTTTTTTTTTTTACCTGCAATTCAGAACTACAAGAATTGGGAGTTTAAGTAGGAGAATTTGCTGAAAACAAACTACTGAAATTGAGCCTCAGATCCAGGTGAGACAACATCAACCTCCTTGCACCTTCCCAGCTTGTCAACTTTAATGACAGCTTTGGGTATGCATGGAAAGTGGTCACAAGTAGGTACAGGATGTGGGAATAATAATATTACTTGTGAGGTAATTTCTGAGACCACCATCATTATGCTGTTGTTGATCACAATTTCTTTTTTTGTGTCTCATTTCCTTTGCCTTTCACTCTCTGAAAGGCCAGCTTTTTTTCTTGTGTGTGGTTTAATTCAAAAAGCCAACTGGAAAGGTGTGCAGGAGTTGTGGGTGAGTGTGAGTGGTTCAGAAATCACCTTTGACAGTGGCTCTTTAACCCTCTTCTCCTTTGTCACACCACTTGTGCCTGCTCAGGCTTTCTCCTCCTAAGAGAATTTATGTGGGCCATAAAAATTTCCAGGAAAGAGAACATCTACCCCCTTTAATGCCTAATCTGGCACCCTTTACTTATGCAAATTTCATCAATGGACAAATGCCCTGATCACAGCAGCTGCACTAATACAAACAACATCAAAGGCTTGCTCCAAGTTGCTCTGAAACAACTCTGGGATCTCTGAAATGCAAGATTTGGCCTCTGGCTTCACACCAACAGCCATTCACTAAGCTGAGTGGGATTTCCCCAGTATGGTCCTTTCCCTGCCCTTGGCAGAGCCCAGTCCTGCTCTCAGAGCACCCAGGAGATGCTGTCAGGTGTCACTTGTGTCACTTGTGCCACACAGAGGGACTGAGCACAGCTGTGCCAGGAGCTGCTCACACCTGCCCGGCTCCTGACCTGGGCAGCTCTGGGAGCTCCTCCCTCTCCCCGAGCTCAGCACGAACTGAGTTTGCTCAGGACCTCCCCAAAACACGGAGGAAGTTCAAGCAGGACCTGGTGATTTATTTTTCCCTCAGTATGTGATGTTTCTGTGTATGCACACCCGTTTGTACACGATCCATGTGTCCTGAAAAATCCAAGCACTGTATATGCTAAACAGCCCACAAGCTAAAAGCTCTTTGCAATCTGGGAGCACAGAGAAAGCAATAGAAATTGTAAAACAAATGAAAAGGAAGTTTATTCTCACAGTTTTCAGTTTCAGTGAGCACAAACTATTTTATGTGACTGCAGCTATGATGCAGCAAAGCATTTCAGCATATGCTTCTATCTTTTGCTGAAATACAATCTACAGATTTGTGTGATTTCTTGGATTTGAAGCTTTTAAACTCAAGAGTTTAAGACCCTGTCCAAAACAACCCAGACAGCTCTGCTGTGGATCAGTGTGGCCGTGCCTCTCTGTGGCCACATGTGTCACACACACCCCTGGCACAAGCCAGCAGAGCTCTGGCATTATTTGCAGATATTTTGCTCAGAAGAGCTTTCTCCCTCCTCCTGCCCTGGGAGAGACCTGGGATCCTCTCCCAGCCCTGCAAAGCCAGTCTGTGCCACATGGAAAATCCACACCAGGGCAGGGAAGCAGCAGCAGGAGCTCCAACCATCCCCATGGGAATAACTCAAGTATTTTGCCTCAACCAGGAATGCCAGCAGGCCAGACTCAGTGAGGGGCTTACAACTAAGTCTACAATGCAGCACTGCAGAAAAAAAAACAACAATAATTTTTAAAAATAAAAATAATAAATTAAGATGGAATCACCCAGTTTCATAATGTATCAAGCAAGATGTCCTACTTGGGCTGCTGGTGAAGCTTTATCTTTTGCTACAAAAATAATGTCATCTATAGGTTTCATCCTGGAAGCTCTCACTTCAGTGAGAACCGAAGTTTGAGCATCTGAAAAAGCATTCAAGCCTTATGAGATAAGATAGCAATATAAACAAAAGACATTACACAGAAAAACATCAGGCAGCATGTAAGCTCTGGTCAGTTTTGTACTTTAGAAATCTGAAGAAATATGCTTTTGCTACTTATCAAGCAGAAAAAAGAAAATTTTTCAGTTCAGTACAGTATTCTCTTGAAATAAAATCTGTGAATTTATGTATATTCTCCCAAAGCCTCTATAACAGAAGCTTTTATTAAGTAAGTTTGATGTGTGGCATATTTTAAAAATAGCAGCAATATTTTAAAAATGTGGAAACAGATGTGTCACTCTATTACAACTGCTGAATCTTCACTGTATTTTTTAATACTACGAAGCATTCGTAGGCTTCTGCATTATAAATCTCTCTTCATTAAACAGATTTCTTCTCTATGGTTAAAGTAGTACCACAAAGACATTATAAAACAGATACTGTCCAAAAAAATAATGTTGTTTTGATCTGACCATAAAATATAGGTATTTTATTAATTGGGCTTTTTTCCATAAAGAATTTCAGCAGCTCCCTTTCCTTGGGATGAAATCACAGCCATATGCTTTATAATATTAGAGGCATTTCAAGGTGTCTCCATAAATGTCATTTACTGCTTGGGAACCTGCCAAATCTGCAAAACCCCTTAGTTCTTTTAAAAGAAAAATCTTCAGACAAAACTAGCTCTTTACACTGGTTGTCATACCAAAAAAGAAAAAAACCAAATCTCTCTCTTTTGGAATACTGGCCATGCAGGTAGCAAAATCTGGCAATAAAATCTGGGCTTTGGCTTGGTTTGGAGCCAAGAGTGCAATGGGTACCCTGGCCCAGCACTCTCACACTCAGCCTCTGGAGCTCACCCTCTGCACCCTGAGCAGCCTCAGTGAGAAAAACCTGAACTGGTTTAGTGGCCATAACTGTAAATCAAAATCAGGCACCTCTCAGTGTCCTGCTCCCACAAATGGGCTTCCACCCCTCACAGAGCAGTGCCTTGCACACTGCCCAGGATCCCCCAGCTCTGTGGTACCCAGCACCCTGCAGGACTGGCAGCCAGGCAGACAACATTCACTCCATGTCACACACAAATATAATCTCATGCCACATCTACTCCTAATTAGGCATATCTGGAGTTTATCCTGAGATAATGCTGGCCAGATCTACATAAATCCTGCCAGACACGTCACCAACCTGTCCAGCACAAGGCACTACATTGAAACTCACAGGAATTTAATGCCAGAGTGGGTCAGCCCAGAGGAGCTGGCTGCTGAGGCACACAGCTACCAGTGAGCTCAGCACTCTGGCTGGCCAACACAAGCATCCATTAGTCCCACAGCAGTAGAACCATTCTCTCTCCTTGAGGAAGAAAAAACCAATTTTTCCCCCCAAACCTGAAAGAAGCAAGTTTCCTGCTACAGCTAGAAATAATCTAGAGCAGCACACCAACAGGTGCTTCAAACGCATCGGCAGAACGCAGAAGATGTTGAGAGAGAAAATGAATAGACTCTCTAAATAATATATAAATTGCACAGGCCTTTTTTTTCTGCAGAACCCCAGTGAAGTTCCTGTATAAATCAGAAACTGAATAATTCATAAGCAGTGAATATATAACAAATGTACTTCTCACTGAGATATTCCTCCCAGGTGCACGGGGAGCAGCAGCAGGCAGAGAGCTGCCAACACCAAGGTGTTTCTTACCTGGAGTCTGGGGTACTTGGTGAGGGTGGCCAGGCTGCTGGTGTACATGTGTCCTCCTACATCGATGTGCACAGGAGCGTTGGACTTGGTGAGTTGAGCTGGGAGAGGAATTCCTTGAGCAGCCAGAGGAGAAACCGGGGGAGCGTGTCAGAGACAGACGGGACATGCTTCTTCCCTCCTGAGCGGGGAGGCAAAAAGAACAGTTTCTCTTAAATGTAGCAGCGTGTGACCTTGCTTTCCTCAGTGTGATCACAGATCTAATCAGATCGTTTCTGCATCTGCCTGATCACATATTCGGCTAACAAATTATTGCCACCACTGTAATTAAGTGTATTTGCATCATTTTCTTCGAAGTACCAGAGGGGAAGAGAAAGATGCTTATTAGCAATAAGAAATCAAGAAAAAAATTTTTCAAGGTGTCAGCCTCAAGGGGCATAAAACAAACTGCAAAATTCTAATTAAAGGTCGTGGGCTTATGTGTTAGATGTGAAATATCCCCTGACAAACGAATAACCAATTTGTGAATTGGGATTCAGGGGGTTTTTGCAAGTTTGTCTCAGTAACAAGACACCTCTAAATTAGTGACTTCCTCAGTTCCTAAGGCATTTAGTTTATACATGTAGTAAATTTCACTTCAAACTAAGATCAATTTTCTGGCTTATTTTCAATAATTGTGAAATAAATGGATAATTTTCAGTTAAGCCTTAATATTAGACCTAAACAACTAATAAGATTTCAAACTGAAAGCAATTAATACCTGGAAGCAGTGAAAACAGAAAGATAAATAAACTGACCCATGCTTTTAGGACAAGAAAGTACTGAATAATCTAGCACGTGAAATAATGAATTCCACAATCCACCTAACGTCTCCTGCCCTAAAAATATTGGAAAATTAGTGAAATTACTGAACTGAATCAAAAAAATTTTCAGCAAAATCAAAGCTAAAAATACTGAAATGCCTTAAAAATGAACAGGACAACCAAGCAAAAGAAAATTCCTCAATTCTCTTCTTAAGGAAAGCACAGTTTATTCTGCACAAAGCGTGTGTCTCAAAGCTGATTGCAGTTCAATCGGTGCAGACAGCACACAGGTCAAATGGAAAAAAACCCTTCTAGAAAAGTTTAAGAAAATGTACATCCATTCTCCCCCTTATGGGCAAAGCAACATATGCAAAACATTATAGTTGAAGACATTTCTGAATATAATCTAATTTTTCTGGTATTCTGTAATTCAAGCATGCTACCAAGCACCCAGGCTCTTCCTTGCATCTGACAAGCACTTTACATGCAGCATTGCAAAGTGAATTTCTATTTCTCCCACATTACTTTGACAATGTTTCCTACAAATCTAAAGCTGGTCTTGCCTTTCTCTTAGCAGTATTTTGCACAAGATGCCCAACTACACCACTTGATGAACACAAATCTGCAACATTCTTTGTAAAATAATTTCCAAGCTACAGAGCAGGACTGAAAAATCTTAACAAATCTGAACAGCTTCACAAAGTCACCACAACATCTCCATTCACTGCATTTCATCTTGGTTAGCTCCTAAGAATTTCTTGCATCTACAGCCCAGGAATACATCACCCCATTGTGGATCCACATCCTTGTCTCTTCAGAGGCTGGATGGACAGCTGCACTGAGCACCAAGCAAATGCCAGCTCTGTCCTAGGACTCCTGTGTCAGCCGATGCAAAATTGGGCATTAACATTTTCACTACAGCACCACCTTCAAGGAAAGTGACTGAATCCTTTCATGACTCAAGATGTTGCTTTCTTGTTTCCCACAAGAGCTTGTTGTGGCCAACCTTCAGTAAATATGTCATATAGCATAAATAAAACAACTAACTTAAAAAACAACTTAGTATGTAAGTACCTGCAGTATTTAGCAGCGTGTTTACTAATCTGTCTGCCAACACAGACAAAGGTTGCTGGTTTTTTTCCTTACCAAATAGCACTGTAAACTCATGTTCAGTCTCTACTCCTTCACTTAAATGAAAGGGTCAGAAGATCCAGGCTGAATGTCAACCCTGTCTTTGTTCAGACCCCAGCCACGTTCACTAATGATAAAGGTACAGACCTTGCACGGTACAGGGCTGCCTTAGAAATAAATCTCACGCAGTTTCACAAAACAAGAGCCTAATTAGGGCTCATCTGCACCCCTTGTTACAATTTCCAAATGAAATCAAAGGACTTCCAGTCTTCTGTAAATGTGTCTTACATTTAACCATTTGTCTTGAAATACAGCCATCAATTTTAAAATATGCACAGATAGCTAAAGATCAAGTGATATGAATCTATTTGTGCATATTTAAACACTGCTGCTATCTTAGGATTTTGTTTAATGTTAGTATACCAGTAAATTCCTTGATCTGTAAAGACTGAGATTCTCAGTGAGGCCATACTCACACAGTAGATATTTAATTTATACTATTCACTGGAGGGACCTTTTGAACAATCCTCTGCTTTTGGCATTTCTCAGCTAGAGCATGTGTTGAAAAAACACTTAATTATAGAAAATCACTGGAAAGCTAAAATAGTTCTCAAACTTTTATGGCTTTTCATACTTCTTGAGGGTGCCACTGGCTTTTGGGGGGAGAGGAGGAGAAGGGGAATTAAAACACTGGCTGGAGAGGATTCATATTAAAAAATGAATCCCAGATTTTTATTAAAATTGTGGAATTCAATCCTTTTTGTATGAGCTAATTATCAAGAGGCACGACGGCTAAGCACTACTGCTCCAAAAAAAATACCCCCTGTTTCTTAAGGTACCGTAACCCTATTTCTAATGACTCCTTCCTCTTCTTAATGTAACACACAGCAAAAATTCATCATACTGAGTAATGTACTTATTTTATGCACAAAGCAAAATCCTAAATGTATTTATCCAGTGGAAGTCTTTATGCACATATTTTCTAATATGGATGAGAAAATTAAAACCTTAAGGGTAAATATCGCAGAAACACTAACAAACTTCATTTATTAAACCATGTAAAATAATCCTTGCTCTTTAGTTGCCTACAACAGGATACAGCATCCCAACTAGTGGCACAGGCAATAACCCTGCTCTAATAAGTAACACAGGAACCTGCTGAAGGCAAAATCAATAGAGCCTGATTCCCAAATTATGTGAATATTTAGTTTTTCAAACATTACACACCAAGATCTTTCAGAGCCAGCTTATCTTTTTCTGCCTTCCTAAGCTAACTGCTTGTAAAAACTATTTGCCCATGCAAAGTGAAATAATCACAATGCCATGCTCATTTACACACAAAATGATTTTGTGTCCCATTGTGCTCACAGTTGTTCAGCTCTCTAGGGGTGATTAAACTAGCTATGCTGCTACAGCTTGAGATGATTTCACTGAATCGTTTCTCCATGAAGTTGCTTCTTTGCTAAGCTGTTATTTTAACCATAAAAGGTAAACAGAAGGCAGTTGTAAGAGCTCCATTCAGCTCCGTGCCCAGGGCTATAACCCTAGGGCAGAGAATGCTGAAAGACTGCAGAATTTTCCAGGGTGTTGCTCTTCTTGCTCTAAAGCCTTCAGGAATACTGTTCATTTAATACACACTCTGGATGATACATTTCAGATCCTACTAAAAGAAAGACTTCAAAAGTGTAAGAAGTTTTGGGCGGATGAAGCTTTCCCACCTCTGCACATAGCTTGGGGCCATGGTAACCAATACTGCTGTTGATGTGGGAAAATACAGGAGAAATAAACTGCACAGAGCAGAGCAGACAGATAGGGACAAGGGAGGTGAAAGGTTGCAGGAAAGAAACAGGCAGCAGTCTGGAACGGGGAACGAAAAAAAAAAAAGGAAAATAATAAAAAAGGAGGCGGCTCTGAAGGAGGGACAAAGTTAAATCAAGGAGCAGGCACTTAAAAGACTACAGATGGGAAGCAAGACTAATTAAGGATGTAAAAGCGCTTTGTTTCTAAAGTTTATTGTTGCCAGGATAAAAATTAATTGAAACTAATGCTGTTATTCACTCGTGCAGTTTAATTCCTTCATGCCCATTTAAGACGTGCAGTGAAAGCGGCAGGCAGGTTTAGGACCTGCCGTGGAGCCGCTCCCCGGGGAGCCGCGCTGGGCCCGGCCGCGCCGCCGGCTGCGGGAGCCTGGGGCGCCGGCTCCTCTCCCCGGGGACCTCATCCCCAGCAGGGCCAAACCCACCCTGCATCCCCCAGCTCGGCACTGCGGGCGGCTCCGAGGGGCACGGCCAGACCGGGAATTACCTTTGTCTGCCCACACGGGGACGGGGACAGCGACCGCCCGGCTCTGCCTCACAGCCGCCCCCAGACAACTTGCCCACGCCGCGCTCCCGGCCCTGAGACAAAGCGGGGCGGGAGGGGGGGCTACAAACCTTGGGCTCGGTGGCTCCAAAATTAAAAGTCCATAAACATTTGCACACACCTCCACGCTGCTTTACTGAGCACTGCGCAGAGACACGGAGGAGATCGTGCCCAAAACTTTTTTTTGGGGGGGGGAAGGGCGGGAAGCAAAAAAAGTTTTGGGCACGAATCTCCTCCGTGTCTCTGCGACAGTGCTCAGTAAAGCAAGAAAAAAAAAAGAAAAAAAAAAGGAAAGGCTTTCCTTTCTCCCCCTCTCCCGCCCCCGCAACCCGCCTCTCTCTGGCAGACTCCAGTCTATTTAGTGCAAGTTTCACGTCACCCAAATGCTTTTCCCTACTGATGGTCAGGGAAATCACCAGCGAGCAACGCACCCGGTCACTCAACTTCTGCCTTTTTCTTTTGAACACACTGCATGCCCGAAGGAAAAATTCAACCAAAAAAAAAAAAAAAAAAAAAAAAAAAGAAGGCACAACATGGCGTCCTTTACTTATTCCCACATAACAAGAAAGGAGATGTCTTAGATGAATGCAAGAAAAAAAGTCAAGCCCGAATCCCCGATCCTGCACATTTTCCGCGCAGCCAATGGTGGTGAGCATTAGCCAGGCTAATGTATTAATTTTGCAGAAGTGTGCCACATCGCATGCAGGAGCAGGAATGCAAACTATAGCCTAGAGTGGTTTGAAGTCTACCCCAAACCAAGCCTTCCACTCTCACTGGCGCCAGAGTTTCATTCACAGCCCGCCCGTGTTTTCCATACGCGGCGCTCCCCATTGTCGCCCGCCTTCCCTTTGTGCCGAGCCGCCCCGCCGCCAGCCCCCGCGCCCCGGCCCGCGCTCCCCCGCGCTCCCGCCCGCCCGCCCGGGCCCGCGGCTCCGCGTGTACCATGCGAAAGCGCAGAGCGAGCCGCGCTGCCTCCGCCGCGCTGGGGCTTGGCCGTCTTCAGAGCCGGGGCCGGGGGGGCAGGGGGAGCGCGGGCACCCCGGGCCGCGGGGCTCCGCCGGCGCTGCCCATGCTGGAGCGGAGCAAAACAAAACATACACACGCACGCACACACACACACACAGACACACACGCAGGCACACACACACACACACGCGCGCGGCGCTACCAAAGCGGGGCGGCTGCAAACGGGTCCTGTAGCTTTAAAAAAACACCCCTCCGCCGCTGCTCCCCGGAGCCGGCAGCCGAGTGAGTTTGAAGAGGCACTTTCCAAAAAAAAAAAAAAAAAAAAAAAAAAAAAAAAAAAAAAAGGTGGGGGGGGGGGGTGAAGGGAGGAAAAAAAAAAAAAAAAAAAAAAAAAAAAAAAAAAGGAGCGCGAGCAGGCGCGGACCGCGCGGTGCGGCGCGATGCGAGGACGGCGCGGCGCGCACGGCGCGCTCCGGCCCCGCTCGGGCGGGCGCTCGGGCGGCTGCGGGAGCCGCTGCTGCCGCCGAGGTCCTTACCTTGAGCACAGAAGAGATCTGCGAGCCCCCCTTTGGCTTTGGGCTCTGCCGGGGCTGTGTGTGGATGGGCTCAGCTTTTTGCTTTTATTACTATCTTTGCTCCGCAGATCCTGCTGTGATTATTATTATTTTTAGAGCTTCTCTTGTCTCCTCTCTCTTCCCCTGTTTTTGCTGCTTCTTTTTCTATTTATTTTGTGCGTGTGTGTGTATGTGTGTGTGTGAGAGGGGGGGAAAAAAAGCCTTTAAATGAAACTGCCGAGGCTGTTATGAGAAGAAAGGCAATAATCCCGTCTCTAAATAACAGAGGGAAGGGAGAAGAGGAGGAAAAAAAGCGAATTCTTGCTCAGGGCTTTGCAAACGCCTGCAGGGCAGAGGATTAGGCTACAATTAGCTCAGCCCTTTGCTCTCGCCCTAGCTAATTTTGCGATGAAAATTGGATATTTTTCCCTCCTTTTGGTGAAGGTCTGCAGATTTACTCCCCCATCCCCCATCCCCCCCCCCAGAATAAAATAAAATACAGCCCTTGAAAATGAAATAAGGCTGGGAAGGCGGCCGGCTCCCCAGCCCGCGCCCCCGGCGCCGCCGCCCGCAGAGCCGCTCCGCGCGGCGCGGCCGGGGCGGGAGCTGCGCTGCCCCGCGGAGTTCCGCGCAGCCCGGCCCGGCCCGGCCCTGCCGGGGGATAACGGTTCGGTGTTGGGGAGGATCAGGCCACTGTCACGTCCTTCAACAGACTTACTGAAAAGAAGAAGGAGGAAAAGGGTGGGGGGGGGGAAGGGGGGAAAAAAAGCTGATTTTAATCATTGTCATTTGGTCTGATGTAATATTTCCCCAGGCATTTTCAACTAGGCATAAATTTTCAGCTCCCAAATAAGTAACACAGGGCACGTTTCTCACATCTCTTGACTCCTCTGTTACAATTAGGGTAGCACCCACTCTGCACTTGTTGATAAACTAGATGAAGTTAAAAAATAAATAATTAAAAAATGGCCCCGACCCCCCCTTCCCTGCAGCACCCACCGCCGCCGAGGTGCGGACGGGGGGCCTCGGGGGCGAGGGGGGGGGCTGCAATTATTCCCAGCCATCCATCCTGCCTGCCTCCCCCTCCCTTTCACCCTTTGCTAATGTCTCGCATTGTAAACGCCAAATTTCCTGTAGGCCATTAAAACCAAATGACGTCTATCGACATGCATTGTGCTATTGCGGAGCGCCCTGGCAGCCCGCCCCCGGCCAAAAGCGCCATTTCAATTAGAGCGCGCGGCGCGATGGCGCGGGGCTCCGCGGGCGGCTCCGCGGGCGCGCAGCGCGCCCGACCCACGTACCGGGGGGGGGACCGCCAGGGAACCCCCCCGTGAATGAAGGGGGAAAAATAAAAAAAAATACAGGCAAATCCCTCCCTCAACTTCCAGCCAGAGGCGCGGGTCTGCCGGTGCCCGCGTGTTTCCGCGCGCCGCCGCGGGGGATGCGCCCCCGCTCCGCGCTGCTCCCCACGGAAGTTGGGCGGCGGGAGCGGGGCCGCTCCGCGCCCGTGGCGCTGCTGCCGGCGGGGGCACCCGCGGCTCCGCCGGCGCTGTTGGTGGGGGGGGGGGGGGCTCCCGCCGCCTCCGCGCCCGCGGAACGGCGCCGCGCGCGGCCCGGCGGGGCTGCAGCGCCCACTAGCGCGCGCCGCCGCGCGGCCGTTACGCAACGCTGCGCGGCCCCGAGAGGGCAGCGAGGGGAGGGCCCCGCGCGCCCCCGCGCCCGCGCTGCCCCCGGCCCGGGCCGGCCCCGAGCGGCCGGGGCGCGATGCGGGCAGGACACCCCGAAACTGGGGGGGTTAAAGTTTTCTGCCGCGGCAGGAATAAACAGAAACTTTTCTCCTAAGGGGAGCTTTTTTTTTTTTTTTTTTTTTTTTTCCCCTTCTAGAGTACAAACTACAGGAGAAGAGGGAAATTTTCTCATTAAAGTTACATCCCTGCAGTTAGTTCAATTACTTGATATATGCAGAAGATGTTGTAAATTTAAAGATTTAAATAGCTTACAAAGATGCCGGAGGCTCCATCAGTTAATTTCCTTAATTTATGGATTTTTAGCTGAGCTTCTGAAATGAAAAGGAGAATGAGAACTAGGTCAGCAGAGAGATTTGCATCCAGAACAGACTAAAATTTGTTTTCCTTGACCATCCCATCAGCCCAGGTGTGATCCCGCGTGGGGGTCACTGTCCCACCTGTGCCCTCCAGGCTGGGACTGTGTGAGCAGGGCATAGAGGGGTAGGTTTTGTTCTGAAATACCCTCCGAACGCCGGCGTGTCCCCAGCCTGCCTCACCTGATGGCGGCACGGGGCTGTACCCGAGTGCTCTCATTTCCTCAGCACTCTGGTCAACAAGTGGATGGATGCGAGGAGGAGCAGCTCCGCTGAGCCGGTGACCTGCGCGCAGCCCGAGTTTCACCCAGCCTTTCTGGAGGGGTGCGGGCGGACTATTTGGAATGACTTGGCGCTATAATTTTTACTTCCTTTGTGAATTACTGACTGCTAAGAGAAAAATAAATATGAGGCTCTCGAACAGCAATCAGAGCTGCATAAAAATAGGATGCTTCTGCACTGAGGCACGCTAAAGAGGAAAGAGAAGACCTAAAAATACTGCACTTGTACGAAAAGTAGAAATTGTGATCTGACTCATCCCAACACATCTGTGACAGGCACTGTCTAATTGTGCTGCATGGAAATGGGATGCACGGATAATAAAGATTCCGTTTGTTTGTTTGCTTGTAGATCAAAGCAGACACAGTAGCACTTGGGATGAAAAAGCCTGCGCGTGGTACGTAACTTGTGCGGGATTGTTTTTACTGTGTCTGAGAAAAGGACAATGGACTTGGGAGCTTTGTGTTTTTTCTTGCCTCTATTAATGTTGAAGGTAATAAAGGTACAGCTCTATATGCACGCTCTCGTTTCTTTCTTCTCACTCAAGTGCGCGAGTGCCTTTCTGTTGTTTTGTTTCCATATGTAAGAATATATACATATGAATCAATACTTAAAGGATTGATAGAAACTAAACAGTTTTAGGAAGCAACATTGTGATATGATTAGTATTGGTGTTCATGATTTAACATTTCTTTTCCCACTAGATGAAGTTTCTAAGATTTGCAAGGTACGTGTCAAGGACGGGTATATAAATGGATTTTTATTTATTCACAACTCCAAGACTAATTGCTTCTCTTTGCCTGAAGGCCAAGAGATTGGTTTTAATATGACACTTCAAAAGTATTCATAGAACTACAGAGATACTAAGTGTCATTGTTTAAGAGAGAAATCTCGCTATGCTACTGGTGACCCTGAAAATGAAATCTTCCGCTGTATTTTGAATCCTAATGTTGTTTTTCAGAGTTTCACTTAAAGCTCAACTATCAAGAAGTGTACAAAGGAAAATATTAAATAGCATGTAGTGAACAAAAAAGAAGAAATGCTGTTAGAACTGAATATAACTTATTTTCTCAGCAATTCTATTATCCTCCCTATAAAGCAATACAAAATTTGTGGCTGAAAACTCCTGAGCTCGGTTGCATGATATTAGAATTAGAAATTATAAATTGTAATTTATCATAGCTGCTTAAAAGTTCTTAACCAAATGCCCAGCATGTGTTTATTGCAATCCTAAGTACTTTCAAATACATACTTTGGATTTTTTTTTCTTGCCAACAGTGCTTTTTATTCTCTGCAGATGCTTAAAAATGGAATTGGACATAACTATTCTGTAATCTGTTTTTATAACTAATTGTTCTATAGTTTACTTTCATTTTTTAAAATAAATGGGTAAAATTTACACCTTAGTATGAAAGAGAAGCCCATAAGGAACTCCAGCTCATTTTCTTTTTTTCTTTCCCCCCGAAAAAAATAATAAATTGTGTGTATGTTACAGGACAGAATATTACTAGATGGTGAAAATATGCTGATTTGAAGGAATATAAGTTTCCTATCAAAAAGATTATCCAAATATATTTTGAGATGTGTGAAAGAAAGTATCACAAATTGACAAACAACATCAACCTCTTCTGCACCATGCTCTCTGACTTAGAGCAGGATAACTCCAGTTGGTGCTGCTCTTGAGGGTCCTGTATGACTTTGTGGTAGTAGAGCTCATCCTGTCCTAGTCCTTGCTCTTTTCCTTACTTTGTGGGTTTTATCCTGAGGCTTAAACCTGACTTCAGCACTTGCTATGTAACGTAACTGAACTTGAGGCATTCTGGTGATGATACCAACATTTCCACCAACTACAATGAGTGCAGGGAGAAAACTGTGGAGTGCCTGGTCCTCACTGAAACTCACTATGTTCTGCCAGGCATTTTAAGATAAAGCAGGAAGAAAGGGAGAAAAATGATCATTTCATTAAGTGTTTAAAGCAGATAAATGAGAATTAAGGGGCTGTTCCTTTAAAACAAAGGAATCAATGTCTATATGTAGATTAATACTCCTCCCAGTCACAGTTAAGACACCACTGTAGCTTAGATGGACTTTTGTCTTGGAAGAGAAGATTTGAGTGAATAATTGGGATTTCAAAAGTGGTTGCTGGACAGCAGGTGCCCTCTCAGTCAGCAAAGGCTCCATGACTGCTGATTTCAGTGGGTTTTCACAGCTAGCTTTGGCTCTGTCTCCTGGGCCATGGAGGCACCAGGGACAAACACATCTGAACACAGAGGTTGGTGGCCATGGGTGCTGTGACTGCCACCATCACTCCTGTCACTGGAAATGAGGGACAAGCAGAAGCTGTGGAAAGCTGATGTTACATATCTGTTGAGCCTCCAAAAATGTTTGTTCTTGTGCAGAACCTGAAAATATTAAGCATCTTGAAATCCCAGTACTTGCTGCAGTCAGTTGATGCATGAGGAATAATAAAAAGAAAGGACATCTCCCAGTTGAAGCAAGTTTTCAAGCCAGTTGCAGTGGCAGTCATTCTGGAACAGGAACTTGGCCCAGGGTTTGCTAATTAAGTCAAATGATTGTTTGTCATTTGTAGACAGATGAGAGGTTTCCTGAGAGCAGCAAGCATGACCACGCAAAGAACAAAATCTGATCATTAGGAAATAACCAAGTCTTGTCAGTCTTTTCCCTTGAATGCTCTTCTATTCTTTTCAAGAAACAGCTTGCTGCTGAGTAAGTTTACAAACCATTACTTTATTGACTAAATACAGATGGACTGTTTTTAAAACTATCCATTATCCAGTGCCTAACTCGTGACAGCAGCATGATACAAAGAAATAATCTGTCCTGGAATGCCAAGATGAAATAGCTTGTCAGGAAATACAGTACAGGAAAGGTTTGTTTGTCTCTTCTGCTTCCAACTGTTATAAGCCAAAGATCACTTCCAAAATGAAATTTACATAATCAAGATGTCCTGTGTTAATGTTCAGAATGGTGTTTCAAGTTTCACACATTTTGTTAAGTGCTCTGCCTCCTCTTCTTAAACAGGTTCTAAAACTGAGGAGTGTTTTGAACCTGTTTAAGTAACATGTGTGGTGTTAGCTTTTAGCTATTTATTAAATAAAGCTTATCCATATTGTATATGTCACAGAGAGGAGAAAACATTTTTATGGCTGAATTTAATCCATTCATTGGTTTATTAGAGACACAATGTACTCTGAAGAGTGCCACAAATCCACATGGTGTCCCTGAACGCTTGATTTTTGCATATGGATCGCTGACTTAGCTGAACGATGTATAAATCCTGTGTAGCCAGGCAGCTCCCCACTGAATACACTTCTGAGGGAGGTTATATGCATTGCTTCTGCCAGCAAAGGTCTGGAATATGTTAAACTGCAAAAAAATCACTTAACAGAATATAGAGAATGAGGAATAGAGATATAATGGCCCTTTTGTAACAAACAATTTACACTTTTTAGGATCTTTGGGCACAGGCACCTCTAGAATCATAGAAGCATTGCTTATTTATGTATCAGAATTTCAGCGTGCTTTTTCTTTGGCAAAGAAAAAGGGGTTTGGATCATGCATGGCAGGGACAGAACCTGAGAGAGCAGCAGCTCAGTAAAGTATCACGACAATGACATGAAAATGGAAGAAAAAGAAAATGCAAAAAAAATTCTTCCAGAACCTGAATTTAACAGCACACAGAAAGGGAATTAAGCACACCTTTATTTTGAAAAAATATCTAAATAATAGAAACAAATAGCAGAATTGAAAGGAGGAAACTAAAAGAATATTTTGAGGTACTGATGTTCATCTGTTGGATAAAATGATAAGCGAATTGGAATTTGTGGGGCTGCGGTGAACTCGCAGAGTGAGACCCACTACAGAACAAAACTCATCCCTGCTAACAGTCTGAAAAGGGAGCAGCGGGGCTGTTGTGGCCCATGATTTCTGCGTGGAAGCCCCGGTGGCTCTCCCTGCCCACCTGTGACGCAGGCGGGCTCAGCTGGAGCGTTTCCAGCCCAGAACGTGCCCCTGCCACAGGGCGGCTGCTGTGCCGGGCTGAGCGAGCCTCGCTGCCATTGTCTCAGCACAAAGGAGAGGAGAGCTCTGAACCTGGCCAGCTGAGCCAGAGCCCGTCCAAATCCTGCCATGCCAGAGACCCTTGGAAGGGAGGCAGTATGTCAGACATATGGTTGAAACATGCTGTGCTCCAGCCATCCTCGGCTAGCGTATGGTCTCCCGAGTACCGCTGCCAGCTGGGCTCTCATTTACACTGGGCCTGAGAATCGGGGACCTTGCAGTCTCCCTGATGGCCTCTCCTCCTCTGCTTCACTGATTTCAGATCTGCAGCTATCAGAGCTTGCCATTTTCCCTGTCTGGCATCCTTTCAGACAGACACTGAGGGATATCCTTCTTTGCTTTAACAGTGGGATTGGCTGGAAAAGCAGAGCCAGGTATTCTGTGAGAGGAAAATTTCAGCATCCTGACTCTGTAGGATATTTTATATTCGTGGTGTCACAGCAGATGCCATGCAAGTAGGTAAAGTTAATAAAACAAGCATCCCTAAAGCAACTGATACAGAAACAGCATTGCCAAGTAGTAGAAATTATACTTATCTCTTCTAACCTGTGTCTTTGAGGATGCATATGTATGTCCATTTTCCATGGATTTGCACTCTTGACTTTGTAAACATTGTATTATTCCACATTCTGTCATGGATTTCTTCTCAGAAAAAAAAGAACAGAATGCTTGTTGGAATAAACTCCTTATAAATGAGGCATATTTCTCATCTTGAAGTGCATGTTAAATGGTGCACAGAGAAGAGAGTAATAAAAGTCTTTGTTAAACCCTTGTTTAAACTTTAGTTCAAGTGTTTTATTACAACATCACAGATTTTGCCAGTCTTCACTTTGAACGGTTATTGAAGGAAATAATTTGTATTTTTATATCCAACTTTTAGTTTGCAATTAGCCTCTGAGATGTAGAACTTGTAGAAGAAATCTGTAAACAGATGAATTCAATACAATTTGCAATAAAAAAATATTTGATACTACTAGCCCCAGCATAGTATCCTTCTTGAAGTGGTTTGTAGCAGCAATGACATGGCTCTGTCTTGTTAATTTTTGGAGCATTATGCTCTGCTTTCTGCAGAGGGTTGTTGTGCACATTTAGTATTTGTGTGAATGCTATTCAGTTAAGCTTTCTGTTGTCAAGACATCCTCTTGGGAAAAGGTGCAGGTATATTTTCAGATGTGTTATCCTTTGGTGAATCAAGGCATTTGAAAAGTCCTTGCATGAAACAGTTTCACTTTAATCCCTCATTTCTGACTACACTGTGTTAAGTCTAACAGAGGAGATCAGCCTTGGCTGCTCTGCTGCTTGCTCAGGAGCGTATCTCTGTGTAAAACCTCATTTGGAGTTAGTTTTCCTGACCATCTCCTGTTCCTCACAAGATATTCTTGAGTTATGACATAACCAAGGAACCTCCTGGCTAGGAGCTGCCTTTCCTCTGAGGAGCTGGTGATTTCATTGTAAAAGGGTCAACGAACTGAACAGGTGGAAATGATCTTCATTCAACAGGACCATGAAGGTGTCCAAGGAGGAGAAGCAATCTCATCTGCACCACCAGGACCTCCAGTTTCCCCCCTTTGCTGCTTTGCTGTTCAATTCTTGCCTCTTATTTCAGATGTCACTGGTAATTTTTGGAGCACTGATACTTTTGTGTATCCAACACACTGGAGCCCATTTCTCATCTGGGCATCAACATTGACCACACAATTGCTTGCAAGAGTCGTGTCATCAGCTCTGATTAGATGATAAAGTATGTGAGTAAAAATTACACTTGTGTCTGTGCAGGATCCCATGTTCCTTCTCATCTGGTGCTTTTTAGAGTTTCTCTCTTCAGTCACAAGCCTGAAATTCAAACGCAGACTCTTCCCCCTGTGGACCAGGTATTTACTTGCTTTTCATGAGCATCTACATTCATATTCCCAGAATGGCAGGGATGGGAGGGCACACGTTTTGCCTGTGAAAAGGGCAGCTCTTCCAAGAGGATTAAGGTTCTTCTTTCTTGCATCTGGGGAATGGTAAAGCAGGGTGGGTGACTGTGGCCGTGGCTTTCCTGGGGTCAGTGGTGGCAGAGGCAGGGAAGGCTCTCTCCTTTCCTCTCCCCTTTTCATGTTTGGTGGAGCTGGTAGGAAACTGGAATGGCTTAGGGGAAGGGAAAGGAGGCCACTCTTGGAGGACATCTCTGCCTCAGTCTTCCTCCTGTGTCCCCTCTTCACCCCTAGAGTTTTGCCTGTTGTTTCCCCAGATGAAGCCCCCGTCCGATTGTTCCCTGCTCGGCAGCTCTGCCACAGTAGAATAGCAAGTCCCCATCTCTCCTGTTATGCTGCATGAAACTAAAAATATCAACCCCACTGGAGTTACTTCTACATTAAAGATGTAAGTGAAATAAAAAAAAAATCACTTTTGGAGCTTTTTATTTTTGATTTAATTTTTAATTAATCTTAATTAATTTGAATTTTGAAGCAATCTGAAAAATAGTTTTAAATGAACATACAGATATATATATTTCGGTGGGTGAGAGCATGAATATCCACTGCTGAGAGCATGAATAATGCAGACAGAAGCTGTGGTCCCCGTTTGCGTGGCCGAGGTCGGGGCTGGCGTGGGGCGAGCGGGGCCCGGCTGTCCCCATGGCGCCGTTCTGCCCTCAGGGCGGCCACGGGGAGAGCCCGCGGGGCCCGGCCGGGTGCGGGAGCCGCGCTCGGGCCCGGGGCAGCCGCCGAGTGCCCGCTGATCCCCGAGCCCCGCCTGAGCCCCGCTCCCGCCTCAGCCTGAGCCCCGCCTGAGCCCCGCTGCCCCCGAGCCCCGCCTGAACCCCGCTCCCGCCTCAGCCTGAGCCCCGCTGTCCCCCGAGCCCCGCCTGAGCCCCGCTCCCGCCTCAGCCTGAGCCCCGCCTGAACCCCGCTCCCGCCTCAGCCTGAGCCTCTCCTGAGCCCTGCTCCGGCCTGAGCTCCGCTCCCGCCTGAGCCTCTCCTGAGCCCTGCTGCCGCCTCAGCGTCGCCCGAGCCCCGCTGTCCCCCGAACCTGAGCCCTGCTCCCGCCTGAGCCCCGCTCCTGCCTCAACCTCGCCTGAGCCCAGCTCCAGCCCCAGCCCCACTCCCCCCTGAGTCCAGCCTGAGTCCCGCTCCCGCCTGAGCCTCGCCTCAGCCCCGCTCCCGCCCCAGCCCCGCGGCCGGCCCTGTCCCGCTGCCGCCGTTGCCGTGGAGACGAGCGGCTGCCCGGGGGCTGAGGGGGTGGAGGGGAGCGGCGCCCCGGGCTAAGGGATGCGCCCGGCGCTGCGGGGTCCCTGTGGGGGCGGATCTGCCGAGCAGCCCCGGGGGCTGAGCGGGACCCTCTGGGTGGGTCCTTGCGGAGCCATCGCTCCTGTGGCAGCGCAGAGGGGCCCGCGGGCCTGTGCCCACCCCCGGCCGGGTGCCCGGGCCGCAGGGCCACCCCGGCCCCGCAGGGCCACCCCGGCCCCAGCAGGGCCACCCCGGCTCCCCGCAGCCCCCGGCGGGAGAGGCACGGGCCGTGGGATCTGCCGGGGCCGCGGCCCTCCGAGAGTGGTGTTGTTTCTAATTAATGCCTGTGTGGTAGCCTAATCTGTGTTACGGGGCTCTCTGGAGTATTGTCGCAACAAAGGTATATTCTAGGGTTCAGTTAATTAAAAATTACTTATAAATCTGCCTAGGTCCTGTGTTGTACTTAACTCGGCTGTTGTGGCTGTACCACAGAAGAAACACCCAGTATTTATGCAGTTACGGCGGTAGTTTCGCTAATTTCCCGCAGATCTCTTTTCTCTGCTGCTCCTCACGGGGTCTAAGGGCGTGCAGTGCTGTCAGCCGCGCTCGCTGGCTGGGGAGCTGGGATGGGGCCGGCCCTGCTCGCTGGGGTGGGGAACTGGGATGGGACCGGCCCTGCTCGCTGGGATGGGGAACTGGGATGGGACCGGCCCTGCTCGCTGGGAGCTGGGATAGGACTGGCCCTGCTCACTGGGATGGGGAGCTGGGATGGGACTGGCCCTGCTCGCTGGGATGGGGAGCTGGGATGAGACCGGCCCTGCTCGCTGGGAGCTGGGATGGGACCGGCCCTGCTCACTGGGATGGGGATGGGACCGGCCCTGCTCACTGGGATGGGGATGGGACTGGCCCTGCTCGCTGGGATGGGGAACTGGGATGAGACCGGCCCTGCTCACTGGGATGGGGAACTGGGATGAGACTGGCCCTGCTCGCTGGGATGGGGATGGGACTGGCCCTGCTCACTGGGATGGGGAACTGGGATGGGACTGGCCCTGCTCACTGGGATGGGGAACTGGGATGGGACCGGCCCTGCTCACTGGGATGGGGAACTGGGATGGGACCGGCCCCGCTTTCCCCGTGCCGGAGCGGGGCAGCTCCGCCCGTCCCTGGGTTGTGCTGCTGCCGCCGGCCTGGCTCGGCACCCGGGCTACCTGCGATTCCACGGACCCTTGATTCCAGGGCTGGAGTCTGGAGCACACTTACACCTCTAGGTACATTTGTGCCGTTTACATCATGAGTCCTCCGGAGAAATTATAAGTGTTAGATTCTGGTTTTATTTTATAATAAGCTTCCCCCTCCCCACCCCTGGGGTTTTTTTTTTTCATGTGGAAGTGTCTAATATGCGTTCTCTTTGGCTATATACTTTTTATAAACTCAGTATCTGCCATGCACTTAAACACATACTTGTGGTGAGGATGTGTCTGATTTACTTATAGTAAGGAAATTCAAGCAAAAACTTGATGAAAAATACCTGATTTCTATATACAAGTCTGTTTATTTTGGAGTTAATTTCTTTTTGAGACTGATAATAATGTTTCTCTCAACAAGCCAAATTGAAAGAAGATGATAGAGAAGCTGGATTCAGTATGGGTAAATAAATCTAGCCATAGATTTATTTGGGTAAATAAATCTAGCCATAGAGCTCCCCATAGCTCTGGAGTTTCACACTGCATTGCAAAGCATGGTAAGCTTGTCTCAGCTCTTGGGTTTTTTTTTCCTTTTTTTTTTTTCCTCTCCAAGGAGTAGGGTGCCAACACTGCTGACACTTAGCTTCCCAGAAATAGGTGTTTAAGTCAAGTGTTTGAAACAGAAATTGTGTTACTGTTTCTTATGGCCTATAGAAAATAACAGAGTAGTAACGTGGTCGATTACGAGCTATAGTGCATTTCTAGGATAGAAAGTAGAGGAGTCAGTTCTAAGAAAATGTTGCAAGCAAATTCATTGAATAGGAGAATAAGCGCTTTAATATTTTCCATTTATATAAAACAAGTAACCAATTATTTGTCTTGAGCCTTTATTCTTCAATAAATTAAAAAACAATCATGTTGTTGAAGAACATAGCCAAAATATCTGTTCCAGAGTACAGATATCTGGGAAAGGTTGCCAGTACATGCTTATCTTTGGAAGGAAAGCATGATCTTTCTGGAGCATTTTTGAGGAAAATGATTACTTAATCATTCAATATTACTTTCTATTATTTTGGGAACGGTTACTGATTGTTTATAAACCCCAGCCCACTAAGAGTGCTTATATTTCATTTCACACCTCATTGTTTTGTAGATGGGCTGTGACTGTGGAAGTTGATTTGAAGTCCTAGGAATTTAATTTCTTGACCATCAACTTGTGTAGTCTAAAGCCTTCAGTCTGAAGAATGCACCAGAAGTACTTGTTGTGTTATGTAGAGCTTTGATTTCTGTACACTCTATAGAATAATTTTGTGAAAAAAGCTGGACAGAGTGACACAATGTTAAGGGATTGGAAGGGACCTTAAACATCACCTGGTCCCAACCCCTTGCCATGGGCAGGAACCTTCCCCTAGACCAGGTTGCTCAAGGCCTTGTGCAGCCTGGCCTTGGGCACTTCCAGGCCTGGGGACGCCTGTTCCAGTGTCTCACCAGCCTCTCAGTGAAAAAGTTCTTCCTAATTTCCAGTCCATCTGTAACTACCCTGTCCTAGCACTGCAGCTCCTGACAGAACACCCCTCCTGCAGCCCCTTCAGACCCTGGAAATGCCGTGAGGTCTCACACAGAAGAACCTTCTCTTGTCCAGGCTGAACAGCCCCAGCTTTCTCAGCTTGTCTTCTCAGGGACAGGCCCCAACCCTCTGGACTTGCTGCAACAGTTCCATGTCCTTGTGCTGGGACACCAGAAGTGGGTGCAGCCCTGCCAGTGGGGTGTCACAAGAGCAGAGTAGTGGGGCAGAATCACCTCCTTTGACCTTCTGGCCATGCTGCTCAGGATTCCCTTGGCTTTCTGGCTGTGAGCACTCACTGCTGGCTCCTGCTGAGTTTTTGATCAACCATCACCCCCAAGACAGAATAATTTTGTGAAGATGCTGATGTTCTCATGGACAACCTGCTTGCCTTCCCATGATTTGCAGGTGCTGATTCTGTTAAATACTTGATGAGTCTTTTAATGTGGACAAAAGCAAGCAAACAAACCCCCTGATGGTATTGAGCAGTACAGTTAGCAGAACAGCCTTGTAGTGTTGTGGGACTTCTCATTGTCTCCTTACTGGAAAAACATAATATTGGTGTACAAGGCTGTAGTTAACGATGTTTGATGGATAAATGTAGTTGTCACAAGCTGCATTTCATCCTTTGCAGAGCAACAGTGAAAGCAGTAATTTTAGACCAAAGCTCACTGGCTCACTCTGCTTTTAGTAGAGCTGCTGCAATTAAGATATAGGAAGCCTTTAATAAGAATTAATTTGGAAGGGGACACACACACTGTACATGCCCATTTATTGGTGAGATTTATACTTCTGCATTCTATGCAAATAATAGGTCTTAGCTTTTCTGCTTACATGCTGTTAATCCAGCCTGTAGCTTAAAGCTCTTGTTTTTAATAGCTCCATTAAGAAATTAAGGGAGGACTTACTTGGGCAAGGAAATCCAAAATTAATCTTGCATGAGTATCTGGTGATGATCTAGTAGATACTTTCTTTCTGAAATTCAGAACTTTTATGAACCAAGTTCTGGCTTCTGTTAATTTCCATTAAACTTGGTCACGCAATTTAATGTGGTTTGCTTCCCTTTTTTTTTTTTTTTTTTTTTTGTTGATGCCTGATAGTTATGCTAATAGAGTGTTAACTTAGTTATATTTAATGTTTACAGTGTTAATAGGTAAAGATAATAGCTGTGCTTTGTTGTGTTGGAGAATTTTAGTTATTTATAGATATGAAACCTACAAGATATGATATAAAAGCCTTCAATATGAAAAATGTTACAATTCTGAGCAGACAGTGAGAAAATTGCCTTTTAGAGGTCAAAACTCCCAATGCCTCTGGCAACATGGCCTTGATGTCATTTGACAGGGTGGAAACACAGCCCTTCATGGGAATAAACAGCCAATACCTGCATGATTCATTTTGTTAGAAGGGTTCTCCCACTGTTGCTAGGCAATATTTCCTAGGTGGAGTTAAAAACCAACAAAAATATCAACAACAAAACCCCCAAAACCCAACTGCTGTCTCCTCAGAATAATACTTATTGCAAGTTGTCTTGCTATTGTTTATTTGTTTTTCTAATAAAGTAATTTTTCTTTCTGCAGAGTAGAGGTATGAGCTGATACAACAGAGACCTTCCCCACTAAGAGGCAGCAAGGGGAAGAGCTGGGAAAGGGTTGCACCTGGTTAGTGGAAGGTTTCCTTTCTGCCTTCCTCTGTCCCTTCTTAGAGCTGTCTGTTTGGAAATGCTTGACTACATTGTGATGTGCAATTCTCAGAGAAGAAACATGGCAGAGACCAGCAGACATTCATTTGAAATGATTTTCACTCACTGCATTCTGGAATGGACTTGAAAGCAGGTCTCAGAGGCAACTTGTATGTACCAGTTTGTCTTACATATTTATTTATGACAGACTTGAATCTTCAGGATGGTATTCTATCAAGTGACATACCGACTCAGTGTGATGTGTGTCTAAAAATAGGTCATTGTCAAAGGACAGGGAAGGAATTGTATAAATCCATAAACCAAACCATGGCATTGCATGTGATAGCATACTCTGAGGCTGAGGTAATGCTATCTTCAAAATTGTAGCTTTCCATGGATTATTTTCTAGAATAATACATTAACACTGCATTTATCAAAACAGGAGGATGGCTGCAGACTCAAAGACAGCTAATGCTAATGGGTTACTTCTGACACAGCTGTTAGAAACAGTAAAGTAAAACAAACCATCTCAAAAGGTAGCAGGACTGGACCAAACTTTGCTCTTATGCTTAAAATATTACTGATTTGAACCTCCCATTTTTTCATGTGTTAAATTCCATCATAAGACACTTATTTAGTGCTGGCACTTAGGCATTTGGGTTTGAAAAGAATGCTTCTATTCTGTGCATTTGGTCAATGTGAATGGATTTTTCTCCTCTGGTTAACCTAGAGTGTTGAGAGGCCTGAAAAATGAGACTCTGAAGAATTATACTGTTTAAAAATGGGCATTAGGAAAGGAATTTTTGTAATTTTAAATAACCAATTGATTTATACAAATGTGTGGGGTTTGGAGCATAATAGAACAGTGCAGATTTTTTTACTGTTTATGACAGCAGGAGCACCAGTACATAGGTGAGGTCTTGAACTTAGCTGTACAAGAGATATGGTTTGGTGTTTAATGCAGTGTTGCTACTGCAAACCAATAGAAGGGCTAATATTTAATTAAGGATAGAGTGAGGAAATGGTCAGCAAAAGAACAAATGCATCTGTGTATGAGGTTATATTGAGAGGTTTGGAGTTACCAGGTGAAGGGGAAGTGTGACATCTGGTGGAAAGATGGTATCAGGAGCAAGAGATCCATTAGTGATAAATGGGAGTATTTGGCACAAAAATGCATTGTATGATGTTTGAAACCACTGCTGGAGATGAAATTCAGATGAGTGACATATTTTGTGATCTCATAATTCTTACTGTCCAAACCAGAATACATGGCAACATGAGTATGTTCTTAATGAATAGTGATTTCTTCTAAGGTACCAAAGAAAGCTTATTTTGTTAAGTTCCTCTCCCAAATTCTTAATCTAAACTGAAAATAAATTTATATGTTACAGGTTTAGCTACCTTTGGGTATCCAAGTATCTTTTCAGAAAAATGCCATCTAAGGAACTACGATGATCCTACCAGGTTTTTCACTTGAGTTCTTTATTGAGTCTTCTGTTAATATTGCTTCCAGGGGCAAGTCCCAGATTATCAGGATCATTAGATGCTGCTGTTCTGGGAGGTTCTGGTCTGATCCTGGCTTGGAGGTGCAGCTGGAGCCCAGGACTGGAGCCCCAGTAACCCAAACCCAGTTTGGGTTCTGCTGTTCTGCTCCCTTGGAGCTGCTGGTGGTGGGCAGGCTCCTCTGCAGTGTGGGAATAGCCTCCTGTTGCAGCAGGGAGGAACTCTACAGGAGAAAGGAGGGGGCAAACTGGGGCTACTTTTTGCTTGGTGTCACATTGCTAGAGTTAGAACTTGCATAAAATCTGGGTGGGCTCAGAGCTGCAGAGATCTTGCTTTATCGTGTTTATTTCCAAAGTACGTTGTGGAAAAAGAGCCTGCAATTCACTGGGTTATTCACACAATTCACTGGGTTATACACACAATTCTGTGTGTTAAGGATGTTCAGGAACTTCCTAGCTAAGCTCAAAGGCCTGGGAGAAAAAAAGAAAATTCATCTTAATCTTTCAGTTCTGCTTTAAAATACCTGATTCTTCTGAGGTTTCATTCCATAGGATATTGATCATTCCATGTCAATCTTGAGATTTTTCTGTGTTACAACTTTGCTACTGAAAGATTTCTTTATCCCAAGCATAGCACAAGTTCAGTCGTGGTTCTGCTTTGTAGTTCAGGCTCATCTCCTGTGCATAACTGCCTGCTCCAATCATATGGGATTTCCCCCTTCATCAGAAGGCCATAAATCTTGAGCTTCTTTTGTTCTTTATGCATTTTTCTTCTATTTTTAATGTTAATATCTCACTTGCTAGAACAATACATTATAAGAGTTCTGAATCTTTTTCCTGCTTTGGGGGCAGACTCCATCTGCAAGTTTTTGCCTGTTCCCACAAAAAGAATGCTTTGGGAACTGGCCAGTTCAAGGAGGGGAACAAGCTAACAAATACCTAAACCCACAAATCCAGCATTTCAATGCTAGGCTGCAATGGGGTGTCTGGTTTCCTGGTCAGCCACATCAGGGATTTAACAGCAGCATGTGTGAGCAACCTGTAGGGTCACAAATGAATAATATTCATGAACTCAGGTATTTTGGTACCGTGATGAATAAAATACATTGTTTACTCCAAAGAGTGAATTGTTCTGCTCTGCTTCTGGTGGCAGGGGTTTGGATAATCCAGGTGGGTTGGAGCAGAAGGCCTGTGGCAGCGAGTTTGCTGATACACTTAAGTGCAGTTAGCTCAGTGTCAAACACTTTCTTCCTAATCTACCCCTCCTCCTCAGCAGGGTGGCAGTAATTGTCCTTTCCTGTCTGTGTTTTTGGGGACAGGTTGAGTATGAGGCACTCTCATACTTGTGGAACCACAACAATTAAAACCCAATTAACTCTCCTACTGTATTGTCATATGAAGACTGGATGCAGGCCCAGCTTCAGTTTCTTCATGAGTTGTTTTATGTTTTATCATGTTAGGAGGGAAACAAACCTAAGGCTTTCCTTCAGACAACCTCATTGTATAAGTCAATAGCTTTCTGAAGGTAAATTTGGGGTCTGCAAATAGAAAAATTGTCCTATTAAAAGGGAGAAGATAGTCTAGTTTAACTCTCTTGGAAATTTAAGTGAAAAACACAATTTTTAGGGATGTTGAGATCAATTCTTTTAAAAGATCTCTAGAGATATATTAAAAAAAATCACACCAGAAATTTTGATTGACCTGAGAGCCAGAACTGACAAGTTTTAGTTCTCAGCTCTGTGTTGGTGAGGAGACAATTGTCCTTCTTACCAAATTAAAACTGACAATCATACTGAGCTTGTGCTAGCACAAGGTGCTTTCTTAACTGCAAATGTGATTTCAGCCTGAAAATACCATAATAAATTCACTGAATGGACTTTCTTCTGTAGTATACTCTTATAATTATAAGCCCTTCATTTTTGCCCAGGGCATCTACTTAGGAGATATCATAAAGGGAAAATAATCTTAATGTCACTAAATGAGAAAAGAATGATCATATTGCCTTGCAGAAAAACAAAATGGGAAGGGGGACTGAGGAAGGGATGGTACAAAATTATAATTGCTGCACTCTTGTGGACACCAGGAGAAAAATGCCCTTTATTTTTCTGAGAATGATTTAAAAATGTGTTTGTATCAATGTTGCAGCTTCTGAGTAATGATTGGAATTTCTGACTATGCAGATATGATGTACAGCCTTTGAGAAAATTGATACCTGGGTCTCTTACTGATATTGAGGACTGGGTGCATGGTGGCTGTTTTGGTGGTGTAAGGAGGAGGAGGGGGAAGGTTCCTTGAGAACCTGTTGCCAAAAAAAAATAAAAAAAAAATTTAAAAATCTGATGTAAGCCAAAACTTAGTGAAAGTAGGATATGAAACTTGCTTATGGAAATTTACCACTGGATGCCACTGTTGCTTCACAGAATGTCATACTAAAATAACATCAGCTCTGCTGAAAAATTCTGCTTTTCCTTCACTCTCATCTTCTTAGTTTTTTATTACTTTAATCTTTGTTCATATCAAAGGAAAGGAGAAAGCGTGCCCCACTTATTCTCTCCAGCAACATGGTGATATGGTTTCCATATCTAGAAGTGACAGCTTGTCATAGGAAAGAAAAGGGAATGACACAAAATTTGTCTTTTTTTTCTTCCCCTTCTAAGGTAAAATATTTTTCAGATAGAACAGAAGAACAGAAGAAAGGCTCAGATGAAAGAGCAGCCAATTTTCCTTGTAACTAAATTCCTTCTCTCTGTCTCTGAATCCTGTGTTAATCACAACTAGATTTGGACACTGAGCCTTCACTCCTGTTTTAATGTCATCCAACAGAGCAGGGCACGAGGTCACTTTTGCAAATACCTGTTTATTTCCTTTCCCAAGTGTTGGGCATTTTGTACTTGAAGGAATGTTTTTCACTCTTTACAGTTTTTTCCTCCTGGGGGAAGCAGGGAGGTGAAGGTCATCAAGTGAATTTTTGATGGCTGTTGCTTGTTTTTACAGGTACATTTGTAATCACCTGATTAGCAACTCTGGGACTTTTCTCTAAGTCATACAGTATGGGGTTTTGTAAATAGCTTCTCCTCTTCTCTTCTCTTCTCTTCTCTTCTCTTCTCTTCTCTTCTCTTCTCTTCTCTTCTCTTCTCTTCTCTTCTCTTCTCTTCTCTTCTCTTCTCTTCTCTTCTCTTCTCTTCTCTTCCTGAAGCAACCCCCCAAATGTAATTAACTCAATTAAATGAAAAGAAATAAAAATCCTAACATCTGAAGTGTAAGTTTCAGATCAGATAATTTGGGTTTTCTGTTCTGAGTGCATCTAATTCCTAATCTTTCCTATGGGGAAAGAAAATAAAAATGTTGGCAAAAGCTGTGAGAGAGTTTTTCTTGTGTCATTGTGGTGGTGCTTACAGGGGTCCCAGGATGAGGGAAGAGATGAGGATCTGACTCCATGTTTCAGAAGGCTGATTTATTATTTTATGATATATATTATATTAAAACTATGCTAAAAGTATAGAAGAAAGGATTTCATCAGAAGGCTAGCAAGGAAAGGGAAGGAAAGGAATGGGATGATAATAAAATCTTGTGACTGATCAGAGAGCCCGAGCCAGCTGGCTGTGATTGGCCATTAATTAAAAACAACCACATGAGACCAATCCCAGATGCACCTGTTGCATTCCACAGCAGCAGATAACCATTGTTTACATTTTGTTTCTGAGGCCTCTCAACTTCTCAGGAGAAAAGATCCTAAGGAAAGGATTTTTCATAAAATATGTCTGTGACGTGTCATGCCGGCTTCTTCAGAGACAGTTCACCTTCTGCTGTGCTCCCGCTTCACTGGGTAAGCACAAGTATGGTCGGTGCCTAAGTGTTATGAGTAGAAAAGTTGCCCATTTTTTAAAGGTTGCAGAGTTCACAGGTTGGGCCAGTTGCTGCTAGGGTGGAGTTCTAACTGTGTTATTGTAATCACCTGTCATTTTCATTAACTACCTGTCATTGATGGTTAAGAATTCCCCCTTTTGTTGAGTGACACGCTGCTGCTTCCTGGAGGATGGCACCCAGACGGTGAAGAGGAGGGGACATCAGAGTTGGCATGCAAATGACATCAGAACCAGCATGCAATGGGAGAAGCCCCTCACCAAACCTAGCCACAAACCCCTAAAAACAACGAGCCAACATGAAATGGACAATCAAAGTGATGACTAGACATGAGGAACAGAATCTAGTAGCCACCAAGATCCTTTTCACCCCTCACCCTAACCTAAAAGATGTTGGCTAGACAGAGGACCTCGAATGTTGAACCAAAGACCCAGTGGTTTCCCGATGCTTCTCAGAGGATGGAGCCTCCAGCTCTCCCCACACACCAGTGGGCAAAGCTGCGCTTCTCCTCCGAGTCACTCGTGAGAGCAGGGATGGTGTTGAGGAAGATGAAACAGGAAAGCTTTAGAAATATGATTGCCTGGCAAAAGATTTTTAGAATATAGAAAGTATAAGTGAGATTGAAATGAAAGCAAGCTTTGAGATCCCTCAGTTACTGAACAACAGGAAAACAATGGTGTGGCTGGCTGAAGGTGATCCCCTTTTGATGGAACAACACCCTCTGCCTGCAGACAGCTCCAAGGGTCAGAGCAGACCCTACAGCTTGGCAGAAGGGGCCCACAGAGGAGTTTTTAGGGTTTAAAATGTAACACAGTGTGGGGATGTAATGATTCTTATAGGCTGTATGTAAATGCTATAGGATTTGTATCTTGTACTAGATTGGTTAGTGAGAATGAGAATATTCAGCACAGAAGAAGAGTTATGGTATTGGAATGGGAACCTTGCTTTCTTACCCATTTACTCTCTTACTCTTCTGCTGTCTTACACTTTTGCTCTCTTACCCCTCTTACTCTCTCACCCTCTCCCTCTCTCCCCCTCTCCTCTCTCAGTCCTGCTCCAGCTGTGGCTGGCAGCTCCCAGCAGGGCCCTGCACCCAGGCCCTGTGCAATAAACCCCAAATTCCTGACCTGGCTGCAGAGATCTCTCATCTCTGTCCATCCCGGCCGTGCTACCCCCCGACGCTCCTACAAGCACGGACCCATCAGTTCTCCCCACCCGATCTGATCACTTTTAATAAAGGCATTAAAAAGGAGAAAGGTCTCCTGCCCGTGTTTATTTCACTAAGTGCCAGCCTAATTAGCAACAGCGGGAAGGTGGGGAACGGCAAGGACAATGGCAATGGCAATGGCAAGGGCAGGGGTGTGTTGGAGGCTCCGGCAGGAGGAAGGAGCAGCAGCAGCGCGGTCAGAGTGCGCGGGGAGCAGAGCCCCGGGCTCGGCACTGCCATGGAAACCGCACCGGGCACGGCTGCCACGCACCGCCCTGCTCGCTGTGCCCCGCGGGCAAACCCAGGAACGGAGAACCAATAGCAAATGCAGGGAGTTTACTCTAAAGATGGGCTGCAGCGCAATGCTCGTGCTGGATGTCTGACAGCCAGAGTGCGGTTCAACGATGCTACTGCTCTTCTGGAACTGAAGTTTCAGTTTTCCCTTTTCTTTCCTATGACAATTTCCCCTCTCTCCTGGAATTTCTGTCTCTCTTCTGGATTAGATATCATCATCATTTGCAGTGATCAGTGTGAAAAATGCGTATTTTATGATTGGCTTTTCGCAAATATTAAAATGAATATTATATGTGTTGTGTTAGAAAGTAACTCTATTAATTCTCTTAAGTAGTGTGTTAAATGTAGTTTTGGGTTATAAAAAAATGTTAAAATAGAAACTATGCTATGTAGGATACTTTTTTAAAGAAAAGAGTTGCAGCGAGGTAGCAGCCAAAGGACATCCTAAATCTTTCAGAGAAAGAGAATTTATTGCTCTCTTATCAGAAGAAACGAACTTCTTCCCACCTTGAAGGCGCTGTCAGGATTCAGAGGAAGAAGCTGACACTGACCAGAGTGAATCCTGTGTTTGAATGGAATTTATGCATCATGTATGAGGTGTATGAATATGCAACAGGCTGTTTTTTTTAAGGGTTAATCCTTTGTTAACGGGTGTCCTTTTTCAGGCTTATGCTGCCCAGAAAAAGGTACCTGGACATCTGAACTCTTTGTCTCTATTGTCTCATATTGTCCTAATTCAAATTGTCCAAATTAATATGACTCTAATAGCATTACTATTTTTATAACAATTTAATTAATATTAAACTTTTAAAATTTTAAAAACAAGTGATTGGCATTTTTCACATCAGGCTTGGATGCTAGCACTGCCTGGCTGTAGGCTCCGAGGAGAATCCTGCCAGCAGGGCTGCTGCGGATGCCACAGAAACTTGCAGCGGTGACCCAGATAACATTGTGACCGCCACAGTAAGTTCCAGTGTCAGGAGGAATAAATGTCTCCTGCAGCCCCTCGCTGAGCTCCAGCTGTGCTCTGCTACCTGCCCTTAAGCCCCATCTACCCAAGGAACCGATGGGCTCTGGGAGCTGCTGGGCTTTGCTAGTTGTGAGCTAGCTGCACAAGGGAATTCAGAAAATGCACAGGGCTTGCAATTATTTGGAAATTGTGATATTTTAGTGTTCTTAGTAAAGAACCTTCACAAAGTGGTTGCCTGGGCTCTGCCATGTCTGTTGAGAATTCCTAGCAGTCATCTAAATGTGACAGCTCTCTAAAGAGAACTTTTGTGCCCTCACCCCTCATCTACCACCCTCTGCTCAGACCCTGCTTCTGCCCTAGGCCTGGGAGAGGACTAGTTTTTAAATTACCTTTCCTGAAGCTCTGCAGTCACCTATGTCATCATCTCACTTCTGTTCTGAGGTGGAAATGACAAGGCTTCTGTTGTGCTCATTTGTTCTGCCCTGCAGAGAAGGTTCCCCCTGCTCTTTTGCAGTAGGACTGGTTTATGGCTGGAGAATGCTCAAGTGGTTCTGCAGTGGCTTGATGTGGGCTTGCTCAAACCATAACATGAGGTACAGCAATTGAAAAGAAGCAGACATTTCTGGTATTTTTGGACAACAGCCTAAACATATCATCACTACTTTTTGTGGTTTGGAGCTGTCAGAGAAGAATAGCTTGATGAAGTTTGACTTCAGCACAAGAAGTCCTGGGCTTTTCAGTGCAGTGTGTACTGGTGAAAAGTGAGTGAGAGGGAATGGAGCAGGATTTAAGCCTGTGTTTTTGAGAGGTTCTGGCCAGGTTAGCTAGCTAGCTAATGCAGAGGCAAAGCCAGAGAAGGATTAAAAAGCCATACCATACAAATGAAATAAATGATCTACTGCTGCCTCTTTATTTTCTCCCTCATCCCTGGTCCATTTTAGTGAGTGATGCAGAAGACCACTGCTGGACACAGTCCCCAGGCTCCCTCCACACTGGATGTATATGTGTGCAAAGATCAGCAGTGCTTCCACAGCCTTTTCAGTGCTCCTTAAGTGTACAGAATTCAATCCCTACTGCATAGGAGACTTTTGAAGATAAACATCACTGATTCTTAGCTGTGCCATGCTTTGTTAACTGGAAACCTTAACATGTACATACAGTAAAACCCACTGCCAGAAATGGCAAAGAAAACTTCTCTATCTTTTACAGGAAGTCATAGGCAAAGAGCAAATGTGTTTTGGAGCAAAGGTGGGGAGGGCTTCTCCATGCATGGACATTATCAGAGTTAGGCATTGTCAGGGTTGTGAATACAGCTCTGGGTGTGCCTTTATAGCCACGGATCATCATGGAGCAGGAACCAATTGGTTTTACCTCATGTAAGCCTCTGCTTGTTTATCTATTTGAAAGCAATCACTCATTCTTTTTGCTCTGTTTGTAGACTTCACAATTTAATATTTGTTCAAATCATAAGTGTGACACCTTCACAATGTAGGTTTTCATTCTACAGTCCTTATCTTTCATGCTGCTGCAGTACATTAAAAATGTTTTCAGTCTCCTCTTCTATGGGGGTGATCTTTGTGAATTTGTCTGGTCTCTCTGGGGATGCTGCATCCGCTGGCTGCTCGTGTATGGAAGGTGCATTGGTACAAAATTATTTATAACTCTTTCAGTTGGTGCTGGATCTCTGTGGTCCTCCACTGCAAGTCTCTTCAAACTCTCAGAGGAGATTTTTCAACAGCTCCTGGCTCATAAGCAACAGCTTCCCCCATGATAACCCTGCAGCAACTCATCTCTTTCCTTCAAGCTTCTGTCTGTTGCCAACCTAGTCATTAGACTGATTATTATTTAAGCTGATCATAAATTCCAGTTTGGACTCTCTGCTTTCACAGTGGGTAATTAGAGAAGGCACCATCCCCGTCAATTTGTGCTATTCATGGAAATGTTATCACTTACAGAAAATACAGAATAGACATTTGTAGGTTCCTGTGATTTCAGCGACTGAGAAAAAGTCCATGCAAGGGGGAAGCTTCTAGGTGACTTCTAGAAACCTTGCCCCATTGGCCTCACTCTGTGCTGGACATTTGGGGGTTTGGTGCTGGTGTTTTACGGCATTACAAGAATGTGGTGGGTTTATTTTTTGGGGTTTTTTCTCTCCTATCATCAAATGGCATGAAGTCAAGTTCAGGCTATTTCTATAGACAGGACACTGCATGAAAACATTCCTGTATTTTAAAAATGCTTTGAGACTGAAGTCTACAGTGAATATGTGAGATCAGGGCAGCAGATAGTGGCAAGACTGTAAGAATTAACAAAGAAT
This sequence comes from Calcarius lapponicus, assembly GCA_039654755.1. Classification (NCBI taxonomy): domain Eukaryota; kingdom Metazoa; phylum Chordata; class Aves; order Passeriformes; family Fringillidae; genus Calcarius; species Calcarius lapponicus. The sequence goes on along the minus strand of CM077474.1, from coordinate 19,309,007 downwards.
ACTTTTGTCTTTTGAAATAACATAGTCATAGATGTGTGAATTTTAAAGCTGTGCAACAGTATTAGTTCTTTGATTAAAAGCCACAAGAGATTAAAATCTGCAGTTACTATGTAGGCTCTCCTGAACTTTCTGGGAACTGGAGAAAAGGGAATAACTGAGGGTCAAAGGGTGACGACAGCCTGGCTGGTCATTAATCTAAATTTGCCTGTGGAACATAGAAGAAATTGTTAGTATGCTTTTCCTGCTCACCCTAAACAAAAAAATGAGATTTTGCTCAAATCTGGCTTTAAAGTAATTGAGGAAAAATAGGCAATTTTGAAAATTTGAAAATTTGAACATTTGAAAAATTTCAGGTGGGGTATGTGTGGGTGTTTTGGTGGGGTTTTTTTTCCCTCCCCCCCCCCTTTTTCTTTTTTTTTGTTTATTTGGGTTTTTTTTTTTTCTCCTCCCCAAGAAAACTTGGGTGTTCAGTTTGCTTTGATTGAACTCAATTGAATTTCGACAGAGTGACAGCAAAGCTGTCAGTCTTTGTGCATCTCTGAATGTAGGGAAGGTGTGACAGGGATGGGGATTCCTTGATAACTCTCACGCAGCTACTGCAGGTTGCAGTATCTCTGAGCATGAAGCTGCCTGGTTTTCTGTGTGAGCAGCCCAAGAATGTCCCACAATTTGTCATTCTGTGACGGGGCCTTGTTCTGCTCCAGTTTTGTTGCTCACACCCCAGCTAGTTTTCCTAAAGTTGGAATGAGGGTGATTGCAATTGTGAGAGCAGCACAGGAAATGTGGGCAGTGCTTGGAGAAAGATTTGCTGTGCCCATTTCTACTGAATACTTTGTCAGTCTTATTTATCAGGTGGGGTGCTGAGAGCATCAACCATCCTACAGTTCTAGCTGTATTATATTTGAAAATGAAAGACTTTACAAAATGAGAGTAAGTTGCATTATTGTGGTGTCACCTAAACCAGTTAATGATCTGAGATAAAAGAGGATTCAAAAGGGCCAAGAGTTGCTCTAAACAGTGTCAGAACTGCAGCTCTGTGAAGGGAAGGACACATTTTTGAATTGGTAAGAAGAAATTGCATTAATTATATGGCATGCCACGCTACAACACGAACGCCATTAAAAAGTCAGCCTTTAAATCTTAAAACACTTCTCGTTCCTACTATCCTCATTATTAACATCCCTATTCTACATTAATGCCTCTGGCAAGAGGTGAAAGCTGTTCAGGGTGAAAAGAAATTAGTTTCATTTTTCAGTAATTATGGGGAATACTGTTCACTGGCTTTAGTCACCCTCTCAAGTTATTCTAGTGCTTCTGGTTAAAAAGATCCTGATCTATGGTATTTCGCTAATGATCAACAGTTTTAGAAATGACATTTTTCAGCAGCACAGCCTCTATTATTGGGACAATCTTTTCCTTTGGGCAGCTGCCAGATTTTTCAAAACCAATGGGGAATGCTTATGAAAGGTTAAGTTCCTTTCCCTGCCCCTACCTTCTTTATAAACTTGAGCTCACTATTCCTTAGGATGCAAACGAATGTTTCCAGTTTTCATAGGAAAAGGCCACCTCCTCCAACACAGCTATTTAAATAATCTGTGACTGTGGGGAAACAGCAAGGTAAAGGAGGAGACCCTGAAGAGTATGGCAAAAATTAAGTTGAAGTGAAATAACAGTGTGCCAAGGTAGTTCCTATCACACAATGTGGTGAATTTTTATGGATAAATAAAGTATCTTAATTTGTCAGGTGCATTTTCCTGTTCTCATTTCAAGTAGTCCTTTTTTTTTTTTTTCATAAGGCTGAAAGACAGAAAAGTAAAAAAATTGCAGTAAGTAATGAAGATGCATTTTGAGAGATGCATTCTGGAGGACTGAGTAGGTGCCTTCTGCTGAGCAAACATGAAAGTTTGCTTTGCTCTTTCTCATCACTCTGCAATGTGTTCATGTGGTCCTTGGGAACAACAGTGGGCAATCAGAGCTGACTCCTGGGTGTCTTCCTGCTGCAATGTGCTGTGTTGCTGGTTTGGTCATTTACCAGGGACTCTGTCTCATATGAAGTGTTGATTGCCAAGTTACAGAAAACACCAAGAAACTTCCAATGCATCCATTTATAATGTCTTGCAAAGGATTAATGACAGTTCAAGCAACAGCTCAGATGCCTGATTTCTGTGACCATTCTCTTATTTGCAATGAATCCATTCTTCAACTTCTTCTGCCACTTCCCTTTGCAAAGTGTCCCTGAGAGTTCCCCTGGGGCTGTATGAAATGCTCTGTGGTGTGCAGGACCTGCTGCTCTTCCAGGCATGGCAGGGACCAGGACACTTCTGCAGAGTGTTCTGGCCACAGAGCAATGAAGAGTTTCTGTTGGCACCCCCAGATATGTCTGAGACCTTTCATCTTGGACAAACTTCATTGTGATAATTTTTATCACTGAAGAACTAATGGAACTGTTCACATTTTACTACAGTAACAGTTCTAATTCAATTCTCCTGGCTGTAGTAACTTGATTTTTGAAGCAGTTCAGCACTCTATGATCAAGAGTTACTTAAGATTTTTGTGCTTGGCATTGTACTTGTAAATGATGGCAGCATCTTTCTTTCACTTCTTTCTTAAAGAACAGGCTGCATTAAAAAATAATAATATCACAGACACATTTTATGAAAAATCCTTTCCTTAGGGCTTTTCCTCCTGAGAAGCTGAGAGGCCTCAGGAACAAAATGTAAACAATGGTTATCTGCTGCTGTGGAATGCAACAGGTGCATCTGGGATTGGTCTCATGGGGTTGTTTCTAATTAATGGCCACTCACAGTCAGCTGGCTCAGACTCTCTGGTCAGTCACAAGATTTTATGATCATTCCATTCCTTTCCTTTCCTTGCTAGCCTTCTGATGGAATCTTTTCTTCTATTCTTTTAGTATAGTTTTATTATAATAGATATCATAAAACAATAAATCAGCCTTCTGAAACATGGAGTCAGATCCTCATCTCTTCCCTCATCCTGGGACCCCTGTGAACACCACCACATAATAATAATAATTTTTTTTCTTGGTTAATAGCTCTATTAAGTACCTACAGCACAAAGTATAATAATTTAAATGCTTTTGATTAAGGAACTTCATTAGATCTTAACATTCTTCTTCCAGTGAAATACCTTACCTTCCCCAAAACTGGAGCATGGAAGTCTTCAGCAAACTGCAGCAAGGTGTTTTACATGAATAGTTTATACTTTTCTGCCACCAGATCACCTGTGTAATAAAAAGACCCTTATTCTTTAAGGCCACAGGCAAGCAGTAGGGTGCACAGAAACATATTGGGACAAGCTGAATGAGACTTCCCTTAGAACATCAGAATTTTTCTTCTAGTGAATATGAAATCTTGCCTTTGGCACTAAGCTCTATTGAATGCTTCAGAAGGGAATGAAAGGGAAAATCTTTCTCTAAGCAGGAAGGTAACTTTGAATGCAGAGCTGGAATGTATGGATTTCTACCTCTGCTCCATTTTGTGCTTTGATTTGCTTTCCCTTTGCTGTGACTGGCTGTGCTACGATGCCACTATTTTTTCAGTCCTTTAGAGCTAAAAATACACACAGTGCTGGGATTGGTGAACTCTTCAGCTGATCAAATGCCATATACAACCTTGTTTCTGTTTTATGGTAAATATAATCTGATATTGTTATGGTATGGCAAAAGGTATACTGTCCTTTTTATTTTAATGCTTGTTTAAAAGCAGTCCTTGATCCTTTGCTTGTGGTTGTTTTGAGGTGCATTTGGTAAAAGCTTAAAAAAATCCCCAGCCATGCACTGAGCTGTTGTGCATAAATAAGGTAACAGAAAGAGTTTCATTGCTTACATTTGGGGATCCCTTTCTTCAAGAAAAAGCCTCTGGCTCTTACCCACAACTCTGGGTTGGCTGTACAGCTGTCCTTAACCCTACTGAAGACCTCGATGGGCAGACAAGGCTGACTTTGACTTTGTCTCTGCTGCAAGTGTGAGGCTCTGATTATCCATTTTGTAGATCTGCCCTTCTGGCCCACTCAGTGTTTGTGGGCTAATCTTCTGCATTTGTGGAGAGAAACAAGTATTAGGGAGAAGGATTTTAAGTTGAACTTCTTCAAGGTGTGTGAGCATGACTTGGAAGATGGCAAAGGTAATCTTATTTATAGATATGTGAATATTTATGCTTATTAGCACAGAGAAGCTGTAAGGGGGAGAAACTGAATAAACAGGGAATGAAGAAAGCTGATTTGGGTGGTCTGCTAGACCAGTGCCCAGTCAGTTCTGTAATGTCTTTACCATGAATTAGAGAGTCTGAAAGCCTGAATTGGGTTTTATACCTGGTACATGGACTGAGGGAAGGGGGAAAGACTGAGGAGGGGATTCCTATAGGAACTGTAAGGATAACATAGAAGGGAAACTGTGGAAGCCAGGATCAGAAGGTGATAAATGGATGAAGCCCCCTGCAGAACATATATTACCATAGTTTGGAAGGGAAATTTGGAACTGCTCTTGCCAGAGGAGGGATGTGGTGGCTTTTACCAAAGCTGGGCCACTTGTGGAAGGACTACAAAGATGTAAGGGGCATGGAAGCCAGAAAAGAAAGAAGAATGTCCCTGCTTCAGTTTCTGCAGGTGTGAGGAATATTTACAAAGCACTTCCACTGCAGGACCAGCCCTGGCCCAGCTGCAGTGTGGGCAGATGCTGCAAACCACTTCTACCTTGGGCAGATCCTGCAAGCCAGTTCTTCCTCTCTTCAGGGATTCTGTGTAGCCTTTCCCCTTCCCCTTCCCTTTCCCCTTCCCTTTCCCCTTTCCCTCCCTTGGCCTTCTTCTTGGCACAGGTTCTGTCCTCCATGACATTTACTGGACTGATTTTTGTGCCCTAATCTGAGGGGCCCCTGAATGAGGGAGGGTATTTATAATGATCTTTAATGTCCTTTGGGTGGTGTTCATTTATAGTGGGCTGTAGTGTTTTTTGGGGCAGTGTTCATTTATAGTTGGCTGCAGTGCTTTTTGGGGCAGTGTTCATTTATAGTGAGCTGTAGTGTTCATTTATAGTTGGCTGCAGTGTTTTTTGGGGCAGTGTTCATTTATACTGAGCTGTAGTGTTTTTTGGGGCAGTGTTCATTTATACTGAGCTGTAGTGTTTTTTGGGGCAGTGTTCATTTACAGTGATCTTTAGTGTTCTTTGGCTGCCTGCCATGGAACTGGCCCCTGCACAGGGCTGGCTGCAGGGGAAGGTGGGCTGAAGGAACCTGTGTGGTGCTCTGTGATCTGCTAGGCCAGGGGAATGATGCAGAAAGTATTTTAAATGTCAATGAGGAGCAAAATTCTTTAGGCTTTTAATCTTGGTGAGTTTTCACTTGATTTAGTCAAACCCTTCCCAGATGCCAGTCACCAGTGGGACTTTACTCTGGAAACTTGAAGACTTGAGGGTCTGCCTGATTCACAGGAGGGATCACTATCAGCCTAATGGGACCTTGGTTGGAACTTTAATTACAAGAAGACAGTAAAAAGCACTGTTTAAGAAAAAAAAAATCCCCTTATCAACTTTTGTTGCTAGTCTAGTCAGGCTAAAAATTCTGCTTAATCTTAATGATTAGTAAGAGTCCTTCATTTCTGTTAAATAAATTACGAATTATTCGGAGGCAGTATATTAAAGGAGATCTAATCAAGATATCCAGAATATTGTGACATATTTAAATCCCATAATATTTAAAAAAACATTTTTGAGGGAGTAAAGATACTTTATATACAATTAGAGGCAGTATGATTAATAACCTTGGGCTCAGATTCAAGTGCTTCCTTTGGGATTTGGGGTTTTTTTCTACATCTCTGGAACCAAATATATGCCTTAATTACCAATCAAACAGTCAGTGAAGGCAGAACTGAAGTGTGGATGCATCCACTTGGATTTGTATTAGCATTTCTTCCACAGATTTGGATTAGTGAGGCTGAGTGTATCTGCAGGTTTTGGTTGCTGTCAGGGAGAATGTGAATCCACACTGAGATTTTCAAAACTTAGCAGACCTGTTTTGCATCATTTGACACTTGTGCCATGTGCTGAACCTGCAAAAGGTAGGTGTTAGTGCAGGTGGTGTTAAATGCAGGAGCATTTGAGAGTTCTGAGAAGATTCAGGCCATTTAAAACCAGACAGTGCCATTTCTCCCCAGCCCCATCTCTCATTATTGAGGTTTCAGGAGGAAAAGGAGATTTTGACATGTGAGAAACAAACCCATTTGGTTTGAAACCATTCTGCAAGGCTACAACATCAAATCTGAAGGCAAGAAAAGAGGAGCCAGATATTTTTGAGGTTGGGACACTCCCAGGTTGGCACAAAGTCAGTGAGTGGATATTGCTCCTTTAATGCTGTGTCAGAATTCCTTCACTGCAGAATGAGGCAATGCCTTCAAATCCAAGGGAGTGGGGAGCTCGGGATTTTGGAAGGTGTTACCACAGAGGAAGGTGTTACTTTGCTTGTCAGGTAGAGCTGCAAGGAAAGAGGTTTCTGAGCTGAAGGTAGAGAGTGAGAAAATGTGTTTGAAGCCAGTCTTTATTGTAATCCTGGGTATTACTTATTTCTCATAGTTTAAAACAGTGAATTGTGTGGGAGAAGTAGCTCCTTGTAACAGGGGAGGCAAGGGATAAATCAGCTACCAACCCTTTTATCTTCTGAATTTTTCTGAAATTGATTTTATTTCTGCACATGTTCATTCTGGAGTGTTCATAAGCTGTATGTTTTGGTCAAGTATGGCAGGCTTAGCTTTTTATTCTGAGATGTCAATTTTGAAACTCACTATGAAAGGGCTCCAAGGTAAAATGGTTTTGATCATGACCAGCTGCTGTGTGCTTTGTAGACTGTAATATAAACCTGACATTCAATTTTGGTGGGATGATCTAATGAACTTCTGAGATTTATTTTAGATAATAAAAATGAACCCCCTTTTTCAAGGATAAACATGGATAAATTGTCAGATTCATAGCCCATCTCATATGAGGTCTGCTGTGTTTTCCACAGTGCCTGAAATGGTCACTGTATGCCTGATTTATACAGACAGTATCACCTTGATGAGTACACAGTGTGTCACTTGAGCAGGATTCATGTCTTTATGGATTTCAGTGGAGAAATATAATGTGAGACAATATAAATATTGCAGCTGCTTGCTCTATCACATTGTCTGTTTTATTGGGCAGGTTACCTGTGCTGTAGTGATGCTGGGGTTTTTGGTTTTGGTTTTTTGGTTGGTTTTTTTTTTCCTTTTTTTTTTATTTTTGGTTTTTTTTTTTTTGTTTTTTGTTTGTTTCTCTTGTTTTGGTTTTCTTTTGTTTATTTTTGTTTTTATTTTTATTTTTGGTTTTTGTTTGTTTGTTTGTCTTGTTTTGGTTTTGTTTTGGTTTTTTTCTTGTTGTTGTTGCTTTTTTTTTGTTTGGTTGGTTTTTTGTGGGTTTTTTCTCCTCCTGTATTAATAAGAAAACATTATTCCAGTAACATCAGTGAGGAAAACTCCTTTCCATTCTATTTTGCAATAGGTGAATTAAATGAATTTGAGATCTGTAAATAAAATGCCGTGTAAAACACTAAATATGACACCATTCCTGCATTTTCCTCCTCCCCAGAGATGGGAAAGAAAAGTGCAGCAGTTGTAGGTGAGACCCAAGCCAGTCAGACAGGAGGGAAATCCCAGGCCAGAGCTCCCAGTGACCTGCCCTAAGCTCTGTAGGTGTGGGAGTGTTGGTGTGGATGATGCTGTGGAAGCAGGAAAGCTGTGTGGCATTTTACAGAGCAGACAGTGCAACTCTGGCCCGTGGAGCTCAGGGAGGATCTGAGTGTGGGCTGCTCACCTCCACCACCTCTCTGTGGCTCCATCAGGGCACATAGGAAGGGTTGTGCTGACTGGATACTGCACGCTCAAAACAAAGATAAAAGAACTTTTTCTCTTGATCATAATGTATTTTAGTCTGTATCTATGAATTTGAAGGTGAACTGTAGCCTGGAGCTTTCCTTTCCTGAGGAAGGAGCCACCTCCACTGGTGTTTAATGGGCTGGGACAAGCTCTCAGTGCAGTCCCCTTGGGCTCTGCTGCTGCTCTCCCTGCCTGAACATAATCCCAACACCTTCTGCAGCTCAGGACATGCTCATGTCTGAGAGGAAATTTCCTGTATTAAATGAAAATAAATCTGGACAGAATTCCCAGATTGGAGAATAACTGTGGAGAAGTTGGATTGTGAAAGCCTCCTTCATTTTCCCTGACTTGAAAGTGTAATTTCGAGCTCCATGAAGAAAAGAGGACACTATTAAAAAAGATCACCCATAGAGATCCCATAAAGGTGAATGTGAAACACAGGGCCAGCACAGCTGCAATTGGTGAATTTAAACAGAATTTGGGCCTCATGCAAAGTAGGTACATAATGGAAAACTTGACCTCTGCTGCATCTTCAGTTAAAAAAAAATAAATGTTGTGGCAAAAGTGGCAACAGATGGCAGAATTTGAGCAAGCTTATTTGTCTAATTGTGTAAAAGTCACCATGGCACAAACTGCCTGGAAAATGACTCTTGAAAGATTTATCCACACAGAAGGTGTTATGTACATATGCTCCTTACCAGGTGCAAGTTAGTTGTGCACTAAGGTGTGTGTGCACAGGACTTCCCAAAGCGCCATTTTAAGCTAAATATTTGGAGTTCTTCCTTAAACTAGACCAGACAATATTTTTACAAGGTTGACTGTTTCTCTTAGACTTGTGGTAAAGCAATCATTCTTATTCTCTAGCATGAGTCACAACTCGCAGTGTCAATTGCTTTATAAAATATTACTGAAATAGTTTGATGGCAGTGAGCAAGGCTTAGTCATGTCTGTCTTCCTCCTCTGTGTCACTTCTGGGCTCTCTTGCCCTTTACTGCACTGTGCATAATGCTTCAACATATTCCAGGATTGAAATGAATGTGGAAGGGGTGGGTGCCTGCCATTCTCAAAACTCAAATCCCTTGTGAATCTTTACTGCATGTTTAATTCTGGGTCCTGTGATGGTGTTCCCAGGGGTCTGAGGATGAGGGAGGAGATGAGGATCTGACTCCATATTTCAGAAGGTTGATTTATTATTTTATCATATATATTATATTAAAGCTATACTAAAAGAATAGAAGAAAGGATTCCATCAGAAGGCTAGCTAAGAATAGAAAAGGAATGATAACAAAGGCTTGAGACTGACCGTGACAGTCCGGACAGCTGGACTGTGATTGGCCATTAATTAGAAACAACCACATGAGACCAATCCCAGATGCACCTGTTGCATTCCACAGCAGCAGATAATCAATGTTTGCATTTTGTTCCTGAGGCCTCTCAGCTTCTCAGGAGGAAAAACCCTAAGGAAAGGATTTTTCAGAAAATATCATGGCTACAGGGCCCTTCTGTTTGAATGGATGATTCTGAGAAATTCTGGCCCAAGTGACTTCCCACTGGTAAGTCTCAGTGGTCACTAATGTAGCTAAAGGGAAAAGTGCCCTGTTCTTGACTCTGGTGCATTTTTACAGCAGGATTATGCTGGCAGACATTAGAGATGCTTGTTTACAGGCTTGCCTGTGAGGTTCCAGAGAGAGAAGCTGAGAAAATTGCTGGTCCTTCTTAAGTAGCTGTTGTCTTTGGACAAAGATTACATGCATCCTGCCACATGAAGCTTGGGACACTTCCCAAGTCATTATTCAGGAGCGTGCAGGTGCAAGCTGAGGCTCTGAAACCCCCACACATAACAATGCCAAGCTGACAATCATCCCTTGAAGCAGAATCAGCTCAAACAGGCTGTGCTCAGCCTTGCCTCTCGTGTTGTGCTCCGAAAACAAACTGGTGCTGCATGCAGATGTGTTCCAGAGCCAGTGAAATGGAAATGGTGAGGCTGGGATTTATCCAGTGTATTCCAAATATGCCCAGCCACCTCTGTGATGTCTTGTTGGGGGAGGGAAAAGAACATCCTTCATCTCAATGTCAGCAACTTGTATCAAGAAAGCAGCCATGGCTGAGAGAAACAACACCAGAAAAGAAAGTTCCCTTTTTATCTGTTCATTCCTGGTAATGTGGTACCAGTTCTGTTGGCCTGACAAATAATTTGTGCTATTGTACAGAGACACTAGAAACAGCTATGTAAAAAAAAATGCAGATATTTTATATACATTGCATTCATTTTCTAATTGATTTTTTTGGCATTATATCTCCCTCCACACATTTCAAGTTTGTAGGTGCCTTAGTATGTATAAGGTTATTTGCATAGGGCTTTCTCCTTGGTACTTTACCTGGGTGTATACAGGCAGATGATTGTCCATGGGTTTGTCAAAGGTGTGCTCTTGCTGTCAGTGAGCCCCAAACAGGAAAGCAGTGCAAAGCAATGGGATTAAGCTCATGTACAGTGCAGGGCATGCAGTCCATGTGTGCACCTCTCCCTCACTCTGTGTGTCCCTCTCTCTCAGAAAAGATCCAAGGAGTGGATTTTCTCAGTAAGTTGCTCAAATGAGGCAGGGGAGGAAGGGAATGACCAGAATTCAGTACCTACAGTTTAAAAACATAAAAACCTCTCTACTTCAATCATTATGTAAGATGAGCTGTAAACCAGCAAAACAAATTTCAGAATGAGTTAAGTTGGAAAAGACCTCTGAGATAACTGAGTCCAAATTGGGGCAAAAAATAACTGAACTCCAGTTCTCAGCTCATATTCTCTCTTGACACTGTGCAGTCTGATGTGCTCAAACATCAGTGAGTGTTATGGAAGAAAGCACTGGAACCCCATCATAGAAATTTTGGAAAGTTATGGACATAAGGACTTAATAAAACTCATTTTAATATCTTGATTCCTTTATTTTTGGAGGCACAAGCCCCCATAAACTGACACTTCTGCTATGAGGTCAGCCATGGCAGGTACACATGGCAGTGGGGGGACTTAAAGGACAAAAACCTGAGGAAATCACCATCACTCAGTTTGTGCACATTGCAAAGTGACTTTTTGGGTACACAAAGGTCTCAAGAACATGACTTTGCTTTGATCTCAATGAATTTCACTTACAGAGCATCCCAATATCAATTTCTTAAATTATCCCCTAATTAAAATATTATTGCTGTCTTCAGTTTCAGACTCTGCAAAAACAGATAATAAAGTGCACACTTAGTTTACACAATTGGTTTTTGTGTCTGTGTTGATCTCTTTTGCTGCTGTAGACTTTAGACCACTTTGAGGAGTATGGGGGAGATTCTGTTCTGGTTTTTTTGTGCCTTCACACCTCACCTGCTGTGACTGCTGTAGCTGGGTCCTTACCTCTGAATTTAAAAACTAATTGGATTGGCAAAATTATTTTGTCTAATATTTATCTTGGCTGACCTCTGAGCTAAGCTGTTTGTTTGAAAGCAGGGTTTTTTTTTTTGTACAGTCTTTGATTTCCACTTTTCATAAGAAATGAAATATTTCTCTATGAGGAGAAGGATAAAATACGAGAATGAATTCAGAATGAACACCTCCGAAAAAATTAAATTGCATTGAAATGAAAATGCCAAGATTTATATGTGGGGAAAAAAAAGACAAGATAATCCAAAGGGAAATAAGCAATCTGAGAATTTACTACTATCTAGTCAAAATTAATGCTTTTTACTTAAAAATTTTGCTTGACATGAAAATATTAGTTTACTTGTCTGCTGCCTTGGATTTTTTCATTCAAGATATTGCTTTTCTTCTGGCTTTAAAAGGCATCTCACAAACATTATTTTAGAACAACTTTTTGATTTTTACACTACTCAGCAGGGAATAGGAGCTGAAGTAACAGAGCCAAATAAATGCAACTGGCCAGTACTAATTAATTACCTCTATTTGAAGGGTTCTTCTGTCTTCCTTGAGGAACTGTAAACCAGATACTACTGTGCCATAGACAGCTTGTTATAAACATGCAAATCATTGATCAGGTTTTGTTTAAAGTGTTTGTTATCCCAGACAAAATAAAACCTGTCAAAGTCTTCACCTTCATTTGTCATTAAAAATGTAACTTTCCTGTTCTCTTTTACTGTAAATTAATTAAAATAGATCTGGAGGGGGTAGTGGTAGGTAAAGTCCAGGTTTGATACAATCAGAAGTGCAATTTTGTGCCGGTATTGCTGGGGCTTTTCACTCATACAGTGAGCACTTGCTGATCTGGGAATGCACCAAGCCCTTCAGATGTAAATGTGACTGTGTCAATTTATGTGGATGTGTAGATTGAGCCGAAAAGGATCTGGGAGGAGGCAGGAGGAGGAAGGAGAGTCAGGTTTTTGTTGTGAATCCAGCTGAAGGGTTAAGCCTCTCAATCTTACCTTAAAGCACTCTGAACTAGCAGAGGTGGGAATCCAAATGCTGCCCAGCTTTGTTCTGGTTCTCACAGAGCTGAGCCCTGACTCTGCCTGTTCCCTTGGCTGCAGCAAGATGAGCTGAGATTCTCCTGAGGTTCCTCTCCCAGTGGAAGCTCAGCACACCAAGCTCTGCTTCCCTGACCTGCTGGCAGGGGCAGAGCCTGAAGAAGCCCAGGAGGGCTGAAATATCCAACAGCCCTCTCCTGGTGTTGGTGACTGCAGTACAGACCATCAGTCAGAGCACCATCACCTCTCAGAGCACTAAATGCCATTAAATTCTAAGGGTGATGTAGCCATGATATTTTATGAAAAATCCTTTCCTTAGGATTTTTCCTCCTGAGAAGCTGAGAGGCCTCAAGAACAAAATGCAAACAATGGTTATCTGCTGTGTGGAATGCAACAGGTGCATCTGGGATTGGTCTCATGTGGTTGTTTCTAATTAATGCCCAATCACAGTCAGCTGGCTTGGACTCTCTGTCCGAGCCACAAGCCTTTGTTATCATTCTTTCTTTTTCTATTCTTAGCTAGCCTTCTGATGAAATCCTTTCTTCTATTCTTTTAGGATAGTTTTAATGTAATATATATCATAAAATAATAAATCAGCCTTCTGAAACATGGAGTCAGATCCTCATCTCTTCCCTCCTCCTCAGACCCCTGTGAACACGGTCACAGGGTGGCTTCACTTAAACTCCTCGTGGTGGTCTTGGCTGTGACTCCTCACACCCCAATCCACCCTCCAAGGATTCCCAGCACTCTCAGGCTCTGCTCCAGCTGCACTGGGGGTGATCCCTGTGCCTTGCTGTCCCTGGCTGTGCCCTCTGGGCGAGGCTGTGCCTGCCTGGGCTGGCACTCTGAGCTCAGACCCAGCCTGATCCCAGCTGGACCGGCAGAAACGCTGCTCTGAATGCAAAGGCTGTTCAGCAGACATGTGGGCAGACCAACAAGCCTTTGAGTGGGGGGAAAAGTGAGATGGGTGGGGGCTGCTGCAGCAGAAAGGCAATGATAGAAAGGCAGGAGCATGGGCAGGCAGGGAAGGGTAACTGGTTCCATGGAACAGTGTAAGTTCCACATTACTACTCTAATGCAACCAATTTTTCTCTGAACAAAAATGGAAAACTGATGTCAGCCTTGATTTGTAAAGTATTTGTCAGTGAAGCTTCTCCTACAAGGTTTTTTGAAGCAATTTATTCCCTATTAAAATTTTTAAAACCCAAAAAATATACTGGGTGTTTCTGGGGAAACTCTAATGCCATTTCTGGTGATGCATGAAACTATCCAAATGAGGATCTGAACCTGGAAACAGATCAGAACAAGCATTGTTCCTTAGGTGTTCACATTGGTACAGTGCCGGCTGGGGTGGAATGTGGCTGTGAAATACAAACTCCAGAAGTTACTGGGGAGTCCAGGCTTGGCATTGTGATGGAGTTTGATCCTAGCTCTAGTATGGCCAGTTTAAATATCATGTCAAGTGGATAAATGACATGTAAACAAGCGTTCTGTATAGAGAATTTGAGTGAAAATGTGCAGAGCTGAGACTGGCTCAGTTGGTCAGAGCATGGTGCTGATAATGTCAGGGTGGGGGTTTGGTTCCTGTATGAGCCATTCATGTGAGAGTTTGGCTTAAGAACTCTTGTAGGTCGCTTCCAAATCAGAATATTCTATGACTAGAGACAATAACTAGTAGAAAGCCAAGTATTTTATTCTCACAAGACACTCTGGTAGAGATGAGAAAGTCCTCTCAAGCACAGAAATGGTACTAAAGCACCTGGAATATTTTTTGCATGTTAAGCCAGATATAATTGTTACTAAAATAAGCAAGTGCAAATTGTTTGCAGCAATGAAAAGAACTACCCTGTTGGGCAGGAAGTGGCATTTATTCTTGCTTGTTATTATGATGGAAAGATTTGATATTCCTGGTGACTATGAAGATTAAACCAGAGATTTATGTTAATGCAAAGGATTAAAAGAATTTTAATAACACTTATAAAGATGCAAATGTTCTCCTGCATTTTATCTTTTTGCAGATGAACGTGCCATAAGGGAAATATTGAAGGGGGAGAACACATCCTCACTCTGAATTGCAACATCTGGTTTAATACTGCTCTCACATGGTCATTAAGTATTAGTTGTTTTCACCAGTGTGTTTATGAACAGTGTGAGTTTGATTAGACTTTTTCTCCCTGACCAACTCAAGAATATCAGGAATCAGGGATCAACATCCACCTTCAGACACATGGGGCCTGTGAATGGCTTCGTGCCTTGCACATTTCAACAAACTGTAAATATTGCTCTGTGTATTTTCCTTCTTGCTGCTCCATCACTTACAGACTGATTTTCTGAACAGCAAAGAGCTTGAAATACTGGCTGCACTTCAGAATTGCCAGCTGTGCTCCCCTCATTTCAAACACCCTGTCCCCCAAGTGCAAACACAGGCCACGCCAGCCTGGAAAATTCTGTGCTTTATTTGGGGACCCTGACATATTATACATATATGTACATACATTTCATGTGGAGAAATTATAGAAAAAAATATGATTTGAAAAAGGAGGCAATTAAGGTGAAGGTGTAAACATCTGTTTATATTCTGGTTTGTGTTTTTCCCTGCTCTTCAACCAATTGTTTGCTAACAGGTAAGTATATATAAACAGATGCCACCTGGATTTGTCACACAGCTCAACTGATGTGACTGTGGAAATATCCAGGCTCTCAAATTAATATAAATCTTCAAAAGGTTTGGAGTAGTTGAACATCAAGTAATCCATATAGTAAAAGTCATAGCTTTGTTGTCGTTGAGAAGGAGAAAGCTGTGCAAAATACTGTTGTGTAATTTTAGTGGTAGTTCTTTCTTCATTGGAGTGACGATCTTTAAACTTGGGGAAAGTTAAATTTTGTGGAGCACCAATTAAGTGCAAGAAAAAGTTCGCATCTTCTTCCATACTTTCAAATTTCCCAACGAAGTCGTAGTCTATTAAACACGGGCTGCAAAGCCTATTGACGTGATCCCAGTGTATATCCATCCCCACTGGCCTGTGTACATCCAGCAGGTACTGAATGAACTCTTTAAACTTGACTCCAGAGCCTGTCCTTAGAGCTTCTTTGGTGGCATTGACACGGTACCTGGAGATGATGGCTTTCCCAAAGACAGGGTGGTAGTAGTTGTTTGGATGTTCAAACTTGTCCCGAAACGCAGACACCAACTTTTCAAAGGGCTCACGAATAAACAGCATTTTTGTGTAGGTGCTGAGCCTGTGGTAGATTCCCTTGTGGTCAAAGCCATCCAGCCTTTTCAGGTAGTTTCCATAGTGCACAGTGTTGTGCTGGATGTCCTTGGTGGAGGAGGACCAGCCCGTTCAGCACCATCAGCACCCCGCTTCCAGTTGGAGCAGCCAGCTTTTGGCACTTCACAGTACAGAACCCTGTATTTATCCTCCACAAATATCCTAGACACGTGATAAGGAGTGATTATTCTTCTGTTGTTACTCTTGTATTTTGAACAAGTTTCCCTCATAATCCGCTTCCTTTCTCCTTGGATCTGATAGAGACTTTTTCCACTTGCTGTTGTTTCTATCCTCATATTTAAGTGTGGGCAGGTTGAGAATGGAGCTGTTCATGGAAATCAGAATTGGGCTCTTTTTAATTATAAACACTCCTCCTGCGTTTTATGGAGCTTGATGGAATTAATTTCTTCACCTTTCTGTTGATCTTCTCATAGCAAACATGATGCTGCTTTGCCTTCTGTCCGTGCTTTGAAGCTTGGTGGGCACACTTGCAGATGGCTCTAATGAATTGCTCTGCTTAGACTGTTGCTGCTCTGTCTGCAGTATTTTTCTTCTTAATCTTCTATCCTGGTTATTGCTGGAAACACAGTCCTGCTGAGGAAAACCAGATTAAAGATATTAGTAAATGAGAGATTGTCAGCTACTTACAGCTTGCAGCCACTTCACGTGGATCTCTGGTAACTTTTAGAACTGTACAACAAAACTCATTGTCATGAGCCCCCAGCACTGCACTGTGGCTCTTCTCTTGTTCCCTTGTTCTGTGCTTACATGAATCTCAAAGGCAGAGATGACCCTGATCTAAATTTCCAGTAAATCTAGTTCCTATTTGGATTTACCTGTATTACCTGTATTTTAGGTGGTGGACCCGGACCTTGACCAGATATTTCTTGTCTTAGATATTGTTGAAATTTCAACAAAAAGGTGTCTAAGTATTTTGAGGACTTGCTTAATTATTCCAGACTGCCCCAGCTGTCACCCAAATGGAAGGGTTTGTTTGTTTGGGTTGTGTGTTTCCCACCGCCCATGTCGAGTAATTTCATCTTTGTGGCGAGGGCAGATTGGCACAGAGCGAAGCCCAGCAGGGAAGGGAGGGGGTGGTTTGTAGGGTTTGCAGGGTGGAGTGGGATGGAAGGAGGGAAACAGGAAGGTGTCAGTGAAAATGCAGGGGTTTGGCACACAAGCAGTGGGTTTGGGGAGGGCAGCATGAAGGGGACCCCAAACTGGAGGCTGGAGTGAGCTGAGCCTGGGGGCAGAGCAATGGACACAATGAGGGGCAGTGAGAGGTGGAATGAAGCTGGGGCTGGATTAGGTCAGCAAAAACTGAGTAAGCAAAAGCAGCTCTGTGGGTGAGGCTTCGTGAGACTTGCTCTTTTCTCATTGGGGAATCTCTCTGTAAATACCTTCTGCATACAGCCCAGGTGTGCTCCATCACCTACTTCCTGCTTTTTCCAGATAGCTGAATTAGATCCTGTCTATGCCTCTAAGATTAAAATTCTGTTTTAATCTTAGAGGCATAGACAGGAGAGTCACTGTTTAGCTATGTGTCATCCCCCATTTTGAGGTCATCTGGATCAGAGTAGCATATAAACTACCATAGAGTATTTCAACAGAGGAGCATGTGTAGTTGCAGAATGTTTATTGCTGACCCCAAAATGCTTAGTTAGAGGGCTTACAAATTTAAATTTAAATTTTTGATTTTCAGTGCTTCCCCCAATAGTATCTAAAACAGACTAAAAAATAAGATCCTGTGTGAATTTTAAGGTGTAAAATTGGGGATTAGAAGGGTGGTGCTGTTTCAGGGGTGCTCTTTAAGATTAAATCTTAATCAATTTTTGCAAGTCTTTGCTGGCGCTCTAAAAAAAAAGCAATGCAATAGGTGACAAACCTGTCCTGTCATGGAGGTTTTATCTTGTCGCATTCTTGTTAAAGGTCAGAGAATAAAAAACTCTCAGAAAAGAGATTCAGGATTCATTATAAAAGACATTGGTGACAAAAAACCAAAAAAAATCAAATTGTATTTTGGAGGTGACTTGCTTATATTGATAATTACCGTACAAAACTGGAACACAACAGATCAGTATTAAACACAAGTTTTAGGACACTTGCAGAATTCAGGTTGGATGCTCTGGTAGTGAAAGTGTGCAGCCTGGGAAACCAACTGATAATTTGTTATGCAAAACACTATTCAGCCTGTTGGGAGTGATTGTTCCTCACCTTCAGAGGTTGTTTCTGTTGTCAGAAATGTGTTTTGTCTTGTAAATACCAGATGTATTTCTAAACATTACCCTTTACAAGACTGGCTGTAATTCAATCCCATTTACTCATGACATGGCTGATATTTAAAGGTCATCAAATTCAGGCTTCCTGGAATTCTGCACCCTTAATGATGCTGATGATGACCCTGGAGCTTTTGGGCAACCTGAATGCCTTCTGTCAGTGCAAGCCTGGATGCAGAAGGTTGGGCTGGAGCTGCAGGGGAGCTGTCAGTGAGAGCCTGAATGAGATGTGGAACTCTATTTTTTGCTCTCCAAAATGCAGTTTATTCCATCCAAGAGGTACAGCAGCCCAGGGTCGTGGGTGACAGAGCTGTGCCCACAGCTGTCAGCTCCAGCTGCAGGCAGGCCTGGACACCATTTGGTTTTGGTTACAGTGCATTCTATACTTTTCTTTGGTTACAATGCATTCTATACTTTTCTTTTGGTTACATTGCATTCTATAACTTTTCTTCTTGCTGAGCATCTTAATGCAGTAGAACCAATCTATACCTGAACTATTATCTCTAGCCTATCATAACTACTATGATTAACCATATTCATGTTCCTGTTCTCCAACCACTAAAAAGTCAGTACATTACAGTTTAAGCTAGAATTTTCTTGCAGTGGAAAATTCTGAGACCCTTTTTTCTACTTTCAGCATTTGCTGACTTGTTTGCCTGTGCTGTCTTTTCTGCTTGGTAAAAACATCTTCTTGTTTGGGGTGGGTTTATATCCTTTGCTTTAAGCCATAAAAACCCCTTCTAACTAACACAGCCCTTTGCCTCCTTGGTTATCCAGTCAGACTGGCTCAGCAATTCTTCTGTATCAAAACTTGCTTCCATCTCTATTCTTTCTCTCAGATTCTACATTCCAAAAATCTTTCTGCTAAGCACACACATCTGTGAGACTTTCTTGTCAAACCTTCATCCTTCCCAACAGCTGTCAATTCCTGTCACCTGCCTGAGCAGGCGATGGCATCTGGGCACATCTGGGCACATCTGGGCACATCTGGGGCACATTTGGGTGCATCTGGGCACGGCTGCTCCTTTGCACAGTTTGCTCCTCGTCCTTGCTGGAGGCAGCCCCACGCAGCCTGGCTCGCCCACTAGATGGGGGAATTTCACCAGAATTTTTCTTGAGCCTGTTTTTAAGTACTTCTCAAGGCATTCATTTGATCGCGTGTGATTTCATACAGAATATTAATATATGCAAAAGTTTACAGTATCTTTTTAGCAATATCCAGTCTAGGAAAAAACCTCATAAGACTGAAGTTGCATAGCTTATCAAATTCCTATTTTAAGAGGGAAATTTGCATTTTCATGGCTAAGTTTTTGATGCATCTTTCCTTTTCAGTGCTTCATCTCCATGTAGTGGCCTTATCTGAGCCATCTGTACTCCATACTCAGAATATGGGTACAATTTTCTTTATGTACTTCTGAAAACTTACTTTTTTTTCGGTTGCTGGAATCCCATGTTATATTTTATCCTAAACAAAGAAAGAAAGTAAAGTAATTATTTAGAAATAAAAAACATTAGTTTCTTCTCTTCTAGACTGATACAGCCAGTGTTGTTAATGCAATGACAAATAGACCAATGGTGAAACCATAATGAATGTATATTTCATAATAACTAATAACCCTTGAAAGGGCCTCTTTATGTATAGATGGTCGTAAAACTTGTGAAATGGAGTGAAAGACTCTATGACTTTCACCCTTTTACAGATGGGGGAAACTGAGGTGAAACAAAAGTGGAACAGAAGTGATTGCTTAACCTCTGTTAAAAGGCCAGGAGCAGAACAAGAATCAGCTGAAGGTTGTGATTCCAGGTTAAAGATCTAAAACAAAACCAAAAACAAGCTGTCCTTTGTGTATTTACCCAAACGTGTATGGCTTGTACCCTGGAACCTTTGATAGGGCAGAAATTAATCCTGCTCACAGCTTGCATGAGTACTCTGCTGTAAAGGCAACACACTGTGGAGCTATGTGTGAGGTAATATTTGCACACTTTTGGAGAAGCAAACAACACACAGAATCATATTTTCTCTAATCTTCTGGCCTTCTACAGTGATATTTACCTGAAAGTAGAATAATAAGAGATGTGAAAATCCAAGTTGGCAGCTTTAGCTGATGTGTAGGGTTTCTCTCATGACCATAACCTTTGTTAGGTATAACTTAATAGCGCAGAAATGGATAATGGAAACACTACTGAATTATGACCATTTGTTTGCGAGCCTTTTCAACTGACAGTGTTGTCATCATTGTCAATGCTTTCTTGAAGACTTCAGTTCAATAAGTCTGCAAGATGAATCCACAGCCTTTTGGACAAGGACAATTACAGCTAAAGGTCTTGCACAGCATTCTGTGAGGCTCAGTCAGCCCCACCAGGCTGATTTTCATAGTACCAGGAAAGCTCTCAGGAACTCCCTGCATGATAATTCAGCATTGTGACTTGCTGTAGGGAAGGTAGCAAGTCCAGCCTAGATGATCAGTCATGCTTTATGTTTGAAATCAGTTCTACAAACTCGTAGATATTTGTAGTAGAGTCTAAGTAAAACTGCTCTGATTATTTCTGTGCTCCAAGAGCTCCTCTAAGGGTGCTCATGATGCTTTTGGCTTTTGTTTGGAGCTTTAACTCCTCCACTTCTGCCAATTTGTTAGCCATGAACTCAAGGTTGTGTGGGATATTGTGATTCTGTGCCTATTACAAGTAAAGAGGCATATTATTTTTACTTCATCAGAAATAAGTTCTAGACACCTTACAGAAGGAGTCTTAAGGCTTCCCCTAGCTGCTTCTCAAAAAATTTTAGCTGCAAATTAAAGTCAGAAGGTGTCTAGTAAAGATAAACGGAGCTTGTCTGCAGCATTCCTGTGCGGGTTCTGGAGATCTGAGGCTGATTCTGCTGTACCAGGATTTAGGAGAAGCTCTCCAGTTCCTGGTGTGATCAGTAAAAAACCACATTTATTCTACTGCTGCGTAATGTGCTACAGAGCAAGGCAGGGCAGGAACCTGCTGTCCAAAAACCCAGCAAAACCTGAGCAGCAGCACTTTGAAACAACTGATACTAAAGCATGGTGATCTGGTTATACCATGAAAATGTTGTATTTGTCAGTAAATGTAACTGCTTCTTTTCTTTGCTAACCCTAAGGGCCCAATTTGAAGCTGTTTGAGCTGCTTGGCCTTTAAGGCATCACTAATACAGTTACTTGGAGTAGTTATAAGATGGGGAAGATGTGTTCCCTTTTCAAAAGTATTTTGAATTTTTTACAGTTGAAAACTTAAATAGGTGAGGAAAGACTTTTGGTCACTTCTCAAAAAACTGGGGAAGTACTTCAGATGGAATCAGTTACAAATACTGAGCATTTGTTGGGCCCAAATTATAATGTAACTTCGGGTTAGTTTCCCTTAGTTGTTATTGTTTGTTCTGACTTAAAGCAAGCTCTGGTACCTTGCAGCAAACCCACTCACTTTGTGTAATTACCTCTTAAATTTGGTGCCACAACTGATAATTATTAATAAAACCCCACAAAATGCAAAGAGCAGGTATGAGACCTAACTATTTTGTGGTTAATTATGATTGTGTTTTCATAGTGGTGTTTAATAAAGATAACTCATTTGAGAGATTAATAATTTGTACTGATGTGCTTTGCTTTGAAAAACGAAAAATAAATGCTAGGAGGAGATGAGTAACCATTTGAAAAATGGTTATTCATTTACTGGCTTTAAGATGTAATCAGAAGAATAATTCCTGCTTAATATAAATGTTTGGTGAAGCACTTGCCAATCTCTTTGATGTTTTCTGAATTTGTGTCATCTAAATTTGGCTTCTTTTAGTTGTCTTTCTCATGATACAGTCTGTCACTTCAGATTTAAATCTACATGATAAAAACCTCTTAAGTGCAGTGAAGTCAGGGAAGTTATATTGCACAAATGTATTACACTAATCAAAATCTAAATTTATTGTTATGCTACACCTTTACAATCCATATTTTTACCAGGTCTTTGACATTATTGCCAAAAGGGTAATATTTTTGGCCGTAAATAAAGCACTGCTGTCTGGTACAGGCAGCTGAAGGCACTGATCAATAACTCTTAGATGTGATGAGTCCAACATCTCACAGTGCCCAAACACAGAGGGATAGCAGAGACAGACTCATTCTCTAATTACAGATTGTTTATGTTGGTTTTCATGGTGTTCTTTTCTCTTCCACTTGTGGGACCTCCATGATTTCCAGGCTTGAGCCTGGCCTGTGTTCTATCCACACAGTGAAATCCACTGTGAGCTACCCTTTATTTTCTTTTCCAAAGGCTACTAGCAACACAATAAAATGGCTTTCATCTTCCTTGTGTAATACTGTATAGTTTTACCATTCTGCCTCTCCTCTGTCTCTGCTTCAAGACCTAATTTTGGTTTGCCTCTGGTGTTTTGAGACTCAACTACAGCTGAAGTATTTTTAATAAAAATGATAACTTCAAGTCTGCATCTGCAACTCATCCCTTACAGGGCTTCTGTGCACAGAGTGCTCTTGTTTGCTTCACCCAAACAGATTTGTGACATTTACTCTGGGATGGATGTTATGGCATTTCAGGAACATCTGTGTCAAGTGTCCCATCCACATACGCCCCAGTCTTAGCTCTTTTCTCAGAGACAGCAATGTGTACTTAATTGCAGAATGATTAATAGAGTAGTACTCAGAATTCTGATAAACATGAAAACAATATAGCTGGAAGAAGATTTTCCCAAAAATGCTGGTCAGAAAATCAAGATAGTTTTTTTCTTTTTTTTTTTTTTTCTTTTTTTTTAAATTTAAACTTAACTCAGCTTGTACAGTATAAAAGACCTGCCCATATCTGATTCTAACTTACTCTGGTATCCAGTTATTTGCCTCTTTGAATTAAATTACTCAGTAAAGAAATTTAGTTAAAGATTGCTACCATAATAAATTATTTGATTTTACATCTATTAAAAATACAGATGTAGTATACACATCTGGAATACTGTTGAAATATATAAACCTCTAAAATAAAAGCATTTTCTGCAAAAATTAAGGCCTAATTAGAGCCGACTTTATATGTGTGTCTGTTTTAACTATGTGCTATAAATTCTTTTTCTAACATAAACTTACAATTTCATTTGGAAAAATGCCTTCAAAAGTTCCATCTAAGCTACACACAACATCTCATTTGAATACAGATGGAATTAATGAGGCCAAGTAAAGAAGGCTTAGCAAAGCAGCAGCACATCTTAAATTGTACATCAGGAAAGAAGCCAACCTGTGCAGAGAATCGAAATAATCTGGTATTTAAATATAAATATAAATAATCGAAATATCTTAATAATCTGATCCCATGGGTGTCACATCCCACACATGGCAAACTCTGTCTGTGGGTGTGGGGGTAAATGATCATGTCCAGCCCTTGGTAGACAGGTTTGGTGCTGATTTCCTTTGCAGTGGGGGAAATGGTGGAAAGTTTCTGGGGCAGTCTCAAACCAGGCCTTTGCAGCTCTAAGTAGTTAATCTTGGCTCTTTGAGCAAAGAGCTTCTTTTTCCCCCCTATTTTTGGAAGACATCAGAAGTTTTCCAAGCTGCTGAGGTTTGGTTTTTTTTAGTCTCTTTGAGCATTCTTTCATGTGTGAGCTCCTTTGTGACTCAGGTAACACATTTGTCCTGAATTCTGAGCTTTTTGTTTAAATCCTACCATTGTCAAGCATACAAGTTCTAATAGTTCAAATATTATTTGAGGAATTTTGAACTCTGACTGATGGCTTATTCTTAAGCAGTTGTTGTGGTGAACTAGAACACTTCCCAAAAGGAGAGGATCATTTTCCCCTCTCCTCTGCTAGTGTTGTGCTAACACACCATTATTTTCCATCATTCTTGTGCTTTTCTGTCCAAGCCAGCTTCAGAGATGCAGGCATTGGATCTAGGTGAAAGTGTGGCATTTTTAGGTGACACTGTGGTGGCATTTCTAGGTGAAACTGTGGCATTTCTAGGTGAAACTGTGGTGGCATTTCTAGGTGACACTGTGGTATTTCTAGGTGACACTGTGGTGGCATTTCTAGGTGAAACTGTGGTGGCATTTCATGGTGAAACTGTAGTGGTATTTCTAGGTGAAATTATGGTGGCATTTCTAGGTGAAACTGGTGGCATTTCTAGGTGAAACTGTGGTGGCATTTCTAGGTGAAATTATGGTGGCATTTCTAGGTGAAACTGTGGTGGCATTTCTAGGTGAAACTGTGGTGGCATTTCTAGGTGAAATTATGGTGGCATTTCTAGGTGAAATTATGGTGGCATTTCTAGGTGAAATTGTGGTGGCATTTCTAGGTGAAACTGTGGTGGCATTTCTAGGTGAAACTGTGGTATTTCTAGGTGAAACTGTGGTATTTCTAGGTGAAACTCTGGCATTTCTAGGTGAAACTCTGGCATTTCTAGGTGAAACTGCGGTGTCACTTCCACAGCAGGGGATCTGGGGTTCCTGCATCCCACAGGCAGCAGGCAATGCATCCCTGTGCATTTGTGTCAGGGGGTGCTCAGGATGGTAGCAGCTTGTGTGCACTTCACTTGATTAAAACACCATTACTCTGGCTTTTTGGAACTGAAATGACTTTCCATCTTAATGAAGCAAGGGAGTCTCTGGACAGAAGTACTCTATGCAGGGAAAGCAATGCGATTCTGAAGGGCATAGCCTGGAAATAATTAAAAACATGCAGTTCATCCATCAGTTTGAACAAGAAAAAATTACAAATCGGGGAGCCAAAGCAGAGATCAGTACACACATTAAGTGACTTTTAATATTTGCCTCTTGAGGACTTTCATCCTGTCAAAGAAGTTGGTATTCCCAGTTGATTTATGCACCAGTGCTGGAACCAGCAAACCTGCACAGAGTTGTTCTGAAGCACAGTCCTGTCCTGGTGTCACTGCTTCCCCCCTGGTCCCCCATTAACTCCCTCATAGCCAAGGTGCTGTGTCCCCCTTGGCAGCTTAATTTAGGCCATCCTTCACACATGGCTGGCCTTCCTTTCCCAGGAGGGGAATCTCAGGGCTGCAGCTGGGTACCCACTGTTTGGAGATACAGCTCCCACCTGGGAATGGTGTTCATGCCTACACAGCATTTCTCAGACAAAATACCCAGATTATCTTCCTGCTGTTGTTTCTCCCTCTCTTGTTTGACACTGATCAAATGCCAGGCACCCACAAAAGTCACTCACTCATGCTCCCCTGCCACATCTGGGGAGAGGAGAGGGGGAAAAATGAATGAAAGGTTCATGAGTTGATATCAGGAGGGGAGAAAAGAGTCCAAGGGCAAAACAGGCTAAATTTAGAGATGCAAAGGGAATTTTATCACCAACAAAGTCAGAGGAGAATTATGAGAATTAAAATAAGCCCTTAAAACCACCTTTTTTTAACAGTGCCCCCCTTTACTTTGATTTTCTTTTTAAACATGTTTTCCCAGAGGCGTTCCCATCATCTCTCAGTGGCCTTGGCCAGCAGCAGGGCCATGTTCAGAGCCCTCAGGGACTGGCCCTGCTGGACATGGTGGGAGCTTCCAGCAGCTTCTCCCTGAATCTCCTCAGTGCCCCCCTGCTACCAAGAGCCAGGCTATGCAAAACCAGCACAGCCCCTTGTGAAGGCTCTGTACCTCCTGCCTGCTTGCTGTACATATTTTTGTGTTGTATACTAGTCAGAAATACCATCTCTTGAAGCTGCTGTTTATTTTTTTATTATTCTAAACACAACTTCATGTGAGAAATAATTGTTTTGATATGGGTTGCCTCTCAAATTTTTTAGTTGTCAAAGTGAAAGCAGGCGAGAAGCAGAAACAGAAACAGCAGCATTTTAAAAGAATAAATTCCTTTTGAATCAAAACCCAAATAAAGTGTTGCTGTGTCATTCTGGTAAGTCCCACTACCTACACAGCTGACATTGGTAGCTGAGTATTGCCTGAATCTGTGGTGTTACTTTTGTCCAGAAAATGATAGATTTGCATCCAGAGTTTGCAATGGGGCTGTGAGCTGTCCTCTGATCTGTTGGTGAGATTGGAAGCTGACTGAGGAAAAGATTCTTTTATTAACTGGGATTGGAAACACTGATACTTCTTTGACTTGCACCATACTAAGAGAACAGACATACAAACTCTATGAGAAAAACACATAATATTGTGGTTTGTTCAGAATGGTCTTATATTCCAATATAAACTGAATCCATCTTCTTGACTAAATAATGATGGAACTTAGGCTTGCTCTGTTTCCATGATCCCCAATAAAGGAAGGGGCATGGCACATTTATATTGGAGGCTTAATTGAAAGAATAGGAGGAGCTGTTTGTGAGTTCATTATGAGGAAGGTACAACTACTTGTTTACTTTGTCTCCTTTGCTATCTAGCCATACTAATTGGAACTTGCCATTTTCTGACTTAATTTATATTCGATAAGAATTCTATAAGGAAAACAGAAAAGTGAGGTCTGTGTTATTGCATTCCCCATTCCTTCTTTGGACCTATCCCTGGGAATACTGTTAATTAACATCATTAGCTTTCAGGCACTGTCAGCAGTTACTTGCAATTTCTACTTAATACCTTTCAGTTATTCTTCATTCTCATATTTAATATTTGCATATTGCCTTCGTAGCATGACTTTGGCAAGGACATTACACTTTCCCAGATTTATTAAAAAGTAAAAGCTAAAGTTTAAAATCTAGCACTGCATTTATATTTAGTAGCCTGTAGAACTATTCAGGTAACCAGAGGAATTTCAATGAATTTCAAGCAAGCACTTCATGTAATTTGACTTCAAGTAGCTCCTTAGAAGAGCTCATCCAGAACCCAGAAATGTTTCCAGACATTGTGCAAGTCAGACATGAAAGCTTCACTGGTCTTTCTATTGGAGGGGAGACAAAGTAATACAGGTGGAATTTTGGACTCCTTTCATGTCACTCTGCAGAGATGTTTTTGGGAAAGAAAGCACAAATGGAAAGAGAGAAGGCTGCAGGCAAAATTGAAAAAGTACATCTACACAGGCATGCCTCCGAGTGCTGAAGCTCGGTGCTTTGATAGATTGACTGGAGATCAAAAAGCACAGATGTGTATCCAAATGGTGCATATTATTATGTTACCATCAATTAACTGGAACTGATAGAGGTTCCCTTTCTCCTGTCCTCATAGCTGATTATTGACAAGACTTCTTAGTATGAGAGATCAATATGGAACATGAAAACAAAAAGTTAACACCTGCAACAGCTACAAAACCTGGTGCAGACAGGGCGATAATTGGACAGACTTGGAATCATGCCCTGTGAGAAAGAAGGGAAGCTCAGTGTAAGGGGCTGAGCTCCTTGCCAGGCCCTTTATTCCTGAGCACTGGAAGGGCAGTGGGGCTTTGCTGTTTGCCATTTCTCACTGGCTCTACTCTTCTATATGGAAGGCTTTCTGTTTCTTGTTAAGGAGCTCACTTGCACTCCTTCAGCCAGATTTTCATGACTGATGGGTAGAACAACATGGGTGAATGAGAATAACATCCTGGATTGACTTTCCTTTCAGTAGGACTGAGGGAAGAAATGGTTCTGCTCAAAAACTGAGTGCAGTCTATTTCCAGGATTCAGGTGGCATTAGATGGTACCTAGGGCTTGACCTGAGGTGCAACCCAGGTAGGAGGACTCAAAGTGTCAGTGTTGAGTTTTAGTAAGCTCAATACTTTTTAAAGGTACAGGGAGGTCATTTAAAAATGTTCCAAAACTTTTGGAATTCACAATTTCTCCATCAGTAAAGTGGCAGTTTGATGTTCATGTTTTCTCCTTGGCCATGCAAAGTTCAATGAAAATTGGTAGTGGAACACCTGGAAAGTCTAAAATGAACACGCCTTGCTCAGGACACAATGCTTCATGTGGTGTGTGCCTGAGAGGTTCAGGTGCTTCCAGGACACAAGGATTGATCTAAACAAGTTTTATATCATGTGAACCCTGAAAAACAATTTAGCAGCACTGGGATTTGGAGGACATTTACCCTGTTAACTTCAGCCCACAGCTCTTACCACTACAAACTGGATATCCCAGACTCTGATGCATTTTCAGCTTGGTTCTGGCATTGGAGGGAGGTGCCTCTCTCTCTCTCCCTGTGCACTTCCCAGCACTGCTCCTGCCTCCATTCTCCCCCAGCTGGCTGCCCATACCCAGAGTCAGGGAGCACAGGGAGCTGCTGCAGGGACAGCTCTCACCTACCCACATGGCCATCTCCTCACTCTGCTGCTCCCTGCCAGGGCTCTGCACTTCATCCCCTCCTCTGCACAGCTCACAGCTGGGATCTGGCAGAGCTGTAAAGGAGCTGCTGCAGCAGTGCTGTGGCAGGGCACCTCAGGAACATGGGGAGAGAAAACCAGCCTCCTGTGGGGTTGGTGACTGTTCTGTCCATCTGCACACCTGGGTGAGCTACACTGCTCTTCCAGAGGGGCCACATCTGCTCTGGCAGGGAGAACAAACAGGTGCTCCCCACTTGGGCACTCCTCCCTGTTTCCTTCCCAGGAAGCCTGGCATGTAGGTGTTGTCATCTTATTGCAGGGGTTCCGTACTGTTGTCTCCTTATCACAAGAGTTCCACATCTTCTTGGTGTTTCTCATGGGCAGCTCCTCAGAGCACTGACTCTTTCTCCTTCACAAAGCAGCCAACTAACTCCAGTTCCCTTCTCAAGGGGCCACCCCACTCTTTTATAGCACTCTTCTTCTCACTGATTACAGCTGGGGCCTGTTAAAGTCAGGCCTGTTCCTAATCTCTGATAATTGGCCCAGCTGCACCTCCTTAGGGGTAAGATTACTTTCTACCCTATTTTCTTATATTCTATCCCCCTACGTGCAGGAGCAGAGAGTTCTGCTGTAGCTGCCTCTCTTTGTCAGTCTGAACTATCAGTGGTGCCTGAAGTGAGATCCCTTCTGCTACTGCCATTTTGTGGGTACATCTGCATTTTTCGTTCATGCACAATAGCACTTGCTGATTTTTCTAGTACCCCAGTGTAGAATGCTGCACCAGCCCAAGGAGGGGCTGTATGAATTGAGAGATGGATTGTTTGCATATACCCTGACAGCCCAAATTTGGGATACAGCTGCTATGACAATTGAATAATCAGATTTTTAAAGTCAGTGCATACAAACAGTGAGTAGCCAATTGATTGCTGAATATGGTTAGCTGGGAATGGAACTTCTATTTAGCTGATGAAAGTGTGTGAATGTGTCTGATTTCACTGATCCCTTTTCTATGACAATTGTTCAGAGCATTTCAGTATAACCATGGCTCACTCAGTGCCCTGCATATATTTATACATGATCCATTCTCTCTGTTATGCATTGCTGCAGGATCTCTGACACAATCTGCCCCTCTGTTCCAGTCTGCAGAGGCAGCACTCTGCCTGGTAGAGCTCTGTGAAGCCTGGCTGGATGTGTGTGAGTTAGACAGTGCAATTCAAGCTGATCCCTTGTTTGGCTGCCTCTGCCTGGTGCTGTTTAAACCCCAGACTGCAGAAGGGTGGCTCATTACTTGGCTGGCCTGGCTGTTTGTTCCATCTGAGATGCCCTTCTGCTTCAGATGTGATTCTTTCTGTGTGGTGGTGTTCACAGGGGTCCCAGTATGAGGGAAGAGATGAGAATCTTGACTCCATGTTTCAGAAGGCTGATTTGTTATTTTATGATATATATTATATTAAAAGAAAATTATATACTGAAACTATACTAAAAGAATAGAAGAAAGGATTTCATCAGAAGGCTAGCAAGCAAAAGAAAGGAATGGAATGATAATAAAATCTTGTGACTGACCAGAGTCCGAGACAGCTGGGCTGTGATTGGCCATTAATTAAAAACAACCACATGAGACCACTCAAAGGAATGCACCTGTTGCATTCCACAGCAGCAGGTAATTATTGTTTTTCTTTTTCCCTGAGGCTTCTCAGCTTCTCAGGAGAAAAGATTCTAAGGAAAGGATTTTTCATAAAATGCGTCTGTGATACCTTCTGTCTTGTGTTTTTGTTGCTTACAGGCTGTACTCTGTTTGTAAACATTTGACAATCCCATTTGGTGATCTTTCATGGCCTTAGAGTTGATCCATTGGGTGAAAAAGGAAAAAAAAGTTTTTACTCAAATGACTGAGTTCCCTAAGTTTTATTAATCATTATTCAGAAATAAAATATTTAAAACCTTTGCACTTCACTGCCTGAAGACTTGCTACTCTGAGAATTGGAATTGGAAGCATGGGTTTAAAACTCCCTATGCTGCAGTATTAAAACAGCTTCTGCTTAAGCAATAGTTATCTATGATTGTATAGAATTGTCTTTTCAAATATGAAAATTTGGCATTTACTTCAGTGGGTCCTGGATCAGCTCCTCCATGAGCAAGCACAACACAGGATGGATTTTTACAAGTGGTGGTAAACTGCTCTCCTCATCTCTTTACTCAATCCTCCTTTTCTCACTGTACTTTTCCCTGAAAGGATTGGGTAGTTAGTGCTGCTCCTCTGAAACCAGCTGAAAACTATTAGGGGCTTGCAAAAAGCAAGTTTCTTCCTGTTAAATTTTATTTAAGAAAAAAAAAAAAGATAAAATTGTTAGTGACTTTTTTTACCTCTGCAAGAACTAAAATATGAGAAAATAAGTATGTGTTAAAAAATACACAGAGTAAAGATTTGGTCTCATTTTTCATTTCTTTGTGTTTCTGCCTCAAGATAAACCTAAAACCATCAGGAACAGGCATGGAAAGGAACACCACTACTTCACATACTCTCACTTTTTTCCAGTCTTCTGTCTTTGCCTAAAAAGGGACGGCATTTACAAAAATGTCATAAATCCCTGTAGGAAAAGATTTAATTATCCAAAAAGTGAAGATGTCTAAAACTAAGGACAAAGACATAAAAATGTTTTGCATCATTCTTTAGAATGAATTTAAATGTCTGTCTCTGTTTCCTCATGCAAATCCAGCTTTGCTGCTTTTTACCCCTTTTAGATTTTCTTTTTCATCTGAGGGTGACAAAGGCCTTCTGGCAGGAATTGGGTTTATGCTTTTCATGCAATCTCAGATTCTCTTTTCAGATATGCTCTAAACTTTCTTTGTGGAGCTCAAATGAACTAAAACTTGCAGAGGCACATCACATGCAGTTTCAGATAGCTTTTCTATACTTTTTGCTATTCAGAACATAAAGATTCCACTTTGAGAAAATGCATAGTAGCATGGCTTCAAATCCCTCCCCATAACTTCTTGTGTATTTGGTTTGCTTGCACAAAAATGAAATTCTTCAGGGCACATTCCTCAGAGAATCTCTCAAGTCAATTTTACCCAGAGGAACTTGAGAAATGTGCATTTTCACTTGTATGCTTTGTTTGAGGTGCAGGGCTGGTAATCTTATAAGAAGAATATGTTACGCTAATAAAATGAAATAATTAAAATTACAGTAAGCTTGATCTGGTCTCAGTCTAGTAACTCTTAAACAGCTATAGATTCAAATTTTGCTTGTAAACAAATGAGATTCCAGCCTGTGACTTTACATAATTTTCCTTTTTTCCCCATTAAGGAAGGTGGAAATTGCCAATCTGTTGACAGCAAGTGCTGGAAGAAGCAATGTGAGTGATTTCCTTGGTGACTGTCAGACACTTCAGGCCAGGCTTTCAAACTACATTTGTAATAAGAGGAATACACTGTGGGGAAGATGGGCAGTGTGGTCTTTAGCAGGCTTGGTTCTTGCTGGTGTGCTGAACCCAGCTGCCAGCCTAGTGCTGCTGGATTAGTTGGGGGAGCTTGCTGAAAGACTGAATGATTCATTGCATGCTTTATTTTTACAGAGAAGCGATAATATCCTAAAAGTTTGGATACAGAACCTCTGGCATAAAGTCTGAATATGTTTTTGCAACACTGCATCCTCAAGAGATCCTTTCTGTAGTGCCTCATTTTGTATTTCATAATGGTGTGTTTTAATAAAAATACGTTTTGTCAAATCACAAGTCAGCAGATATTGTCTTGAAGTGAATTAATGGAAGAAAAATTCTGAAGTAATCTGCTGTTAGTAAATGGCTATGTGTGGGTCAGGCAATTTCAGAGGCTGTTGCTGAGCTCATTTTGGCTGGGATAGAATCAATTTCTCCAAGGTAGCTATTATGGGGCTGTATTTTACATTTGCACTGGAATCAGTGTTGAAATTCAGGCTTGATTCTGTTACTTCTGGGCAGGGCTTACATAAAATCAAGTCCCTTGCTGTTCCTTGCCCTCAAATGGAGTAGGCTGGAGTAGACTCCTTACTTGTCTTGGAGTTTCTCCCAAATTCTGCCTGTGTTTAAACGTTAATGTTGATGGAGATGCCGTTGACACAAACGTTTTCCTAATACTCTTACTGTGCATACTCATTTGACAGCATAGATTTTCAAATATCATTTGCCGATTGCTTGCCCCAGAATTTGTGAGGGGACACAGCTGACTCCAAGTGACACAGATATTCCTCAGTGTGTGCCATTCCACTGTGTAAACCTTGGGAACAGGAGAAAGAGGGGGATGATGGACTGATGGTGGCTGAGCAGCCACTGACACGTGAGGGGCCCTGCTGAACTTTTGGGAAGCAGGGAATGAAATCCTCACTTTGCTTTGCTTTGCTTTTTGCTCTGCTTTGCTTTGCTTTGCTTTGCTTTGCTGTGTGTGTGCCTGGCCTGGCTTTGCCTGTGCCTCGTGTTACGGCAATTTAAGAGGCAGACACTCTGCAATGAGCTGCCTTCCCTGAGAGCTTTAACTGATCCCTTTCCACCAATGAGGAGAAATGAAATACAAATATCTGTAAGTGAAAAAACAGCAGTTTACTAACAGGAGAAACAGCATCCAGCAAAAATAATGGTGATTGATCACTAGACAGAGTATTGCCAGGGCTCACTGACTCCCCGGGGTCACAGAGGGGTGTGGAATCCCCCGAGGGCGGCTCTGAGGGCACAGGGCCATGGCTCAGGCCTGCCCCGAGCCCTCGGGCCCGCAGGGCTGGGGCAGGGCTGGAGCCCAGCCAGGGGCGAGGATTGAACCTGGGAGGGGAAATCTGACAGGGGCTGCACCTCCCCCGGGGCCGGGACAGCGGGGGATGGCAGGGGACAGCAAGGGACAGCAGGGGATGGCAGGAGATGGCCCCACCAGGGGATGGCCCAGCAGGGCCTGTGGCCGCCCAGGCTGTGGGGCCGCCCTCAGCTGCGGCGCTGGGCCCGCTCCGCTCCCGCGCTCCGGCACACGCAGAGCCCGTGTATATGCAATGTTTCTTTATTTTCCAGATTCTTGAAATGATTCTTGAATTGCCATGTCTATCTAATATTCTTAATTTTTAACAGATCTTTCACCTGAAGCCTGGCTTGTCTCTAAGGAGTACTTTTCTTGCCCAGTTTCTGCTAGTCCTTCACAGAAAAGCCTTAACTTTAATAAAGTACATAGAGGATGACACGTAAGTGAACAGATATGGAAAGCAGATTTAGAGAAGTTTTTTGTGTTCTTTTTTAAAACACATTTTTTTATTTCCTTGCAGGCAAAAAGGCAAAAAAAAACCCACCAAACCTGGCCGGCATGGCAGGACCCAGAAACGCTCCCTCTGAAAACCAAGGGAGAACCCAAAAGGGAAGTGTTCGCTCAGGCTGCCCCAGCTCTGTCAGCAACCCAAGGGGCAGGAACACCCCAAGGGGCAGGAACACCCCAAGGGACAGGAACACCCCAAGGGAGGGAAACCAAATTCCCCTGCCCAAGTTCATGGGGCCAGGGTGGCTCTGCTCAAGAGACCCCCAGCTCTTCAAAGGACCCAGCACCCCCGATCCCATTTCCAGCCCTGGCACTGAAGACTCAGTAACACTTTTGGGCACAGATAGATGTGGCTTACATCTGTCCAACACTTTGGGTTACCCAGGGTAGCCTGCTGAACCGGCTTTGACTCAACCATGAGTTCTCTCACTTCTACTCTTGGGATTCTCACCCACCCCGTGGGAAGTGAGCGAGTGATGCTTAATTACTGGCTGAGGTTAAAGTCATGACAGTTAATTAATGCAGACAATATCACTGTGTGTTTGCTGATTGTATTTTAAATGGGCTTAATTTTCCAGAGTTTTCAGCATGGGAGGTTTCAGAGCCCACATAACATAAAGTTATAAAGTTATGAGCTTGGCAGGCTCGGCTTGGTCTGGAGGCTTGGCTCATCACTGCCTCTGTGCCTCTGCTTGGCTATAAAACAGGCAGGATGTGCCCTCCCAGAGGAGTGCAGTGCTGCAAGCTCATTAACCAAGAACAGGAGTGGTTACTGCTCTGCAAACATTCTAAGGGTGCTCTCCTTAACTTACTAAATTGCTGAGAATTAAATTACAGCTACTTTTGAATTTGAAATTAAAAGCAGTATTTTGAACTAAGTTACTATTTTCTTTCTCTTTTTTCCTTTTTTTTTTTTTTTTTTTGGAACTTCTGCCCAAAAGGTTTTCCTGTCATGTTTTGTGTCACCTTACTTGTCTTGGAGTTTCTCCCAAATTCTGCCTGTGTTTATATGTTTATGTTGATGGAGATGCTGTTGACAAAAGCATTTTCCCAATGCTTTTATGGTGCATGCTCCTTTGACAGCACAGATTTTCAAATATCATTTGCCAATTGTTTGGCTTCACATTCTATTTCACCTGGAGCGCCACAGTGGAATAACTGATGTAGAGAATATAGAGAATAGAAATGTTTCTTGATAAAGTTAGATTTGTGTATGTGAACCACTTCAATGACTTTTAGTGCAGGGCTTGCAAGTTTTATTTGGTTCTGTAGAGTGTTTCAGACAAATTTGGATGTGGACAGGATATCTGAGTAGTTTCACTGTTTTTCTTTTTTAATATTCTTTCTGGTCATAATCTCAAAATCTGCATAACCAACACTTTTTAAAATGTGTTCCAGTAATTTTTAAATATGATTTCACCTTTGCCAGTAAAATAATGCAAAGAAATCCCTGCCTGTTACATTAAGATTACAGACATCTAAAGCTAGCTGTAGCATCTTTACTCAAACCATCTCTCTGAGTCCTCCAAAAGGAATGGGTCTGTTTTACTGCTTTGCACAAATTCTCCCTTGTTCTCAGGGCTCTCTTTCTTCTGTGTCAACACCCTAAAGGCATCACAGTAGCCAAAATGAATGTATGCAAACATCTTAAGAGAAGTGCCTATTAGGATTTCGAATGCTTTGAGTGTTTTTCTGCCTTCCCTTAACTGTATGTGGCTTTGTTCAAACAATAAAACTACAAATAATTAGAAATCCAGATAGGGGCTCCTTTTCCCTTAAATCTACATAGGGACTGAGGAACTCTGACTCACTTGTTACTGAATTAGAGAATTATTGAATACTAAAATAAAGTAATATAAAAATGCTGGGTCAGGTGAAGAATGCTGTTTGTTTCAACTATATTTAATGATATTTATCTGTATTTAATGTTTTCTTTAACCAAATAAACATCCAGATACTCATGACATTTAAAATGCTATTACTAGTTCAAACCTATTAAGTAAGAAATACATCACCTTTATTGACATTGAGAGACATAGTAATGAACTCATTTCATCCTATATTTTTATAAGAATACTGCTGATTTCATTCCATGTAAATGTTATGTTAAATTAAATAAAAGTCTCTTTAGTGTTTTAGACAGCAAGTTACAGCACTAAGAACTCAAATCTTGCTCAACATAATGTAATAAGTGCAGAAAATATTTTAGTTGATTTTTAGTGTCCACATTCGGAGGTTAAAATAGAGAAAGCACACTTATGGCAAAAAACAACATGGAAATAGTAAGGTTTTTCTTCTCCCTTTCTATAGCAGAAGCTGATATTTGTAATACACATGAAAAACTTCAGGTTTGAGATTTCATATTTTAAAAAAAAGTATTCCTGTAGAACCCCGTGCAGTTCATGGCTGGGTTCTGTGCTGCCAGCTGGACCAGAGAGGATTTTCTGGGGCTCAGTCCTGCTCAGTCAGCTCAGCAGCCCCCCTGTCTCACTGACCCCACCAGCAGGACGGGCAGGGAGATGTCAGGCTGTGCCAGGCTGTGCCAGGCTGTGTGTGCCAGGCTGTGTGTGCCAGGCTGTGTGTGTCAGGCTGTGTCAGGCTGTGCCAGGCTGTGTGTGCCAGGCTGTGTGTGCCAGGCTGTGTGTGTGTCAGGCTGTGTGAGGCTCACAGTCCTTCTGCTCATGGCCCATCAGCTTTCCAGTGATCTTTACAAGAATCATGTTGTTGGAAATGTCCTCTGCTTGTGGGAATCCTTAAAATCAGAGGGTTTTGGGAAAGCAGAAAAAGGCAGGCCTCAGACACAGCAGAACTGTGATTGGAGCTAAGCAGCAGTCATGAGATTTGTCAGCAAAAAAATAATGCAAGAAGTAGAAAAGTAAGGACAAATAGAACAATGGGCTGTGTATTAACACTTGGCTAGAATAACTC
The DNA here is from genome assembly GCA_039654755.1 of Calcarius lapponicus. Lineage (NCBI taxonomy): Eukaryota > Metazoa > Chordata > Aves > Passeriformes > Fringillidae > Calcarius > Calcarius lapponicus. Next base: position 19,272,708 of record CM077474.1, on the reverse strand, counting down.
CCTAAGCAGCAAAAAAAAAAAATATATCTAGCGAGATATTGGGAAGTTCTAAGCTTAATAATGGAGCTCTGTGCACTGTGTTTTAAGGCTCACAAGCAGGTATTGTACAAAATAAGCAAGCATTGTTTTAACCAAAGGTATGTGTGCTTATAGTGGTTGGATGGAACTACTGTCAATGTGCTTTTGCTTTGTGGGATTGGTCAAAAAACTTATAAAGTGAGTTGTAACATTAAGTTCTTGGTCTGCTGCCTGGGATGTGAGCTGGGGCATCTTCCCATTGTCACAACCATGGAATGAGAGTGATGCTGGAAAATAAAGCAGCTCAAGGGACGTTCCTGGCAGTCCTGTCCTGCTGGTGATTTGTACACAGAGCCCAGCCAGCGATACTCTGCAATCACTGAGCCCAACCATTAACCCAGCACTGCCCAGCACCCCCCAGCCACTCCTTAACTCCATGCCTTTTAAATACCTCCTGTAACTTTGCAAGCCTACAACTCTTTTAAAAAGCATGGCACCAGATAGATATTGAAAGGAAAATCCTGATCATGGCTCTACAGAACCAATCAAACTCCCTTTATGAGCTTTTATGAAATTTTTTATTGCTCAGAGGGTCTCAGTTTCAGCAGGCAGTGAACCCCATTTAGACACTAAAACCTGTTTCTCACACTCATCTCCAAAGTCATTGCCTCTGTGCTTACAGCGCTTCAGTCCTGATAACACATTTATTTTCTTGTCTAAATTTCTGCACAGTAAAGTCAAAATACAAAATGTTTAACATATGTACCTATTCTAAGTGTTGCTTGCAAGTGAAGAGGTCAGTGATGGCTCCTGGAAAGGGAACAACTTTCTTTGTTTTCAGTACTACCGTAGCTAAGACAGAAAACATTAATTTTCATTAATCACTTTGCTATTAATCTCTGTTTAATATCCATTTCAGATGTTCTAGATAAATCCTTAACCTTTCAGTTGTTCCCTGTTGTAATCCTGTATCACTGATGAATCTTGGCAGTGACAAATGGCACTGTTAGACCCACTGTTAGACTGCTATTCATGTTCTTCCTCTGTGTCTTTAGAGGGAGGAGAAAGGAGCAGGCCAGGGAAGACAGTTGGAATACTGCTGCTCATAAATGGCATCCTTTTTTCCTCACCTTCCTCAAACTCTGAGCCTGACTGCAAAAAACAGAAGTTGCCTTCTTAAAAAAAAAAAATAAATCAGTATGTTGAATAACAGAAACCCTTTGTTTGTCTTGGTAGAAAATTAAGCCATGTTAGATATCAATTAGTCATTCACAGCTCTGATCCTCTCCGTGGGTAAATGGGAAAGTTGTCTGATTTACTTTGAAATTTTTACAAAATTCCCAGGAGGTTAAATAACAAACTTCTGCTTGCCAAGTCTAGAACATTAAGATAGAATAAGTTACTTGGCAAACTTTAAAACAACATCCAAAATAAGGTACTTTGCAAATTTAAACTTAGCAAACTCAAACTTAGCCAACGTGAACATATCCAGGCACAACAAGGCACTCACTAAGGCATTGACTGGAATTTCTAGTCTGGTTTACAATATATTCTGAGAAGAAGAAGTTAGGAAAAGAGAGAGAGAAAAAAGAGACAGAAAGGAGAAGAGTAGAAAAGTCACCATCTGTGGATCCAGTGACAAAGTTTGACTGTTGCAATTTCAATGTGCAGTTGTTAAAGTGGTGCTGAAAGTGACCAAATCTTTGAAACATAAAGTTCCTGGATTAGTACAGGTTCAGGTTGGGGTGAATGCCCAGGCACCTCCCCTGGGGGGAGTTTTACACTCTCTGTGTCACACTGTGGATCATGGGTCACTTTGGGGGGCTCTGATGGATTTTGGCCTTTTCTAGGACATGGCCTTGCCTCTCCCAGCAGCTGAGCCAGGTGTGGCCCATGTGAAGGGCTGAAAACCTCCATCCCTCTGTGTGAGCATCCCAGGCCTTCCCCAGGGGAGTTTCCAAGCTGAGCCACTGGTGCAAGGGAGGGCATTGCCCTGCTCCAAAGCCTCTCCCACCTGGCAGCATCTGCTTCTGATCAGCCTCTTGCCCTCCCTGGCTCCCAGCCTGGCTCCTCCAGGGCTGGGTGTTCACCCCCTGCCCTGGGCCCATGGCCACCAAAGCCCCATGGTCACCAAAGCCCCCATGGCCACCAAAGTCCCCGAGGCCACCAAAGCCCCCATGGCCACCAAATCCCTTGTGGCCAGCAAAGCCCCCAGGCCACCAAAGCCCCTGTGGCAACCAAAGCCCTTGTGGCCACCAAGCCCTCATGGTCACCAAAGCCCTCATGGCCACCAAAGCCCCCATGGCCACCAAAGCCCCCAAGGCCACAAATCCCCCTTGGCCACCAAATCCCCCATAGCCACAAATCCCCCATGGCCACCAAATCCCCCATGGCCGCCAAATCCCTGCTGCTTTTGCCAATGGCAGTGGTTTGAGCCATTGACTTGGACATTTCAGTCCCTCAGAGCCTTCCAGATCACTTAGCTCCACCAACACAGCCTGTAAAGTTCTGGAATAGTGGATTGTTTCCTCAGGGAGGAGCTGCCACGTGTCACTGAGCTCCCTTGCAGTGAGTTTTTGTATTCTTGCAATAAGTGTTGTGATCACACAGCCAGGACAATGAGAGAGTGATGTGCACCTCACAGCAACCAGAAATTCCAGAAATCTGCTCCTTTTTGCCACATGGGGCTGGGACCTTAAAAAAAGCTGCAATTGTCCTACTGGAAAGAGAAAAATTCTCATAGTGAGAGTTAACAGATGTTATGTAAGTAGCTGAAATTGGACTGGAATTTACTTGAACTCTTACTTTGGGTCTGCCCCAACTTTACCACCGGCTGGTGGGAACACTGGCAGACAGGCATAATAACAATCCAAATTTATGGGTGATGTTATTCCAGGTGACAAGGTGCAGATGTACAGGCAATTAAACAACACAGCTCTCTTCCAAAGGACAAAATAAAAAAAAATTACTGCTTTTTTTTCAGTTTAGATCCAGGTGAAACAGGATTTTGATTCAAGTTGAAAGTGGAAGTTTTCATTAAATGAAAACACCAGATTAATTTAAGAAGTTGAAAACACCAGATTAATTTAAGGAGTTCTCATTTTAGGAATATTCAATTACTCTTACAATGGTATTTTCTGGAATATATTTTTTTATTACTTTCAGAAGCATCAATGTTTAAAAAAACACAAATCAAGCAATCCACTCAGTCTATTACTGCAATATGAAGTGTTTTAATTTTCCTTGTGTGAAGAAAGCAGTACAGGCAATTAAAAAATAAGCTAACATGCCAACTCCTATGCACTGTAAAATTTTTGTAGCTAACAATATTACTAAACCATCAAGAAAGACCATAAAACTGTTAGATAGAAATACTTTTTGAATGTTATCTGATAGAAAAACTTTTGTTTGGGATAGTGGGAGATAAATTTAAAGTGCTGAGTTTCGTGTCAAAAATATCCTTTGTGCCTTGTGTGCTGGGGAGGAGCTGGATGAGATCTGAGCCAGCTGAGCCCAGGGAGGGCTGAGGACAGGGGGTGTCAGAGCCCAGGACATCACTCTGGCTGCCCTGGGTGATTCCAGACCCTGGCAGGGGGCTCAGAGACCTTGGCACACAGTCAAAGACACCTGTGCCTTTGATTTTAGCCCATGGAAACAATTACCAACTTCGTGTGAAGAGTTACAAGTCACAAGAATTTGAGTAGAATGATAGTGAATTTATCACAGGGTGAAAAAGTAGAATTTGGGGGTTTTTAGAATGGGGGTTTAAGAGGCAACATGGAGGAACCTGGGCATCTCCTGTCCTCCTTCTTCTCCTTCTTCTTGTCCTCCATCCTTGCTGTGATGGTGGCACTTTTGGATTGGTTTAGAGTAGACACAGACTGTCTAACATAGGTGATAGGTATTGGAAAATTTTTGTAAATAAAGTACACGTAGTTTTTGGTATAAAAAGATAACACCACCCTGAGGACAGTGCCACGAACTGACCTGCTGGACAGACCTCCACAAATTCAAAAAAGAATGTATTAGATGAAAAAAAAAACCAAAACCAAAACCTTAAAAACCAAAGCCGATGAATCCCGACTTCTTCTTCGAGCGTGGGGCTAAGAAAAAAGACTTTCTAATACCTTGGGAGCCATTTCAACAACAACAAACCCAAAAAAGGGGGGAGGGTTAGGACAGGGGGGCTGAGGACAGGAGTAATAGTTGCCTCCTCAAGCCTGGTCTCAGAAGCTCTTGGAGGTCTATAACACACCCAAGATAGCTCAGCTACCTTTGGAGGCATAAAATCAGCAGGATGGCTTCTGTGGCATTGTTGGAAACAAAAAGGTTTAATAAAAGGCAAAATAACAAACAGAGAAAAACCAAGCTAGGTGCAAGAAGTTCTTGCTCCTGGTAAAACACAAAGTGATTGGTTTCTTTGTTCTCTCCTTTTTCTAGTAAACTGTTCAGGGGGGACTTTTTGGCTCCTGTCCAATTGGCTGTCCTTAAGTTTGAGGTGAAGTCCCCAAGGCCTATGAGGTGTCTCCTTCACCAAATCAAAGAGGGAAACTTCTGGGCTTTTTTCCTTTTTGAGGGGAGAAAGGATAGTTTTGTCACTCTGTCAATAGGGGTTACATTCCTGTATGTGAAAAATGCTTATTTTATGACTGGCTTTTTGCAAATATTAAAATGAATATTATATGTGTTGTGTTAGAAAGTTATGCTGTATTAATTCTCTTAAGTAGTGTGGTAAATATAGTTTTAGGTTATAACATAAAGTTAAAATAGAAACTATGCTGTGCAAGATACTTTTTTAAAGAAAGGACTTCAGTGAGATAGCAGCCACAGGACACCCAAATCTTTCAGAGAAAGAGAATTTATTGCTCTCTTATCAGAAGAAATGAACTTCTTCCTGCCTTGCTCAGCCCTGAAGACACTGTCAGGATTCAGAGGAAGAAGCTGACCCTGACCAGACAGAATCCTGTGTTTGAATGAAATTTATGCATCATGTATGAGGTGTATGAATATGCAACAGGCTGTTGCTTTTAAGGGTTAATCCTCTGTTAATGTGGGTCCTTTTTTGGGCTTATTATGCCCAGAAAATGTACCTGGACTGTCCCTAACTCTTTGTTCTTATTGTCTCGTATTGTCCTAATTCAACTCGTCCAAATTATTATTACTCTAGTATTATATAAATTATATAATATAATACATATTATAGATAATATATTATATTGCTAATTTTATAACTATTTTATTACTATGAAATGTTTAAAATTTTAAAAACAAGTGATTGGCGTTTTTCACATATAGACAGGGAGGGCTGAGCTCACTCCTTGCCCTCCAGACCTGCCTCAGCCCCTAAACTTCCATGGTGCCACCAGCTCAGCCTTGTTTCAGGTTATTGGTTTAGTGGGAATAATCCTTCTTAACAGGCTCTCAAGGGGGCCACAGAACTGTGTTAATATTAAGCAAAGAAATTCCCCATCACAATGTGGAATATTACAGCAAACATAATGCTTTAATAGAATGGCTTTATTTGTCACAAAAAAATGAGTAATTCTGCAATGTCTCTTTGAACAACTGCAGTGTTTTTTTTGTGGTATTTGTTAAAATATTTAGATTAGATGCTCAAGTGAAAGCCTAAACACGCTGTCATCTTCAGACATACTCAGGCAATTAGAGTGCAGCTTATGTTATTGTTTTATAATTCAAGTCTTGTGAAGTAATAAATTAAGAAACTTATTAAATTTTCAATTGCTTTAATAGAAAAATTCAACTTACTAAATTCTTTGGTAAGGCCTAATAACAGATCATTGGAAATACATCTATTTTTTTCTATCTTTGTTAAATCTTGTTGCCCAGATGACCTCTACCTTCAATATAAGAAAAATAAAACAATAGGAACATAAACTGTAAAAAATACTCTGTCTTACATGGAGTTTAACCTTAATTCCCTTTGTCAGATTTTAAAGAATCTCTGAAAAACTTCCATGACTGCCATCCTTCCCCATAAATAGCTGCAGGCCTCTCAGCAGCTTTGTGCTCTGAGCTTTGTTCTGCCAGCATTGTCAAATAAAGACTGATAGCACTATTTTGGTTTGGCAATGCATGACACAATTTGATGCTATAAGTTGAGCTATTTTAAAAAGGGTGGTGTTGAAATTATCTCTGTTTTCACTGCAATTGGAAATTGTAAGTGTGTGTATTTAATGAAGCTTGCAAATATGAAACTCCTCAGTGAGCTAAGTCTGTACTTGTAGAAATCACTTCATATCCATTAAAATCACAATGGCTGGATTCACAGTTGAGGTGAACTTCCTCATTTCATGAAGCTTTCTCTTTTTTCTGTACCTGCTAAAGTTTAAAGCCCAAATTATTTGAAAATTAATGTAGTTACACCCAAGGATCCATATTTTTTCCACTCTGTGGTAGTATGTGCATGTTATGACAGCACAAGAACTACAGAAATTCTTCCTTCATCTTAATAGGTGTTGGTGGTTTAAATTATTCAGTGGTTCTCTGAGCTAGTGCCAAACTGTAGTGAGACAGGCAGAGAAATGACACCAGGCTTGAGATGCTTTGCACATAGTACTCAAGTATGTGCAAAGAAATAAATACATTTGTCTAGAAATAGAAATAAATATATTTCAAATATATTATGTATATATTTGAAATAAATATATTTGTCTAGAAAATCAGGAGATTGTTGTAAAAGGGAATTTTTCTATGAACAATAGACTAAGAAGCTTGCTGTTGCCTGCTACCATTCCAAAGAGTGGGAAAAGCTGTCTTCCATATCTGGCTCTACCTACCCAAATTATAACCATTAGCTTTTTGTCCAATTAACTGTTCAGTCTGGGCAAAAAAATGGCACAGGGCAGAAATCAGCTCTGTTTTTCTTAAAGCAGTTCTAGGGCATCTCCTTCTGAGCTCTTTGCCCAGGTGCACCAGTCCAATCTTCTTTTTAGTGAATCCCCTGAACTCGCCTGGGCTTTGAGCTCTGTCAGAGAGACCTATTCAAATTCCCCACTTACATGCAGTAAATGACCTTTTGCCTCAGCAGGTATGTGATATTTTCAGTGTTAGCTCTTCCTATCCCTCCTGCCAGACACAGAGGTGTTTAGCTGCAAGGTCAGCTGCATTTCTCTTTTTCCTTCCATGAAGCCTGGTGGTTTTTTTGCTGGCAGGAGGAGAGGAATTGGTACCAGAGGTATCTGCGCTCTCCCTCGGTGTGCGGGGAACAGGGCACAGAGCTTCAGCTGGAGGATGTCTGTGGGGTTTTATCACTTAAATCTCTAATGCTGCTGCTCTTGTAAATGATTTCATGCCAATCAGTGCTCGTGGAGTTTAATAAAGCTGTAAAGCCAAGTCATAATCTGCTGTATTCCTCAATAGAGGAACTCAAAATATTGCAGGTCACTGGCAAAGGCAGCATTTCTATTCATGCTTTTATGAGGTGATTTTCCTCTGCCTCTTCTTATGCTAGTGTCACTTGGGGAATGAAATGAGTTGCCAGGAAAATAGGATCTAAAGGCCCTCTCAAAACATTAAAAAATTAATCAGATTTGTCATTTTGTTACTTCAACTCGCAGATTTATTAAACTAACTCTCGGATTTATTAGACTAAAATTATGGTTCTTTTGAGTCTGACTCATGGTTTTTCATTTCTCAAGGTTGTCAATGTGACACATGGGGCATTTCTCTTTTTTAAATTTTTTTCCCTGTTTTTCTCTCCCCACTCCAGACAGAGTGTGGCAGGTGTGAGGGTGCATCACATCATCCACTGCCACTAGCCAGGGCTCATGGTAAAACCAGAATACTCATTCTAGACAGGCTTCCATTTCCTCCTCATGTTTTAAATAGTTTATACAAAGGTTTTTTAAAAAAAGCAAAGCTAAACAAATGAGCAAAAATGCCAAAACCAGCGAACCAAATCACAAACACAAAGCAGCAGGTGACCCAGGGCTCCTGTAACGTTCTGCCCATGGCAGTGTCCAGTTTGTTTCCTTTCCTTGAGTTCCTGTCCAGTCCCAAAACCAGGAGTCCCCAACAGCACAGACCTCTCCTTGAGCTGTGACCTGGGACATCCCTTATTCTCCTTATTGCTGTTTCCTTCTCACTTGCCTCTGTTGAACTCCTTCAGAACCTTCCTAACAACTCTTCCTTTTCTCCTGTCACCAAGAGTTAATTAGTGAATATTAGGACTTTTGCTGGCCCTCAGCCAATATTCTTCACAGTAGCCAGTGTGAGGGTGTGTTTGGCATTTGTGCTGCAATCAATGTTGAAATACAGGGATGATTTTGTTACTGCTGGGCAGGGCTTACAGAGTCAAAGCCTTTTCTGTTCCCAAGTTCTGCACCAGAATTTGGGAGGGGACACAGCTGACCCCCAGTGAGCCAAGGGTCAGGTAAATCTGAGGGGCAGGGGGAAGGTGGGGAACAATGGCTGGGATGAGTTTTGCCTTCCCAAAACCCCTGTGTGTGATGGATGTGAATGGAAAGCAGGGAATGAATTTTTGTTTTGCTTTGCCTGTCTGGGCTAGTTTTGCTTCACCTGTTAAACTCTCTTTATCTCCCTTATGGGTTTTTTCTTTTATTTTCCCATTGTCCCCCTGGTCCCACCCTGGGTGGGGAAGTGAGTGACCCTTGTGTGGAGCTTTGCTGCTGGCTGGGGTTAAATCCCAGCAGTGCAGTTCTTCCTTTCCTTGAGAAAGAGGGGACCACCCCCTCACCTCCCAAAGGAAAAACATCAAAGTAAAACAAAAACCCAACCCAAACCACCAAACAACCAAAGGGGATGAATTACTGATGTGAAGATGCTCTCTACCCAGCTGAGACTCTACAAAGGTTTCTCTGTTTAATTCAATGTAATCTGACTTGCTCTAGGATTTTCTCTAATATTTGCAGTATTAAGAAACTTCTTAGATAATTTAAAATTGTGTAATGAGGATTTTGCTTGGTGTCTTGAAGTCTTGGGAGTGACAAGAAAGACTTCAAATGAGTTCTGACTGGGTTTTCACTATAAGGCATTTATTCCCAGAGCTGAAGATTGTACCACCCTCAAGACACACAAGCATATCCAGACACTGAAAGTTGTTACACTCATGATAATGAAGATATTCACAGTAAGGAAATAGTGGTTGGTAGAATTTCAACACATCATTCCTCTTTCTGAAATGTGGCAGTTCCTACATAAGGCAGGGTTTTGTTGAGTAAATAGTACCAGCAGTGAAAGGATGTCACTCTTATTTTTTTAAAGGATTTGTTCTTATTTTATTTTGAACCAGAACAGCTCAGTCTGTGGCCTGTTGTTCTTCCTGTTGGTAGCTACAGTCCTGTTTGTGGTTCCAGGCTTGCAGGTCTCACTTCTGCTGGCTGTTATTTGGAGGGGGATAATAAAGAAATAAAATTGAAATACAGTGAGGAACACCTGGCTCACCCTCACAGGAATAGGATTTCATAAAGAAATGTGGAGTTCATGTAGATATATGATCTGCATTGAAGATGCACAGAAGCTTGATTTTCCTCATCAGTGTCCTGATAAAAAGTGTTTTCTTTGGTTTAATTTAAGCATTTCTCTTTAAAGTACATGGATAGAGCTGAACAATGGGGTCAAACTACCTGTTGTTCCATGCAAGGGGTTCTGAAGGACAATTTGTTAGGACAATAGGTTCTGGCTTTTCAATTTTTTCTATTGTCAATCTGAATAATAAGTTTTAATGTACCTTTCCATTGACTTACTTGAGCAACCCTGCTGCAATAAAGCATATTAAATAATTTCATTGACCTTGGCCTGGACTTGCAGTAAGAAGCTCCTGATTTGGGCAAGTGCAGCACAGATGTGAGGTCTGTGATTGCTGCAGCAATGCCACTCTGCTGGCAGTGTGTCACTTTTAATGTGACAGCTGCATTCCAGCCATCAAGGGTTACAGCTTCTGGCACTGTGGAGTTCTCATTATGCCATTTCTACTCTGCAGTAAAATAATAATTTCAAAGCAAGCTGCTCCCATCTCCTCCCTAACCTGAGATCAGAAGTTCTCCTGTTTATTTTTTTCTGACTTTTCATCTAATCTGCAGCAGCTGGGTTTGTGTTTAAAGTTAGTGTTCTGAGACTGACCTAATGTATATTACTCATTAAAAAAAAGGTGTTTGTATATTCAAAAATACATAAAAGTAACAAATAAAAAGCTGTTCATAGTACATTTTTCCTTTGAGCCAAATGAACTGGGAATATCTTAAAATTATAGGAGATTTATATACTTGATTGTCATATACACATTATTTTTATGAAATTGTCTTCCAGTTGCTCTATGAACTATTAAAATGAATACTTTATATAATTATTTCATGTCAGGAATTTAAAAATAAAAGCCATGAAGTACCAACCTTGAGAAATTGCCACAGCAAAATCTGAATGATTCCACTTGAAATGTTCGTAAGAGGAATATTTTTATTTTCCTTTATCCTGAACTAGTGAGCTGTCTGTGAAGCTCAGTTGGCACAGAGGTGAATTGATGAGAGGTGTTCAGCTACCAAAACCAAACTTGCTCACATCTGCAGAGGTCAAAGGCTGTCCCCTGGTCCCCTTTCCCCCTCCCATTTCTGAGATTGTTCTGGGCACCTGAGCAACCTGAAGGAGGACAGTTGTTGTTTTGTTAATGTCATATCTCAGAGAATCTGGTATTCCCAAATAAACAGCAAAGTAATGCCAAAAACCATGGAAAAATTTCGAATTATAACTGCATGACCAAAAATAAACCCAGCCTTTCTGGGGACTCATGTCTACAGTTGGTGACAGCAACTGCAATGGAAATTAGAAGAGCATCTTGTAAAGAGAATCACTTTTCATCAACACCCGGTTTTTAATAAAGTAGTGCTGAATTTTAATTTGTAATTCAATTTCCTTAATGCATGCACCTTGTGTAACCAAGAAATCAATATCATCAGATGGATGTATGGTTTTTGCCTCTCTGTTTAAAGGTCATGTACTAATTCAAGCAGCTATAAAAATTAACATATTTCAGTAATTTTAGGCTAGAGAAGATTTCTCTGCAGCCTTAAGAAAACTATACTGACATGCTTTTGGCAGCAGAATGGGATGACACATTGCTGCTATGTGACAAACCCAATACAGAATCTTTATTAATAATGCTGTTAATGTTTCATCTAATGCAAGGGAAATGGTAAATAAATTGTGGCTTTAACCCACTGCTGAGCCTCCAATTACTGTTTTTCTTCCTATCTGCTTCCAATATATCATTTTTTTAATATGACTGAAATGTTCTAACAATCAAGGCTTAGGATCCTAACAGCATGAAGTCCTCATTATGTGATTTCTGCACTACAGTAAAATAATGATTGTGAAGCAAGCTGTTCTCCATGTCACACTTACAGAATAACTCATAAGACTCCCCATTTACCAGCTCCTGGTTATGGATTCAATTACTTAATGCCTTGGGTTTGTGGATGTTGGAATCATGTCATGCATCTGTCTTGAGCTGCTCCATAAAATGCATTCAAAGTGAATAAATTACAGGTGATGTTCCCCAGAAGCACTCTGAGGTTTGTGCTTTCTCCCAAAGCCATTCAGGGTTTTGGCTTCTAAAAGTTTAATGAAGGGTTTCATAAAGCATAAAAAAGCCCACTAGAATGTCATGACCTTCTTTCATTTTTTGATTCTGTGCAAAATTTTCTGTTTTCCACACGGAACAGGGAGAAGAATATTCCACTTGAGAGTCAGCATTTAAATGGTATGTTCTAGTCCCAAATACATATTAAACAGAACTGTAGAGGGAAGTAAACAGTATTTTAGATGGCTGTGCAGGTTCTGTAAAGAGAGATTTTATTTTTCCAAACAAAAGCTCTGCGCATCAGATTAATGTGTTTTGCCTCCTTCAGTCTGCATTTTAAAATTGGCAAGGAGATGAAATCATAAATACTTAATTATTAGCAAGTGACTCTTACAGCTGCTATATATCTGCTATTTCTTGTGTTAAGTACATATCAAGGGAAAATTTGGGGTGTCTGACTGTACTTCACCTGACCTATAGGCCTATTATTTTTCTTCCTCTTACTATAAAATAAAATTCTGTAACAGAATTACTGTAAGGCTTATTTGGCTGACTGCAGCAGCCTGCCAAATATCCCCCCTGTGTCAGAGAGGGAAGCCCTGAATTCAGGACAATGCCTGCAGTCCTGGGGTGCCAGGATTGGACCACACCACACACATGGACAGCATTAATAACACATTTGCTCTATTAAATCAGGTTTACATGCATCAAAAAGTGGTGGCTGTTCCCCCAAAGGTGGAATACATGAAGAATTTTTAGATACACATGCACTCCTCCAAGACTCCTGCTGTGTGTGAAACGTGTGCCTGGTGGGCACAAAGTGGGAAATGCTGAAGCACCAGAGGATTTTCTAGGCAATATGCACAGCTTCCCTGCTTCCAGGTATTTTCCACTGGCAAGAAAAGAATCCCAGTAAATGCTGGCTTGCTCGGCTGCAGACAGCAAAGTGTGGCTCAAAGGAGACTGGCACTGAGCTGTGACCCTGGCAATTAGACACTTGGGCGTGGGGATTTCACAAAGATAGCTAGTGACATTCCGGTGTGCTTTTCCCCCTCTCCCTAACTGCTCTATTTTTGCAGCTTTCCAGTTGTTTCTCTCCCAACCTTTGTTTGATAACCTTTACAAGATCACTTAGAGAGCAAAAAGATAGTTTCATGTATCATAAATTCCTTAAGACCTTGGTGTTTTATCTCATCTCTTGATACTGTTCCTTTCAGTATAAAATCTATATATTTATATAAATTATATATATAAAATAAAATAAAGATAAATAAAGTATGGATTTTCAGTCCTATAAAATAAATTGAGGACTATTTTATTTTATTTTATAGTTATATTAATAAATTATAAAATCTATATAAATAAATTAGAATAAATTAAGGATTCATTTATTTTATAGTTATAGTATTGAATTAATAAATTTATATGAATGAATGAATATATTTATATATTAACAAATAAATTATTTTCAATCCCATTTCTCTTACCCTTCCAGAAGTGATGGGTGTTATGACCAATTTGTACCCCATGCTGACATCCTGCTCCAGCTGCATTCCTTGGGCAGGATCACTGAGGAACAGAGTGGCCATGCTCTCATTTGGCTGTGCTCTCATAATTAATAGAAGAACACACCTGTGTGAGCCAACAGGCAGCCTGTTCTAGAGCAATGCCTACTAAATCATTGCCTTGCAACCCTCTGGCAGTGGGAGAGTTGTCTGCCATGTGTTGGTCTGGGGACTGGTTCTTACAGCAAACACCCTGTGTATCCATTTTAGTGTAAATTAATTAATTCACTAGGTACTCCAGATACACAGAAGAATAATATTTAGTGGAAAAAGAACATTGAGAAAAAAGAATGAGAGGGTTCTAGGTACAAACAGACTCAAGAGAATGGGAGAGAAACAGAGCTGTGTGAGACATTTGGGTTTCATGTGATTAAAGAAACTGGGAGGGACCAAGCTCAGCAGGATGAGACTCAGAGGAAGGCTGCAAACACCTTTCCTTTTCTCAAAAGCTTGTGCTGTACCATCATTATAGACAAGGGCAGTTGTCTGTAAAACATCTGATCCTGCTGGAGACTGGATCATGGCATTCCCTTCTGTTCCAGCGGTACTCACTGAACTCTGAACTGCTGCAGCCCCTGCACAGGCTCCTGGAAGCCTTGCAGCAGCAGGAGCAGAGCTGCTGCTCTCGACAGTGAGCAGCCTCTGCCCAAGGAAGGAGCTCCTGTGGCCTCCCTGACAGGTGCTGCAGGCAATGCCAGCTGCCTGCAGGTGCCTGGGCACCTCTCAGCAGGACAGGCTGGTGGCTGCATTTCTCTTCACAGGGAAAAGCAAGGCACAACTTCCCAAGGATTCTCTGGGATTCACAACCTCTGAACCTCAGAGAAAGAAAAAACAATTCTTATCTCATTTACTGCTCCATGCGTAGCCCCACATTTCTCTTCACAGAGAAAAGCAAGGCACAGCTTCCCAAGAATATTGCTGGGATTCACATTCTCTGAACCTCAGAGAAAGTAAACACAATTCTTATCATTTGCTGTGCCTGTGTTTGTGCCAAAGTAGAATGCAATATGGAGATTATTTACCCACAGTGATGGTGTTTTGTTTCCTTGGCCTGTCAGGGCCCAGTGTGTGTGTGTGTGTGTGTTGGGACTGTTGGGGGACAGTCACGAGATTCTGTGCAGTTGTGTGCAGGCTTGAGTGCTTGGCAGATCCAGTTTTAGATGTATAGAATAATATAGTATAATAAAGTAATTAATTAGCCTTTTGATATCAATGGAGTCCTCCTCATCACTCCTCCATGGTTGGGGCCTTCTCAGCATTGCAATACTCCTGTGTTGTTCACAAGTGGAATGCATTGTGGAAGGTTGTTTACCTGAAGGGAATTGGTAATTGAATTCTAGTGTGAGTGTTGTGATTCACTGACCAATTGAATCCACATGTGTGCAGACTGTCAGTCAGCAGAGTCACAAGATTCTATAAAATTGAGTGCTTGTGCAGATTCAGTGTAATATAGTGTAATATAATATAGAACAATATGGTATAATGAAGTAATTAATTAGCCTTCTAACACCAATAGAGTCAGATGCATTCTTTCTCCCCTTGCTTTTACAGTACAGGCTGAGATGTGTCTTGTGGCACAATGATGAGGAAAATGGGTAATAGAGAAACACAGAGTGTGTCACCAGTGGAAATTCTCTGAGTAGGCTGGCTGAGGTCTGAGGAGATTCAGGGCATGTCTCAGTCATTGTGGCTGTGGAGATTTTTTAGCTAGGTACAATTCTGGGAGCAGAAAAGTGTGTGTGGGGTTGGCTGCTCAGAATTACCCCAGGAGATTACCTTCCTCTGCTTTTCCTCTGCTGCTTCCTTGCTGATATTGTTAGAAACACAGCAAAGGAGTCACTCCTCTTCAACCAAATTTTTTTTTTGCCCAAATTTTCCTTTATGCCCCAGGTTATTTAAATTCCAATAAATTTAAATTCCAAATATATTTAAATTGGAAAAAAAGCTGCTGGTGTTCATCACTATCCCACCATCCCTGTCTGTCCCTGTTCGGGCACCAAAATATGCGGAGGATCAGAAAGGGGACATCACTCCATGATCAATATGATCAAGTGAAGCCACTTTATTACAAAAAGCCAGCCATTTTTATACTATTCTCTATTGTTCCCGCCTCAAGCTATTACATGATAGGTTAAATCCTTTTTACGCACACATTTTAATATTTCAGTTAATTTTAGTTAGTCTGACTTCTTCATGCATCTCACTGCGGTTTCCTTGTCTGCCTTTGCATCCTGAACTGTCTCCTTTTGTGTCCTTCAAGGACATGCTGACCTTACTCAGGTCACTCTCTGTGAAGGCTGGATTGTGCATATGTTGCACATGTCCATTGTCCTGCAAAAAACTCCCAACGCCTGTCCATAGACCTCAGTCCAGGCTGAGCTTCCCTCCTGCAGCTCTGAACCCTGGGGTGACCCTGGCAGAGGTGGGAATGCTCAGCTCCTGCTCTGGCTCTGCTTTGTGGTTGGGCTGGTGTGGCCCCAGCAGGGCAGTGTCTGCAGGGGAGCAGGGGGAGCTCAGAGAGCCCCCAACCCTGGGCCTTTGCCTTGTGGGATGGGGGTCACCAGGCTGAGGGGCTTCCAGCCTGGCTGCTAGGACTGACAGAACTGGGATGGGAGGGGTTGCTGGGGCTTTTTTTCTGTTCTCACTGCTGAGGTTGATCTTTCCCCATCCTTTCTTTGTGGTAGCCCCTCACACCAGGAAAGCAAAAGCTGAACTGAAGGGATATGTTGGATAGTTGTGTAAATTGGTGCAGATATCAGTTTAATAAAGAAAAATCTCTGCTTCTGTCATGGCCCTCAGTCTGTCTTCTGTAGCAAAGTCAGTGATTTCCTGTAGAGTTTTACAGTCATCCCACAAAGCTTAGAACAGAAAAAGAATCATTGCTCTGATGGTTTGGGAAAGGATAGTGCTCTCTTAAAACATTATAGGACAGCAATTAAATTAATTGCCTCTATAGTTCATTGAGATACTTTGGTTTGTTCCTCAGTACAGGAATACAATTACATGATATATGGCATAGTGTCTGTTTTTCTGATGCTCTCTGCTTTGGGGCCAGATTTTTATCCACAGAGCTTCACCTGGCTCCCACACCAGAGCTGGCTGCTCTACAGCCAGAGCTACTCTGGCTGTGTGAGATATGCCTGGCTGCTGAGCTGAGAATTATAGGTCCAACTACATTGTGCACCTAACTAATATGTCAAACCACTCCCCAAAAAGTTCAAATAAATGGGCCATTTATTACAAGATAATCATGAGGCAGAATAGTGAGGCCTAACCTTTACAAAATCCCAGGTTGCTTTAATGGTCCTACATCTTCTAGGAAGAGGCCTAGAGTTTCCATTCATATGCTGCACTTGAGCTTGTCTCTTTTGTGATCACTGTCTTATTTCAAAGTAAGAAATGTATTATTGTGGATAGACCTAAATGGAATGCTGGAGTGACTGTTATGGACTCAGGAATCTGTTATACCCCCAAATTAAATTCTAACTATCTGTGTAACATACCTTTAGTGTTGTTGTGTAACACTCTGCAGCGTGAAGCTTATGAAGTTTCACAGACATAATTGCATTTTTATTGTCATATGCTGCTAGCTTTTCAACAATCCCTTTGCTTCTTCTGAGTGTGTGCTGTAGTTTTGTTTCAAAAAAATAATCTTACATTTTGGTAGTCATAAGGCTTTAAATTGCATAATGTTCAGAATTCTTTGCAGAACTGCTACCATAAATATGTAGAGACCTTTTTTTAGTCAGTAAAGAAATGTAGTGAGCATGTGTGTGTGTATATGGTTTTTTTGACTGCAGAAACATGACATGTACCATCAGAGTAGAAAAAGCTCTTGCACTGTTGCCCTTGCATGTTTTGTTCTACAGCTGAACGTGTTATTAAGCCAATTTGGGCAGCAGCATTTGATGAGACCTATTGAACATAGAATTTTCACAATGCAACTGCACAAATTTATTTAGTACAAGCCTGTCTTTAACTGTTAAACTGTGAGTAAGTGTGTGACCCCTGCCTTGCACCTGCATAATGAGATTGATAAAACGGGGAATGTTAACTGGAACACTGAATGCAGCAGGAATGTATCTGCCTGAGCCAGTCCTTTAGCATTCCCAGCCTGGTGTCAGGCTGTGGTTCCCACCTTAGGAGGGTGAGTTAGAGCTGCTGCCCCATGGACAAACCACAGCAGAGTCAGTCACAGGAAGGGAAACAGAAATGAGAAAGGGACAGACATTCCTGTGGCAATAGGAACACTGAAATAAAAGCAGGGAGGTTCAAGCTAGGTGTAGGGAAGAATATTTCAGGGTGAAGGTGGTGGAACAGCAGGGCAGGTTGCATGGGGAGGGGGTGGATGCCCCTTCCCTGAAACATTCAAGGTCAGGCTGGGCAGGCTCTGAGAAAGCTGATCCCACTGGGGATGTCCCTGCTCATTGCAGGGGTGTTGGACTCTGACTTTTAAATGTCTTTTTTGAGTCAAGCCCCTCTATGGTCCCGTGTCCTGGCAGCCCCCCTGGCTCAGCTCCCAGCTCCTGGGGAAATCCCTTTCAGGTTCCTTGCAGGTACTGAACCAATCCCCACAGTCCTGATGATTGAATACTGGCCTTAGTCTTGCTAAAATTTCTCTTGAAATGCTGTGGATTTTGTACATTATACATTATAGATGTACTGAAAATGTGACCCAGGTCCTGGGAAAATAGGAGGTTTTCAGTTAAAAATACTTTGTGTTTAATGTTTGAGCCAAATGCAAATACATTAGCAGTGGAAGGCTCTGTTTTGGACAGGATGCAGATTTCACCTCTCAGTATTTGTGTAAGTTACTTTTTAGGAGAAGACTTTAATCTTCTGATCTATAGCACGGGGAAAGGCAAAGAAAATTACTAAAGGGGCCTAAATGAAACTAAAATAGTGATAAAAATGAAAAAAAAAAAAAAAAAAAACTAACAAAAAAACAACCAAACCTCAAACCAACCACATCTTTAGGTTAATGAGAAATATTCTTGGTCGAAATAATCACTTTAG
Organism: Calcarius lapponicus; assembly: GCA_039654755.1. Classification (NCBI taxonomy): domain Eukaryota; kingdom Metazoa; phylum Chordata; class Aves; order Passeriformes; family Fringillidae; genus Calcarius; species Calcarius lapponicus. Next base: position 19,254,555 of record CM077474.1, on the reverse strand, counting down.
GACTTTTTTAGAGACAACATTATTTTTCTGGCATTGTAAAAAAACCACCAAAAGCTTCCACCCCACTGATGACTATGCAGTACTGCTAATTGTAGCAATAATTTCTCTGCTGTGAGTGCCTGTATGAAGCAGAAACCATTTAAATGATTTCTTTTAGGCCACTGAACCTCCATTTGATGGGAATAATTTTTTGGTGGCTACCGCCCTGTGCTGGATTCAGCACCCTGTGGATGAAAGGCTCCATATCCGATTGCCAGTCCCTGAATTAGCCAGGCCTGGCCCATTTTCCTTCTCCTCTGCAAGCAGCCATTTCTGCCCCTGGAGTCTCTGACTAAAACAGGCACCAAAGAAGTCATTTGGTGATTCATATTTCCACTTGGGTTCAGTGCTCAGGATCACAACAGAAATGAGTGTGCTGAGCTCAAAGGGCCTTTCTGCTTTTCCTAAATGTTCTCCATGATATGAACATTACACAAATGCTGTGTATTCCAATTAAACTTCAGCGGCAGCTCTAGCAGGGAGCGACTGCAGTGCACTCACAGGATAAATCAGCTTTCCTACTGAGCTCACAGCATAGGTAAAAAAGGGAAAATCCATTTCAGCAACCTCCATAAAACACAGATGCATTTTCTTTCTGTCTTTTTTAACCTTCTTATGTAGCTTTTTACTTTTCATGGATACTGAATACCTATGAGTCCATAGGGGTCAGAATCCTTTTCACTTCAGAGAGCCTTAAGCAGCAGCATCATGTCTGCTCCATGTTTTTCAGGCAGATGATGGAGCAAGCTGGGCTTACCAGCTTTGAGGTTTAGTTCTACTCCAGATTCCCTGTGGGGTGTTAGGCAAGTCATTCTTTCCTCCAAATGGGAATAATGATTGCTTTGCTGTTTGGCTCTGTTTCTGCCTCAGGCAGAAAATCTTTGGGCCAGATGTATTTTTTTGAGCTGTTTAACCCACTCCTACTAACAGAGACCTGAAATATATTCCAGCAGGGAAAGGCTATTGGGGGAGCTGAACCAAATCTGGTTCATTGTCACCATTTAAATTTCTATCTGAGCCATAACTGCACCTGAGCCTGTGAAAATTGTCTTGTTTATGAGTGGAGAAATGTCCAGTTTGAAAAGCTGATTATATGGAAATGTCTGCAAAGACAAGCCCCCAGTGGAAAACCCCCAAGATACCAGCCCTGATCCCTGTAGCTCTGTTGGCCACATTTTAAGACAAAAGGTGTTTTGTATGCTCAGCAGAGCAGCCCAGTGCTGCTGTTTGTTCCGTGGAGCACCAACAAAATGCACTTTTCAGTTGGCCAGAGACAAACACAGGAGGCACCTTGGCTGTGTTCCGGTGCTGAGGGTGGCACTGCCCCTGCAGGGCTGTGCCCAGGAGCCCTCCCAGCCCAAGGCTCAGCCAGCTGTGCCCTCCTGTGTGCCACATTCACATCCTCTGGAAAATCCCTTGCCCAGGGTTTTTCTCCTGGGAAGCTGAGAAGCCTCAGAAAAAGGAAAACAATTCTTATCTCATTTGCTTCTCCTGTGTTGTGCTCGTGTGGAATGTGTTTGGAGATTGTTTACCCACAGTGATTGTTTCATTGGATTCTGTTGTTTCATTGGATTCTGTTGTTTCATTGGACTCTGTTGTTTTCAAAGAGTGAAAACAACACCAAAGAGTTGTTTTCACTCTTTGGCCAATCAGGGCCAAGCTATGTCAGGACTCTGGAGAGAGTCACGAGTTTTCATTATTGTCTTTTTAGCATTCTGTCTGTGTCCTGTCTGTATTTTTTAGTATAGTTTAGTATAGTATTCTTTAATGTAATATAGCATTATAAAATAATAAATTAGCCTTCTGGGACCATGGACTCAGATCCATCATTCCTCCCTGCCATGGGGACCCTGCAGATACAATACTCCTGTGCTCCCCAGCCTGGCCAGAAACAGAACAGATTTAATTAAACCTATCGTGAAGGTAGCACGGTGTAAGAGTTACCCTGAGTGAGAGCCAAAGCCCCATTTGGTGGAGATTAATGTAACTTCATCCCTGGGAAGGACTGTGGTGCTCCATGTTAAATGTAATAACTGGTATTTCCTATCACCAAACCTGGCTGTTCCAGGCACAGAATGAAAACCAACCCGGCATTCACTGAGATAATTTCTGTTGTCTGCATCAATTTATGGATACATGTAAGAAAGCCTGATGGAATGAATTATAGTCATAAAACCCAGCAAGAATAACATGCATTTCAGGTTTTTATGTTGTATAAAGGAAGTCTTGATAGCTCAGCCTGACAAACCCCACTTTTTTCTTTTCTTTTTTTATTTAAGCTATTTTTTCATTGCCTATGAAACAGATATGAGGGCAAAGGAAGACATTAACAACCAATTTCCCTGACTCAGAATAGGAATGGTTGTGAGGCAGTAGGATGCCCTGTGCACTGCAAAGTGGGGAGCAATCAACAACAATGAAATTTTGAAGGTCCATAATTTTACAGAATATACTGTGTGCGGCTTTTGCAATAGGAGAAAAAGTCCTGAAGTACCCATTAGCTCTCATTAATTGCCAGATTATTTCTCCTAAGGCACACAGGTAGAAAAAGAAGAAAGAAATCCCTGGTGTTGCAATGAGCTAACAGAGGAAGTTGCTGCCTCAGAGAAGGGGACAGTAACAGACTTTGGAAAGGGGACATTGGTTTTTTCTCATAAACCTTCTTTATTTGCTTTAGAGATGGACCTATCTGACATAGAATAGTTCTACCTTTCCAAGAAACATAGAAATAGAAATATAAATGGGCATTAAAGGTTTTTCATTCTATTTAGAAGAGTTAATATTACACAACTGAAAACATTTAAATTTTCTGTTATTTGTGATGAATGAAGAAGCAGCAATGTTTTTGAATTGTTGATGAAGTTGGTGTTTTGGGCATTTCAGGTGATTTCTGCTAGCAACAGTTCTCTCCAAGTTTCACATGATTAAGTGGGTCATTGTTTGAAAAAAAGAATAGATTTATGGCTGCCTGAAACAGAATAAAAGGTACCTGAAGATTTTGAATTGAGTGTAATTAGCCAGTTAGCCCTAATTTGGGATTACTTTTTTGATATGGAGTTATGAGTATTGTGTTGTGTTTTATAAAAGTAGGGGAGAAAAGGGAACAAAGCCAACATAAGACAAAATTCTGAAAGCAAACATGTACTGCAGTAGGATGAGTGTTTAAAGGAGCGCTGTTGTATAATGGTGTTAATTATAAACAAATCTAAGGATTTTCTCTTTAAGGTATACATCACCTTGGACTTAAAATGCAATTTCCCAGTGATGTCTTAACTTATTAGCAGAATGCTCTTTTGAATAGAAAAAATACTGAAAAATATTTTAAAAGTTGATTTATTAAGAGACCCTAAATACTGCTGAGAGATTATTTTTTTAATTAGAAATTTATGAAAATTAAGTAAAAAATTAAAAGTAAAATTAAGTAAATTAAAATTAAGTAAATTAAAATTAAGTAAAAAAGTAAAAGCCAAATTTTAGATTTAAATTCTCCAGGTAAACTGTTCCTTGTTTGACTGGAAAAAATGTACTTTCCCAAAGCAGCTGGCTCTGTCCTTCAGATGTGCTGATGTTCAACTTGGAGCAGAAGTAATGATTTTCCAGCAATCTTTCTGGAGCCCCTTCATTCCCAAAGTCCATGGTGGTTTTTAGGTGGTCATTTTCAAGACCTGTTGAGAATGGCTCCAGGTGCATTTCACTATTTCTGGCTTTTGAAGAGGCAAACTTTTGTATGGCCCTTTGTTATATCTGTTTTAATACAAGCAACTCCTTTAAATGCTGTTGATGATATTTCTGGACTGCTGGAGCTTTCAGACACAATCAAACATGGGGCCCTTCCCTACAAACTTTGCTGCCTAAGAGAAAACTTGGAGACAATGGAAACAATGAAGGGCTGGGAAACATTCACTGCATCACTTTTTGTTCCCAAACTGAAGGAGAAATTAATGAATGATAAAGCTTGGCAGTGTTTGTAGAGTTTGGGCTTTCCTGTTGGAGGCTGATATTTTTCATTATTTTGCACCATGAGAGCTGCAGACGTACCCTGTGGAACAGGAGCAGCCATGGAGAGCGTGGGGATGGTGGGAGGTCACAACTGGGACCAAACAGATATCCCAAGCTGCTTTCCTCTTTCCTTGGAAGCAAAACACATCCTGAGCTGTCAGACTCACACAATCCATTCTCAGGAAGCAGAGATGAAAAAACTAAAATGGTTCTGGTTGGAGAATGAAAATATCACAATCTGGGTGTTGCAAAGGCCACGTGTTACTGACCTGCTACACCCTCACTGGCTCCATTCAGTAATAGGAAAAATTAAACATTTCTCAGGTTTTCTTGAATTGTTTTAACTTGAAACATTCATTGCCTCTCTTCTAATTATGAATTGAAACGTGCTGGGTATAAAAATGGGATAAAAGACCTTCTGTAAATGTAATGTTATTAATTTTAATTTATCCAATTTAACACAAGATTTTCCCAGGGATTAGATAGTGTTCTTTCTAATGATTTGCATAATAAAAGTTGTTTTTACTAAACAAAGTATGATTGCTGTTATGCCTTGTTATTATTTTAAACAAATACTGCATATTCCTGGTTCAGGAACAATTACAAGAACAAGGGTTGCAGTCACAGAATCAAGTGCCAAATGTGGATGCTTTTGCATATTTGAAATAATTAGGGCTGAGGAAAGACTTTTCTTCTTAGAGAAATTGTAATATTACAAGAAATATTGTCTTGGTATAAGTGAGATATTTTTATACATTCAAAAATGTTAAATTTTTTCCCATTTTTTTTCACAATTCATCATTTCAGGATTTTGAAATAAAGAATTACTTTTATCAGGGAAAATTGAAACAGTTTGTTAAGACTGAGAAGGATATTTTGATATTTTTGCCTGAAATTTTTCTAGCAAGACAGACACAATTCAAAGCATTTCACTCTTCACTAGACATTATTTTTCCAATTGTTTGCTGAACAATTGATATTGAAATAGATGGGATGAGATGGGCTATAAAAAGCTTGTATGGACAGACATGGTGGTAGTTCTGTCTGAATAATAAAATATCATTTATTTCTCCTTCCTCTGCTTCTGCTGGTTGCAAATACATTGTGCTGTAGGCACCACGTTCAGCTTAATGAAATTGATAGATGCAAAGTGATTTTTTTTTTCCTTTTTAAGGAATTAAACTGCAATCTATACAGTCACCAACTGTTGGAGTTTTGGACGTTAAGAATTTTAATTTTTTGTATAAATAGATTTTGATTCTTAGGAGAGTATGACATTTAATTTGAGGTTGTGGAAGAGGTTTTTAAAATTGATTAATAATATTGGGATTATGGGTGTGTAGTTGGTTAGAAGTGTGTAATATTATAGGGTGGAAAACTTAGAGTTTGGGGTTTTAGAATATAGTAATAAATATGAAGTAAGATGGAGATATTAGGGTGGAAGAAAGTTGGGGTTTTTTACTTTCTTTTTTTTTTCTTTATTGTTTCATTTTTTACTTTCTTTTTTTTTTTTTTTCTTCGTCTTTATGGGTTTGGGTGGTATTTTGTAATTGGATAGAAAAGTCCACAGTGTGGACTTTGAGGGATTAATTATTATGTCAGAAGTGAAATTAACCAAGTTACCAGCACACTGAAATGCCAGCCCTGACTGTGCCATTCCTGCGCAGCCTCCTGCCCTTGGCTTGGCCAAGGACCCAAAATCCACTGGGATTTCCCAGCCAGGCCCCTCTGACCCTCTGGCTTCCAGCCCCTGCATTTTGCTGGCCAAAGCCTGAATCACAGCACAGTGATAACAGTAATAGTTATGATTTCTAACTGCTAAATCTTGATTTATTTCCATAGCTAGAACAGTGCATGTTTTACTGTGGTCAGACAGAGAAAGCTGGATAAGTTTTCCCATGACTCTGTCTGGGAAGCTTTAGGCAGCTGGAGAGAAACAAGGAGACTCAAATATTAAACAGTCTGCAGGTGGTGTTTTTAGCAAGCTGTTTTTCTCATCAAGTTGTTTACAGATGGGTGTCTTCTTAATTAGCCAACCATGTGAAATGTGTTGATTAAATGACCAATCAGGTCCACCTGTAGCAAACCAAGGTATAAAAAGGAGAGGGTTGAAGAAATGGGCTGTCTCTTTGCCTTCTGATCTTACTCTGTGTCATTTCTGACTCAATGGTGACATTTTACCTATAAATTCAGAGTCTACTCGAGAGATTTCAGAGCAAAGAGATTTTTCTTAACCTCGTGGCAGCCATGTGTTTGTGTTTCTGATTACCATTTGCAGTGCAAAATAGCTTTGGGTGAGGTTTCTCCCCCTTCCCTTGCCCTGGTCCCAGCTGGTGCCTAGGATCAGGGCTCCAGGCTGGCTGCTGCTCCCCTGCTTTGGCTCCTGCAGATTTTTGGGGGCAGCAGCTTGGATACAGCGTTCAGTGGGTGCCTTCCATTGCAGCTGGAAAGAACTTTAGTTCACAGATATTTAATCCTCCTTGGACAGGACTCTACCCAAGCAGGTTCACTGTATAAAAATGAGGGACAGGTTCAGCAGACGTTTAAGTGGTTGGCTTCCCATTAGCTCTAGTTTTCTATGGTTCTTCTTGTCTCTTTTAGGTTTTTGTTTATGTGGGGTGGTGTCAATACCAACTACCAGCAAGCAGGCTGGGCTGCAGAAACATTTCAGTGGTTAAAAGTCAAATAAAGGTTGGACTTGCTGTGCAATTGCCATGCATTGAGCTCATCATTGTGAGCACTGTGTTGGGATTTGTGTGCTGAGACAGATCTTGAAGGAAGAGTTTTTAATTTTTAAGACTTTTTTTAAATTTTAAAGCTCTTTCATTTTGATACCTGTCAAACAGCATTTCTTCTCTCTCTTAATAAATAATTTCTTTCAAGGATTTTTCCATATTTTTTGATATTATTTATAATTCTATCTACCAAGGTGCTGTGATCTTTAATATCTTGTAACATGTAGTCACTGCAAGACTACATTGTGTAAGACCTTGAAAAAAATTGCCAACTATTAAATATCTATCACAAGTGTAGATACAACCTTAATTAAAACATAGAGGAAAGAAATAATTTGCTAGTATTTAGAAAAATGTTCATAATAGGCTGATATGCTCCAGTTCTGGAGTCAACAAGAAATGAAAATAATCCTGCTTAACTAAAGGTTGCAGAAGAGAGCTTGTTAAAAGGGGCTGGTTTCTGAGGTGTGAGGCCAAACTGTTTATGCTGTTTAAATGCATGAACTTGGAGAAGCTGAATTGTCTGATGGGGTTTGCACTTCCTGGGTGAGCTTCACTTCAGACTTTGTGCCAGTTCTTGCTTTTCTGACACTCAGGCCCTTGCAGCAATGTTGGGAATTTTAATGTGCCATGGCTCACAAAAGTTTCAGAGCACAGTAAAACTCTTAGAAAACACTTGGATTGGGAGACTGTCAGAAATCAGGACATCCCTCTGTCTGTCCAGGATGGCCATAACCCCTGCCAGGGGGCTCAGAGACCCTGGCACAGAGCCCAAAATGCCCCTGTGGGCTTGATTATGACCTGTGGAGCAAATTCCCAACCTTAGATGAAGATCTGCAAGCCATGACAGTTTAAGCAGAATGATAGTGAATTTATCTCAGGGTGAAAAATAGATTTTTTGGGGGGTTTCAGGAATGGGGGTTCAGGGGGCAAGATGGAGGGATCTGGGCATGTCCAGCCTTTCTCCTTCTTCTTCTTGGCCTCCATCTCCTGCTGTGATGGTGGCACTCACAGACTGGTTTAGAGTAGAAGCTCACTGTCTAACACAGGTGATGGGTATTGGAAAGTAATTGTAACCATTGTACAGGTAGTTTTTAGTATAAAGCCATAACCCTGCCCTGGGGGCAGGCAGAGTGCCTGGAACTGTCCTGCTGGACGGACCTGGGCAGGGCAGGAGAAAGAATTTTATAGATAAGGAACAATAAACAACCTTGAGCCCGAGAAATGAAGAGCCCTGAGTGCTTCTGCAAGCGCCGGGCTGGGAAAAGAGACTTTGAACAATCTCGGGACCCACCTGCAGGGTGTGTCAGTGCTGGGGGGATGCTGGGGGGCTGGAGCCTGTCCAGGGAAGGGAAACAAGGCTGGGGAGGGGTCTGGAGCACAAATGCTGTGAGGGGGAACTGGGGGTGTTTATCCTGGAGAAGAGGAGGCTCAGGGGAGACCTCATCACTCTCTGCAACTCCCTGACAGGAGGGGGCAGCCAGGGGGTGTCACAGACATGTTTGATGAAAAATCCTTTCCTTAGGATTATTCCTCCTGAGTAGCCTCAAGAACAAAATGCAAACAATGGTTATCTGCTGCTGTGGAATGCAACAGGTGCATCTGGGATTGGTCTCATGTGGTTGTTTCTAATTAATGGCCAATCACAGTCAGCTGGCTCAGACTGTCTGTCCAGGCCCCAAGCCTTTGTTATCATTCTTTCTTTGTCTATTCTTAGCTAGCCTTCTGATGGAATCCTTTCTTCTATTCTTTTAGTATAGTTTTAATGTAATATATATGCTAAAATAATAAATCAGCCTTCTGAAACATGGGGTGAGATCCTCATCTCCTCCCTCATCCTCAGAGCCCTGCGAACACGGTCACAGGGGGATCAGGCTCTGCTCCCAGGGAACAGGGACAGCACCAGAGCACACAGCCATAAGCTGTGCCAGAGGAGGTTTAGGCTGGACTTTAGGAAATATTCCTCACCCAGAGGGTGGCTGGGCATTGGAAGGGGCTGCCCAGGGAGGTGGTGGAGTCGCTGTCCCTGGAGGTGTTTCAGGAGGCCTGGATGGGACACTCAGTGCCATGGGCTGGGGACAGATTTGTCTGGTCATAGACTGGACTTGATGCTCTCCAAGGTCTTTCCCAGCCTGGGTGATTCTGTCTCTGTGATTTCAATGATGGCACTGAAAGAAATGGATGATGTACTTTTACCTCCAATTTAAAAAAAATCTATTATAAATAACTCTACCTACTTCTCTGTCCCAGAGTGAGCAAGCATCATTAGACCAACATAATTTGGAATTTAGTGGGAAGTATCAATTTTAAGGTTAGTGATGGAAGTACTAATGATGGATTATCTAAAAACCGACAGTACTTTGCAAGTCTGCTTAGAGATGTGAAATGATGTAATTTCAGCAGGATGGATTAGTAGTCAAAACTTGGAAAGTATATGAAAATGTAATTCATCATAGGATTTTGCAGCTCTGTGTATTTTGCTAGTAAAATTTTTTGTGTGTATAAATGGCATGAATATTTTACAACATTCAAATTGGTAGAAGATATAGATTAATTTAATACTTATTATTGAAATAATTATGATTTTGTGTCATGGTACTTCATTTTGCATTGTGATCTGACCTACTTGGACATTTTAAGTTGTATTTTGATCTTGTTCTGGCCTTAAAATAAAAGGTAATATTGTTTTTCTTTGCCAACCCTGATCTGAGTCTTCCTCTTAAAATAGATTCCTGACAAACACCCCATTTCTTATTGTTGTAAATGACAGTGACAATGTCAATTCTGTGACAATATAGTATTGGCTTTCACATTTATGTATTAGCTTTTACATATTATCATTATTAACCACAAAGATTTTGATATGGTACAATTTATATTTCCTTTTAACTGTCTTTTAGTATAGTATAATCTGTCAGTTTATGTATGCACAGTATAGGTTATATAACTAGTGTGATAAATATATCTTAAGCTGTAGCATAATATTAAAACAGAGATTATGTAATGTTAAAATGCTTTTATTCATGTAACTAACTCAGAGAACAGTGTAAGATAATCAAGTAGTTCCTCACATTTTGTAGACTATCTTATCTGAATGATAACAGTGACAAAAAGCAAAACCCAATTTATTGACTCCTCGTTATCAGAGAGTGTAAAAACAAGATGAAAGCATGAGAAAAATAAAATACATAAATTTAATCTGAAGGATGGCATGCAGGCAAGTCAAAGACTAAACTCAAAAGAATTCATAGAACACCCAAACTCACAAGAATGTTTAAAATATGTATAAACTCTTGTGAATATGCATGTACCCCCTGCAATGTAACACTATATAAAGAACATTGTTTTAAGCTAATGGTATGGGGTTTTTTGCTGATCACCAAAACACCCCAGTGCTAGAGTTTGTCCCTTTTATCCCTTATTAAACTTTTATAAAAATTCTGAATACTGAGCTGTGTTTCTCACATTATGCTTTGAAAGGAGGGTGGTTATGGCTTCCCAAGCACAGCCTGTGCAATTTGAAAATAAAAAGATATTGCTCCATCAAATGTTGAAAGAAATCTTCCTTTTCAAACCATGGCAGAAATTGTCTTACTGAGATTAAACAAGGGCAGGAAGTGAAGCATTTGTTTGTTTTATGAAGCCTGGTGAATTTTGATAATGAGTCCTGTAAAATATGTGATATTGAAGCTTTTCTAATTCTAAACAGATAAGAAATAATAGTTACATATTTCAGCTTCAAAGACAAAAGTAACCTTTTATCACCTAATTTAACAATCTTTTTAGTAAAACGTCTTAGAAGAATGTGAAGTGTTATTTAAATACTAAAAAATCACCATCTTTGAATAGCAGGGCTTTTTAATTGCCATAATCAAAGTCCAAACACATTTCCCTGCTAGCTTTAAATAGACTCACACATTTCTTTTCTTGCTTCAAATAGTTTCTTTTAATGACAGGTTTTTCCTTAATGAGGAGGAGAATAAAGTGAACAACTCTGAGCTTGTCAGTGCAACTTCAGTATGACAAAAGTTCTGATTTTTGACAGCACCCACCAGGAAAAGAGAAAAACTGGCAGTGGATTAATTAATGTGGGATTTTGAATTGCTAGTCTGCATTTTAAACTATAAACATATTTATATTAGCATTTGAATGTAAGTTTTAAAAAGCAAAAAAAGCCAAAGAAATCCTACACTGAAGATCGCATAATGTAATAATTCACACCTCTTTGTGATAACTAATCTGAAATAGCTTTTGAAATTGGGCATTCTTGTTGAGTTTACTAATCTTTTCTGTGATAACTGGGTTAGAATAATTACACCATTCATGGAGCTTTTGGAGATAAGTCTTGTTCTAGTACTAAAATCTCCTTTGAGAAGGGGAGACCTCTAACAAATTGGTTAATAAACAACAGCAGTTAATGTCACCTGGATTCCCATGATCATGTGAGCTGATGTGCAGCCATCCTTATCAGGAAAGGAGGAGATAATCCCATATTAATGCTGATCAGATTTTCTACAATTGACTAAACATCCCAACCAGGTCCTGGGTGTGGGCTTTTGCAGAGAGCACTGTAGGTTTTAATTAAGGTATTAATAATACCTAAGCAGTAATTCAGGTAAAACGCAAAATTCTACAGGAGTGATAGGAATCTGCTTTTAATATTGGATCTCAACGCAACATTGGTGACTTCAATTTATTTTCTAAGGAATCATGTTTGTTTCTAGAAATTGCTGGATTGTTCATGACTTAGAAGGAGTGTTCTTTTTATTTTGCTAAGAAAATTCTGGATGCTCTCCTGGCGTGAGAGCAGCAGTTCAATGGCCCTGCTGCATTGTCTCCCACAGCTCTGGGGGCAGCTGCACAAGTGCCAGGGCTGGACAGGGAGGCCCAATGGACTTTCCCTGCTTAACCCCATAATTTTGGTTGCTTTAGCTTTGCCCTAAAGTCCCTGCAGCCTGAAAACACAAAGAGTTGGGTGGGAGCAGAGACGCCCCACGGTGGAGCTGGGAATGCTGGACTTGAGCAGCTTTGGCTGCTCTGGAGCCTGCCCAGGATGTGGGCCCTGAGTTTCCACACTGGAAGGAATATTTGCACTCCTACAGCTTTCTTTTCTGTCAAATGGTGTTTATTCTTACAACCACAGGCTGCTCCAAGAATGATTACAGTTGTTTAATAATTATTGTGATTGCAGATGAAGACTGATAATTGGTATCAGTTTAAGTGGAGAGGAAATGGCCAGGAGTTTTTGAATGGCATGAATTCTCTTGTTTTCTTTTGCCATCTGTAAAGCTCTGAATAGGAAAAACATGTGGATAGAATAATTGTTGTTTTTTGGAATGCAAATGAGACACAGGGCTGAGGAACATCTCCCTCCAGTGCTCCCCTCCAGTGGCATCTGCTCGAAAGGTCACTGGACAGAAGCAGTTTTGGAAGAATTTCCTGCCTTTTGCTCCCTTTTCTCTCAGAAGCAGCTTGTGCAAAACCAAACTGGAACATGAAGCTGGATTCATTATTAAACCAAGAGATTATAATTTCCACATCATTCTATTCCCCATCCCCACTTCCCAGTGTCTGATAATAATCTTGTGTCATAATGAAATTCATGAGGCTGCAACAACAAAAGAGTGCATGGAGGAGAACAGGAGCTTCTCAGATGGTATAGATTTGCATACTAATGAAGATTATGATGTTATTAATATTACAAAAACATAGTAATATCTAAATACCATTGAAATGGGGAATGGTAGGTCATTATTAGACTCCAAAAACAAATAAATAATGCATTTTACAATATAGCTGCACCTTGCAGCTGCTGCAAATTAAACCCAATTCCTGTAACTGAATTACTTTGATTTCTGCACCATATCAAGAAGGTTAGAAAATGCAGACTTGCAGTATATTTTATTGTCTGCATTTTATTGGGAAAAAAGTACTCAAAAGTTCAATATTTTTTCAAGTATGTAGGCTGATCACAAAAAGCACAATGGGTTGGAGTTCATAGGGCTGGAGTTCAGAAGTACATCAAGGCTTTGACTTCCAAGAATGAATTTAAGACAGGAGGCTCATCCATGGCTGGGATTTTATTCCTGTCTTTACTGAAGGGCTCTTGACCCAGCTTTGGCCAGCCTCCTGTCTGCTTGGTGTGCTGGTTCAGCAATGCAGGTTCCCTGGCAGCAGGAGATGCAGGGCAGCGCAAAACTAAACCTTCAACAGCTCACATGGAAAACTCTGCACCTTCCTTGACTTCCGCACAGCTAAAGGTCTTGGTTTCCTCCAAGAAGTGTTCCTGACATTTGCCAAGTCCTCTGTCAAATGACAGCTTCTGGGCCTGATTGCCTCTGTGTCTTTTGAATGATGATTGTGGCTGTGCAGAGACCCAGGGTGCTCTCAGAGCAAGGTTTGATCCATGGATCTCCAGCATTGAGAGTGGGTGTTTGTGAGGAAGATGAGGGGGGTCAGGTTCTCACAACACTGGGCTGCTGTGAGGGGCTTATTTAGTAGCTCCACCAACACAGGGAATTAATTGAGTGGGAGGGAAGCCTCTGTCAGTCACCAGGAGGGCTGAAGTGTCTCACTGCATGGGTGTGATTGAAAGCAGTGGTGTGTTTGGGAAGATTTCAATGACTCTTAGGGATCTTGATATACTTGAGTGAAATTTGGTGTTTGTCAATGTTTGGGAGCATAACAAAGCAATTTGTTCTGTTCTGCTACACCAGGTAACTTACCAGGGTCATTTTGCTCAAGTTAAAATAGTCTAAGCCTTAAATCTAAGTCAAGAAAAATGCTTTGACAATGAGGCTTCCCAAGGACAAGTAACACCACAGAATTCCCAGAATGACCAGGTTGGAAGAGACCTTCAAGACCACCAAGTCCAACCCAGCCCCAACACCTCAACTCAACCCTGGCACCCAGTGCCACATCCAGGCTTTGTTAAACACACCCAGGGATGGGGACTCCACCACCTCCCTGGGCAGCCATTCCAGAACTTTATCACCCTTTCTGTAAAAAACTTTTTCTTAATGTCCAACCTGTATTTCCCTCGGCACAGCTGGAGGCTGTGTGCTCTGGTTGTGTCAGTGCTGCTGGAGAAAGAGCCCAGCCCCAGCTGAGCACAGGCCCCTTTCAGGAGCTGTGCAGAGTGATGGGGGCACCCCTGAGTCTCCTTTTCTCCAGGCTGAGCAGCCCCAGCTCCCTCAGGTGTTCCTCACAGGGTTTGTGTTCCCAGCCCCTCTCCAGCCTCATTGCCTCCCATGGACAAGCTCGAGTGTCTCAATGTCCTTCCCAAACTGAGGGGCCAGACTGGACACAGCACTCAGGGTGTGGCCTCGCCAGTGCTGAGTGCAGGGGAAGGATGATCTCAGCCCCATGTGAGGTTGTCACAGCCTGTGAGTTCAACTCCTGTGTGCCCAAGCCCAGCTGCCAGCTGCTTTCCTAACCCAGAGTTTGCTGTGACAGCCCCTCTGGATCAGCTGGGCCCAAGCTGTGATTTACCCCTGCTGGACCTGCAGAAAACCTGGGCTAACACCCGGGCTGAAGGCACAGGGCTGAGCCTGCAGCAAGGAACCTGGTGAGGAAGGGACACCTGTGTCACAATGACCAGGACACTGCATCACAATGACCATGGCACCTGTGTCACAATGACCATGGCACCTGTGTGACAATGACCAGGACACTGTGTCACAATGACCAGGACACTCTGTCACAATGACCATGGCACCTGTGTGACAATGACCAGGACACTGTGTCACAATGACCAGGACACTGCATCACAATGACCATGGCACCTGTGTCACAATGACCAGGGCACCTATGCCAGAATGACCATGGCACTGTGTTACAATGACCAGGACACTGTGTCACAATGACCAGGACACTGCATCACAATGACCATGGCACCTGTGTCACAATGACCAGGGCACCTGTGTCACAATGACCAGGGCACCTATGCCAGAATGACCATGGCACCTGTGTCACAATGACCAGGGCACTGTGTCACAATGACCAGGGCACCTGTGTCACAATGACCATGGCACCTGGGTCACAATGACGAGGGCACTGTGTGACAATGACCATGGGCACTGTGTCACAATGACCAGGGAACCTGTGTCACAATGACCAGGACACAGTGTCACAATGACCATGGCACTGCATCACAATGACCAGGACACTGCATCACAATGACCAGAATGAGGACACTGTGTCACAATGACCATGGCACCTGTGCCACAATGACCATGGCACCTGTGTCACAATGACCAGGACACTGTGTCACAATGACCATGGACACTGTGTCACAATGACCAGGACACTGCATCACAATGACCATGGCACCTGTGTCACAATGACCAGGACACTGTGTCACAATGACCATGGCACCTGTGTCACAATGACCAGGACACTGTGTCACAATGACCATGGACACTGTGTCACAATGACCATGGCACCTGGGCAGGGACCCTCCCAGAGAATCCCCCTTTCTGATGGATCCCTGGAGCCTCCCACACATCCTTTGCTTTCCCACTGGCTTTGGGAAGTTCAGCATGTGGCCCTGAACTTTGCTGTGTATCTTTCTAACACAGTTATCACCCTTCCATTTTGGATTCTCCAGTTTCTCCTCCTAGTAATTCAGACAATGACTTTTAGAAATAGCATAAGGAGCTGTCAATATTTTAAAATACTTATTCAGGAGAATTTCTATGAGAGAACTATGTATAATTCCTATTGAGACTTTGAGATAAGGTTGTAACTTGTAACTCTTCTAAACAGTGTCAGTTACTTGATATGAATCAAATTCAGAGAAATGCTCAGGCTCCTCTTGCAACCATTGAACCCTGGTTCTTCAAACTCGTACATAAAACTCCACTTTGGATTGCCAAATGTTCTGACTATAAGGTAGAAGCCACCGTACTTCCATTTCAGACTTTTATTGCTTACAAAACCAGTGGTAAATAGAAGTTTGATGCAGTTTTGACTCAGCCTCTCTTTGCCTTCCCAGCCCAGACAATGATCCAGTGCCTGTTTGCCAGCACATGCATTAGTGGCCTTTAGTCAAAGCTCAGCAGTGGCCTGGTATTTAACAGTAGAGTAATTGCATGTCAGCATCATTTAATGGAAGTTTTGATAAAACTGGAGTCAAAAGGGTGCTCTAACAGCTTTTACTGTGTTCAACAAGACTTGTTTTTAACCAAGGAAACAGTGACTGTTTTGCAAAAGTTCTACTTTTGTGTGTGTGTGCTTTTCTCCAGTGTAGCACACACTGTATTTGGTATGGGGAGCAGGAATATTTACCAAATTTCTCCTTCCTGCCCCACCTCCAGGTGTGCTAGCAGCACACTGTGCTATTTCTGTGCTCCTGGAGTGTGAGCTGGGCTGAAATGTTGGTTCAGAGTGCCTGTACAGCTCACTGGTGCCTTCAGTGGTTGTGGTTTAAGGAGCCTGTTAATGTCACTGGGATTTTGATGGTTCTGGGGGTGAAGCAGCTTTTTCTTCCCCTGAAATCCTGTTAGTTAGGAGGGTATTGCTTTATGCAGCAGAAATGAATCCATTATCTGTGGGAGAATGAGTTTCGAAAAATCTGACTATTGGGGTCAGAAGCACTTCACTCTCTCCTGCCAAGGAGAAATGTCAGTAGAAGGCAATTTTCAGTTCCCTTGTACTAGGGCATGGCTTTGGGTGAGTTCATGGCAGGGAGAGCTGCAGCAGCCTGTGCTCACTGTGCCTGCAGCCCACTCTGGATTTCTTCCAAGGGCACTGACCAGAGCAGGGCTATTGCTGTGTCCACTGAAGCATCATCTGCTCAGGATGAAAGCATCTGCCCCACTAACAGGGGAGTCTGATTGTTCTCTGATGTGTGAGGCTGCTTTGCTGAATTCAGAGGCCATTCCTTCTGATTGAGAGACAACAGAGGAAAACTGGCTCCTAGAAATATCTGCTTATTCTTAATCTCTGTGGTAATTTCTCATAAAGGTGTGATAGGCCATGGCAACCTGATTTAACTTTAAAGCCTGTTCTGCTTTGAGCAGGAGGCTGCACTGGAGACCTCCAGAAGTGCCCTGCAACCTGATTTTTATTGTCATTCTATGACACCCTCGAGTTTAGCAGGTCATCACATCTCTATTGTGTTCATATTTTGTACTGCTTAATGCTGCCTTTCACAGCTCCACAGTAAAACACTTTACCTGCCTTTGGAAACATGAAGGAATGAATCTGCAGCACTTTCAATGATTCCCCAAAGAATTAAAAGGGATTTTATGAATTACATTCAACAGTACTTTTGAGCAGAACTATAAGACCCAGCAAGGCTTAAGGAACAGGTGAATACAGGAGAGCATTCTAAAGAAAAATGTAAGTTGAATGCTAGTATTTAGGAGGGGATTGTTCTGAAACTGCCTTTCCTTGCTCATTTCAGTGTGATCATAATTTAAACAACCTCTCTGCTGCTCATTTTCTACAAGAATTTTACCAAAAGGTGGTGCCTAGAACCATGTTTCACAGAGCCCAAATTTTGCTATTTGAGGTTGAATTGATTTCCCTTTCAGTTCAAAGGGAAAGCTGCAGGACACCAAACATCAATACTGTGACATTGCAGCTGCTGGGCAGCTGATGTTACATGCACTGCACGTTTAGATCTCTTCCTGTGTCCTCCCCCTTGCTTGTATGCCTTTTGCAATTTCTGAATGATTTTTCCCATCACAGCCTCATTCCCCTTTCAGTTCTTTTTATTGCATAAAGCTCTCTTAAGAAAAAAATTTCAAAGGGTTTTTTGTACTCGGTGTCATTATTGTGTTTCTGTTTTAAGTTTCTCTTGCTTCCTAAGACAATTACCTCACCATTTCAGATCTGCTTGTGTATTAATAGCTAATCAGCTTTTTACCCTCTGGCCTTCATGCCCTCCCTCACATGGTTCCTGACCCCTTTTTCAGTGTGCCTCCCTTCCTTTGTTCACAATTTAATTTTTGCATTATTCTGTCCTCTTTCATCTCTCTGTACTATGCATATTTCAAGCTAGATTCTCTTCTCTCATAATTGACTTTGTTCTATTTCCTCTGCTATTTGGAGAAGCCCCAGTGACGGAATAGTTCCCATAACAGAATTCCCTTTCCTGGTGCTGCAGCAGCACCCAGACCTGGGCACAACAGGAATCAGCAGCAGAGCTTGGCTGGCAGCAGTGCCACACCAGGGACAGGGACAGGGACAGGGACAGGGACAGGGACAGGGACAGCAGTGCTGGTGCCAGACAAACTCTCTGGAGTGATAAGAAGCATTGTTATCTCCTAAGGAAGGAGCAGCCTGGCCGCCCCTCTGGGAATGCTCCAAGCACCAACAGTACCAACAAACCATGGAAATTACAATATATTGATCAGAACCTTCCTTTAAAAAGCCTTTTTGCTTTATTTGTGGAAGGCTTGGTGTGTGAGGGATTTGTCTCTAAGAAAGGAAAAGAGCAGTTCCAGGTTGGTGGGAGTGCAGGATTTAGGCACAGCAGCCTGGCTGTCCCTGCAGCTCTGCTGGCACACAGCAGCTGTGCCTGGAGCAGGATTGTGCCCAGTGCTCAGACCATGGCACCCAGACAATCCCCTTTTCTGATGGATCCCTGGAGCCTCCTACAGCCCTTTGCTTTCCCTCTGGCTTTGGGAAGTTCAGCATGTGGCTCTGAACTTTGCTGTGTGAGTATCTCTCTAACACAGTTATCATCCTTCAATGTTGGATTCTCCAGTTCCTCCCTTCTCGGGGTCTTTCTGGGTCGCTGTGACCCCGAGATTGTTCAAAGTCTCTTTTCCCAGCCTGGCGCTTGCAGAAGCACTCAGGGCTCTTCATTTCTCGGGCTCAAGGTTGTTTATTGTTCCTTATCTATAAAATTCTTTCTCCTGCCCTGCCCAGGTCCGTCCAGCAGGACAGTTCCAGGCACTCTGCCTGCCCCCAGGGCAGGGTTATGGCTTTATACTAAAAACTACCTGTACAATGGTTACAATTACTTTCCAATACCCATCACCTGTGTTAGACAGTGAGCTTCTACTCTAAACCAATCTGTGAGTGCCACCATCACAGCAGAAGATGGAGGCCAAGAAGAAGAAGGAGAAAGGCTGGACATGCCCAGATCCCTCCATCTTGCCCCCTGAACCCCCATACCAAAAACCCCAAAATCTACTTTTCCACCCCATGATAACTTCACTATTGTTCTACCTAAACTGTTGTGGCTTGCAGATCTTCATCCAAGGTTGGTGATTTGCTCCACGGGTCACAATCAAACCCACAGGTGTTCTGGGCTCTGTGCCAGGGTCTCTGAGCCCCCTGGCAGGGTCCTGGCTGTCCTGGACAGCCAGAGGGATGTGCTGGGTTTCCCCCCACCCCAGTATTTCAGACAATGACTTCTAGGAATAGCATAAGGACCTGCAAATGTCAATATTTAAGCATACGTACTCAGGAGGATTTCTGTGAAAGAACTATGTATAATTCCTGTAAATTCATGGAAGAAAAAGAGGTGTAGTCATAACCGTTTTTATCCCGAAGCAGAGTCCCAGTCACACAAAAACTCCTGTAAACTCCCTCTAGTAGTTTAGTTTTAACTTTAATGCCCTGAATCAGAAATTATTTCAACTTGGCTAATTACCATTGAGGGCATCTCTGAGGATTTCAGATGGTTGCTGACAGCCCTTCAGCACCTTCTGCAGCTTTGCACATCAGCCTGGAGAGGACAGACAATCTCCCCAGTAATTAACTACAAAGAAATCATAAAACAGAGAGATCCTGGAGAAAGATATCTGGTGGTCCTTTAATGTCCTGTACAGCTAAATCCTTAATGTCCCTTAAAGAAAACATGATTATTTAAAACTGAGATTATCCCTTCACTTTGTATTGCTCTCACAGTTTAAAACCTATATTGTGTAGATGAGAACAAACCTTTTTAAGGATGTTCATTGAAAATCCAAATAAGCCACAGGACCCAATTTTTCCTCTTGGACTGCATGCAAACCAGCAGAGGATGGCAAAAACTTGAGTAAGGCAGACATAGGTGAAGGTTGCATGCAGCATTGGTCAGTGTTACTCTGGGGCATGGCCAGCAGTGCAAGTCCTGACAACAGCAGCAGACATGCACAGAATTGATCTGAAGGTGTTCTGTGCCCCACTGCACGAGTATTTTGTCATGAATGTAACCCTTATTAACCTGGGAAATAATCTTTATTCCTCTTGTGGTTAAGGCTGTGTGCTTTAGTGGGAGTGTAAACAGAATAATTACCAAAGTGATGCATTTCCTTTTCTTAATGTAATAGACTTCTAAATGGACTCAAAGGAAATTAGAGAGTTCCATGCTGAAAAGAAATGACCATGTAGCATACTGCAGTCAGCACAGAGATCTATCTCTATTTAATTAATGTTAAACCCATGAAAGAAGGTTGTGTTTCCTTTTCATGTGGAGTCAAAAAAACTCCCAAACCCCAGCCCCTCCTTGTGACCCTGTATTTTAAGAAGTTCTTCTGCCATCTGGATGATCAGATTTCACATATGTGTATTAGCAGTCAAAATGTTAAATTAAATTTTCAGCAGTGCTGTGACAACACAGTGAAACATGCCTTCATCTCCCCAGAGCTGAAAAGCAGCTGCACAGAGTTCTCTCTTCAGTGTGCTGAGCCCTCAGAACTCTCTGGGTATCTCAGCCCTGCTGGGAGGAGGAAATACTTGGCCAGTAATAATGGGCAAACTAAACTCGATGACATCTTGGTTTTCAAGGAGCAGGATTTAGCTTTTGAATTTTAAAAAATGCCAGTGGGTTTGTAGGGTGTGATTTTGTGTGAGCAGTTACTGCACATCTGCCTCATGTGTGCCATGTATTGTGAGGAGGGAGGAAAGGAGATTTAGATGTCCTGCTAACAGATTTGCTCATATCTATAAATAATTAGGTGTACAGCTGAGCTTTGCACTGCATTTGATACCCATTTTGCCAGCTCCTTCTCAGCAAAGGTGGTTTGAGTTAGAACAAATCAGCTTTGTGGTGTCAGTGTGGAGCTGCAGACAGCAGGTGACATTGGAATTGTGTGCCCACTCTGAGCTGCAGCTCCACAGGGCCTGAGGGCTGGGTACAGCTTCTTAAAATAACCCTTCCTAGAGACCACTTGGAGATTGAAATTACTCAACTAATGTGATGTTCCATTCTAACTAGAATTTTTAATTCTATCTGCTAACAAGTTTTGGAGCCCATTTTCATCAGAATTCCAGAGCTTCTAAACATGAATTCCAGCAGAATTCCAGAGCTTCTAAACATGACTGTGAAATACAATTTTAAGATTCATTTTGTGTTTATTTATTTTCTGTTTTCAAGTCAGTTCTTGAGCACAGACAAAAAAATCTTTATGTGTTCTCTTCTGGAAGTTGTTGAAAGAATTTTTTCATGGCAGTTAGGCATGCATCATTATAATTTAAAGTTTTTTCTAAGAATAACTAGAAAGCAATTCAATCAAGGCATCTGTTGTGTTTGTGAATGAGTTGAGTGCATCATGATGCCTGAAGTTCTGAGAAAATAAACTTGTTTTTTTTTGTCACAGTAGGCAGACCAGCAGGATTTTAATGTGCTCATAATTTGATGTAGTATCCAGCAACAGGACCATAATTAAAGAATATCAGTTCAATATTGGACTATTGCACATTTGGAAACTGGAAGAAATATTCTAGGGAATAGGAGAATGGAAGAGAGCAGTCATTAATATTCCTCCTTGATTGGTGGAATAGCAAAGCAGCTCCCATGCAGGGCTTGTGTGTTTGCCCCCTGCCTGACACAAGGTCAGGTATTGATGTTCCCTGGAATTGGAAGCAACATTAAAATGTTGGGAAACTTTAAAAAGGGAAGAGGAAAAAGGGAAGGTGATTTGAATGAACTCAGTCTGGGTTTCTTGGTTTGCAGAGCAGCAGATTGAGCACACAAGCAGGCTGCTCTGTGCTGGGAATGTTTTCCACAGTGCTGTGACCACAGAGGATTTGGGATTAGATTCCTTTGCCTGGACATCTCCTGAAAGCAAATGGTGCATGCTGAGCTAGAAACTCATTTAATCCTGACTTGAACAGTTCAGGTCTGTGCTAGGGAATAACAAAATGATTTCTGCAAAGGGGGATTGGCCTTCCTGAACCCCAGGAAATGATGCCCTTTACTTCCTGGCAGGATCCTGGCATTCAATTTTCAAAAGGCACATACAAAATTGAACTTTGAAGGCAGAATCTAAATGAGTCATTGTCCTAGAAATGTGTTTGAGTCACATTTTTCTGAAGGCTGAAGGGAAAAGGGGGCTTTCTTTTTGGTTTGAATGAAGCAGTTAATAATATTGCTGTGTTATTAGAGGCAGTAGAGGAAGGGTATGACATGAAATGAGAAGGGTGTGATGGGCTGCTCTGGGGACAGAGTCAGGAGAGTGTCAGTCAGCTGTGCCACAAGAAAGGAGATGACAGAAAGAACTGAAAGCTGGATACAAAAGAGCTCTCCCCTCTCCTGTGCATGTACACAGCAGCTGGATGAGAAATCCTCATAAGCAGGAGCTTGGTGAAATTTAAAGTAGGCAGCGCTGCCTGTTTGGGTAACGAGGTGTCACTATGAGAATGAAGATCACAAAATGGAACTACAAAAGAGAGAAGCCTGCCAGGCATTGTTAAACCTCTGCTTTTGACTGCAGTCTAAAGATTCTCCTGAATCCTTTATGCAATGAAAATTTTAAACAATGTGATCAGCCTTAACTCTGCCATTAATGCAACACTGGAGTGAAATGCTCTGTGCATTTGAGGCCTCTCAGTTAATGTGGAGTTTGGAACTGATCTGGGCGTGCATCAGTGGGCAGAGGGAAGCCCTTGGCCAGCCAGGGCCACCTGCACACACACAGAGCAAAGGGGCACTCACACCTTCAGACACACAAAGCAGAGGAGTGAATACTCACAGATTCCAGTTGCTGCTACTGGTTAGGCTAAAATTCAAACTCATTAAAGTTTGGAAGTTTGGGATAGTTCACAGTTTGGACTTTATGGATAATTTAAGCATCAGTACTACTACTATGCTACACATAACCAAGATTGTAATTGTCCATAGAGCTTTAATCAAATTGGCTGGATATTAATTCCACTAAAGTTAATGAGTGCTTTTCTACTGATTCAATTTGAATCAGCATGGATGCAAATATTGCTTTGTAGTAAAATCAGGTGATCCCAACATCTGGGAATGATTGACATCTGACTCCAAGACTTTGGAATGCTGAATGCTCACTTTATTAAAATTATATTATATGACATTATACTATCCTATAGCTCTACTACATCATACATACTTCTAAAATAGTCAAAAAAACCTGTCTGCCAACAGTCCTGACACACACACGTGGATCCAATTGGTCAATGAGTCAAAACACCATCCCCAGAATCCAACCAAGCAATCCCTTCAGGTAAATAATCTTCCAACACATTCCACATGTTCAAAGCAACAGGAGCAGGGGGCAGAGATAAGAATTGTTTTTCCTTCTTCTCTGCTTCTCTCACAGCTTCTCTCTGTTCAGAGCCACACTTCTTTAATTTTATGATAACTTATTTTAAAAACCAGCCTGTTCCCTTTGAATATATGCCTGAGCCTTTCTGGGTCAGCAAGAACCTCACCCACGTATTTCCTCGTCATTTCATGCTGGATATTTCCCTGGATTCACTACACTGGGAGTACCTCAAAGCATTTCCTCAGTTGCAGTTTTCAAATGGAATCTGTGGCAGTACCAGTTGTTGGTTTCTCTGGTCTGGATTGAAGGCACTTGAGGTAGTTCATGTCCAGACTCAGGTGTTCATTATTTCTTATCAGTCAAACAGTCTCACTACTGTGAGTTCAGCAGCTTTTCATTAGAAGGCACAAAATGGCCAACAATCTCTTGTTCCAAGGTCTTTTAAGACTAAACTATCCAATTAAGAACTGACACCTGGATTATTTTCCCTTTTAACCCAATAACTGATCCCACAGAGCCCCCAATGGGGACTTTTCTGCCCAATTACAAAATGCCACCCAAACCCATAGAGGAGGAAGAAGCAGCATGAAGAAGAAACCCAGGATGACACCCTGTGCCCTCCATCTTGCTTCCATCCACAACACACTAAAAATCCCAAAACCTCAATTTCTCACCAGGTGACACACCTACACTGCTCTCTATAATCTATTTCACACTTTTGTGGGTTCCAGTCTATCTTGAAGTCTGGGAAACTTTCTCCATGAGTGAGGGTCAGAGTCAGTGCTGCCCTGGGGGTCAGGGCACCCCAGAGCAGACACAGAAATATTCCCTGTGTGCTCTGGGTTTGTACAGGAATCCTTTCCTTGTGTTTCTGCTTGTGCCTGCTCAGCTGGTGCAGGGCGCCTGGGAAGATGCAAACACCCTGGAATTACACACCCCTGTTTGAGAAATCTCAGTGTCTTAAAGGGGAGGATTTTCCTCAAGCTTCACAGCTGGAAAGCTGAGACATAAAGACACAGGTTTTACCTGAAACCACCAATTTACAGCTAGGTTTAGCCAGGTGGAGAATCTGCCAATCCTGTATCCTGCTGCTGCAAGAGCCCTCCTAGGCAGCTCCATTCCCATCCTCTTTCCCATTAATGCCCTAATTCTATTTGTTATCCAACACTGCTCAGATGTTTGAGAAACCTGGGTCTTAAATCCTGGATATGCTATGAAGTATGCCAGTTGTCACTGGATTGGATGATTTCAATAAAAACAAACCTCAGGATTTGGCTGAAGGCTGTGATTTTTATTTTGAATGGTTTCTGCAGTGGGCATTATGACTTTGATGAGCTGCATGGTATTACCTATTAAAGTGTTGGGAAAAGGCAGACACAGTGCTGGGACAGTTTTGCAGAGCTTGGGATGCAGAAGTTTTCCCTTTGCAAAACAGAAGAATATTCCAAGGCAAATAGATCAAAGGGCTGGACCCTTATTTCCTACTGTCTTTCCAACTGCCTGGAAAGATTCAGGCAAAATACTGAAGTTAATTTAATTTAATTTAATTTTAATGTTATTTATATTATTTATTTATTTTATTTTTATTTTATTAGCCAAACTTTGTCACCTAGAAATTAAACTAATTTGAAAGTTTCCTTCCCCATCTTTCCCAGAGGTTTTGATGGAGTGATGTCTTGTTTATCTGAGGTGTTGCCCTTCCACTGATCTTTGTTTTTCTGCATGATGAGTGTAACTTTATTTGGCTCACGTTATTTTTCAACCCATCTTTGATATATTTTTCTCTGGGATTGCCAGGCATTTACTTCTCCCCTGCCCCCTTGTTCTTCACAAGAAATATGCCTAATTTCCAAGAGAGTGCTACAGATTTCTATTAAGACTCATGGTCTTATGCACAAGTTTGTGAAATTAACCTGATCCTCTAGTTTGTACTTGCAAGTAGATATTTATCTTTTGTCAAATAAGAGGATTTTTACAGGATTTTGATGTCCCTTTGAAAGGTTTACTTAATGTATTGAACTCTTCATGGAGTGTAAACAGTCACCACTTAATGCTGTGGCTTATTTGTCTTACAGCAGTTTTATCAATAACCTGATCCCTTTTCCTTGTAATCTATTTTTATTTCTCTTTTTGCCTACTTCCATATTTTGGGGGAACTAAGTAATGAAAATAGAGTTATTTTAACTTTCCTCAGCCAGGCTTTTAAATGGTCTGATGCCTGCTGTGTCTGAGTGCTTGTTTGAGACAAAGAATTGGTGACGAGTCAGGCAGGGAGGGCAGGGGAAAACCCCAAATTGCAGACACATTTGTTTTTAATTTAAAGAATCACTTTGCTTCAGTGACCACATTGATTTGCTACCTTAATGTACAACAATTTATGAGCAAACTTAATTATCTAGTTGCAGAATGTTTTTGTTATCTATAAAATGCAGTGCTTCATAATAAATGTGTAAGGAGGAAACACAAAACTCTCTGACACTGAAGGTCTTCAAAGTGTAGCTGGAAAAAAATTAATGATCCACTTGAATATATTAATTGTTGTGTAGATATTTATTCTCAATAATGTCTTGCCTGTTTTGAGCTGTTGATAAACATTGTGTTTACATTTACATTTCAGTGATGAAGAACTTTTTGTGAAGTTCCTTTACCAATGATTGCACCTCTCAATGTGCTGACTCCCTGAATTAACTGATTTAAATGGTTTTCTGGTTCCACTTACCCTCAGGTATCCTTATAATGATAATTCAAAACTAACTTGCATTTATCCACCTGTTTCTATTTTACACAACCCACAAGAAAGCCTAAATATGTGCTAAATATCTGGGTTATGATGCTTTGCTTTCAAAGATGTGTAAAATTAAACATTCATCCAATCTGCTGAAGAGTTTTCTTCAATTAAAGGAGGAAAAAAGGAAAGAAAAAGGATATCTCTAAAGAACAGATAAATTCTCAGAGAAATTAGATACCATCTGCATTCCTTGGCAGGTTTGTGTGTTGTGCACTTGAGGAAGAAACATTTATTTAAAGCTCTGTGAGGTAAGCAGCCTGTTTTAGCCTGAAAAAAAAGAGGAGCAGAAAATAAACAATAACAAGCAAAGTCTGTCCAAGCTGTGGCTTGATGTTAATGAGTGAAATGTGCAGAAGTTGTGCTGGCAGCTCAGTCAGAACAGGCAGCCCTGGGTCCTGCTGGGCACTGAAATGCTCCATTCACTCCCTGCTCAGGAGGCTGGGCTGCTTTGAAGTTCTCCTGTGATCTTCTATTGAGAGACTGAGAATCAAAACTGCAGAGAAGGAAAGGAGCTAAAAGAGAAAAGAAGCAAAACCTGGGGAAAGACCCCCAGATTCAGAGGCTTCAGGTTTGGTTTTTTCCATCAGGTTTTGCTTGACAATAATGTTGTAATAATAAATAATAAAATACAAATACCAATCTTTTGTTGTATGTTGGAAAAAAACCCAAAACCAATTCTCAAAGAATTGCTGAAATCAGTCAAGCTGCCCCCAGAATGAAAATGCAGACTTTAGAAGCTAAATTTTGGGCTGCTGATTTTCTGTGTGTGGCCCTGGTTTCTAGACAGATGTCAGGAGATGCTATATTTAGAAAATGGCTTCAGTGTCTCCTGTTACCCACAATTCTGAACAGCAAATCTTTTGTTCATTCTGGAGATGCTGCAGTGTCTTGTCTGAGCTAGTCTGATTGTCCAATTAAAAGGTGATTTCTTGCTGTTCAATGTGCCTGTTGGTATAATTTTTAAATAAAAATTAGTCATTCACAGTGGCAATCTGTTGATTGGAATTTTAAAGCACTGGCAGTGTCATGACTGACTCTGAGACAAACTCCTCACTCATTCCCCTGTCAGAACTCACATTACCTCTGAGCTCTTTCCAAAGAACCAGGACATAATGCTCTGCCTTTACTGCAGGATACCTAACACAATAAATCAGGATCAACAGTTAATGAAAATGTACTTTAAGGTGCATAATAACTATATGAAAAAGCAAATAATAGGAGTATTTTTAGGTGTCTAAACTAATGATTGTAATTTCACTTTCTCTATGCTATCTCTTCTTCCTAGCCAGGGTAATGATCTGTCTTATCACTAAAGTGCCTCTACTAAATCTTTTGAAATGTCAAAAGAGAACTAATATTTACATCAGAATAATAAGTACAATTACTTACTCACTTTTCAATTCATTTGCAGTCAATTATTCTGTAGTACTAAGAGAAATAGAGCCTTACTGTAATACTGGAATGAGTTTAATTAATCCTTTTTCACATAGAGCAGACTGAGAAATGAAATTCAGCCTGTAATTTAAGAGCTTGGGGAAACAGGGTGTTATTAAAGGTGCTTTGAGTGATTGACAGTTTAATTTATTACAAAGAGCAGTAGTCTATCTTAACTTGGAGTTCATTCCAGTTTTGCAATTAATGATTTCAGCTGGGGAGAAGATCATCATTCTACGAAGACTTTCCAAATAATTTTTTTATAGACTTGTTGGCATCACCTATCAATTACCACACACTTTCTAACCCTTTATTTTTTGTAAAATGACTGATAAAGAATGCAATGTGCAATACCAGAAGTGGTGCCAAAAAGTTTAGAGGAGCTGGAGAACATGATATATTTATCTAGGAGAATTTTCCTCTAGTTGGTATCATATTTTCATCAGGAAGGAGAAAGGGTAATTGGATTTAAATGTCAAGATGTTCCTTGTGAAGGCTTGAAGTCACACATCTATTTTCTGAGCTACAGTTTTTAGTTGTGATTATGAAAACTGCTCCCACTTGTCACTGCAGATGACAGCAAAGAATTCTCTAGGAGTGAGTTAAATGCTGAACCATAACCTGAATCCTTGACAAAAGCAACAGAACCCCACTGCAACAGACAAAAGAGCAATTATTCCACTGGCTTGGGTAGATTGTAGGTGAAATAGTGATTTTACTGAGAAGCAACCCAGATAAAGCTAAGAAAGATTAATCCAAAAGCAGATTTCTGGTTCAGGAAAATACAGATTCAGATGCTGGAGGTGTGAAGACAGAGCCACCTAGAGAAGGAAAAGACTGGCAGGGTTTTCTCCTATCCCCTGGGTTTTCCCAGGTATTTAGAAGCAAATAGAATGAAAGATTCCTAGGACTTCAGTTGTTTCCCCAGACTGGCACTTGTGGGTATGTTTAAAATAGCAACAAAATGGAGCTTTAATAATGACATAGAAACATGCAGATAACTCCTCATCCAACCCCCTTGGCAGCAGCTCTGTCCCAAGCATTTCACCCTTGCTCTGCTGCTCAGAAGATGTTGGCCTCTCCTGACACCTGCTGATCTCAAAAATGGCTTAAATGGCATAATTAATCTAATTGTAATTCAGTAAAATCGGTGAGAAAGAACCATCATCTTCCTCCATTGTGTTGAGAAAGGGTGTCTGGGCTGCATCTTCTCTTTTCCATGATCTCTCTGGATTAGAGGAGAGGTAAAGGCCCTCTGTGAGTGTTTGTGCTTTGCCTGTGTGTGGTTACAGATGTAAAAGTACTGCTTGCACAAGGACAGCAGAATTTCAGTTCTGCATCTCTGTGTGCTATTTGTTATGGCAATGCTGGATATACTTAAAATAGATTTGGCTTAGAAAAAATAAGTTTTGAAGAACTGTTCTCAGTGTATTTATTAATTTTTATCATATTTTATATATATTTCTATATAATTTTATATTTATATATAAATATATATAGATATTATTTATATATATTTCTATATAATTTTATATATATATACATTATATATTTATATAAAAATTATCTATATAGAATAATTATATATGTATATATTTATATTTGTTATATTATATATATATATTAGATATATTATATATATAATTTTATATTATATTTTATTTATATTTGTATTTGTTAATTTTTTAATGGGAGCTGAGCACCAGGGAGAGAACTGGGGGTCAGTGATTGCCTGTTGGGTCAGATCAGAGAGCTCCCAAGGCAGAGGGAGGCCGGCTGCACATCAGAGCACTGGAGGGAAGCCAGGGGGGCTGGTGCAAGGTGAGGGAGCAGTCTGATAAAGCAAGGGAAAAGAAGTGCTGATCACCAGAATTCAGTATGGCCCTAGTGTGTGTTTTCTACTTGGTTTCTGATCTATTTCTACCTCTTCTGCTTTATCCTATAAATGAAGAGCATTTAGAAAGCTGGTAGTGGTGGTAGAGCTTGGAAGCCTTGTTCCAAGCTGGCTGATGTGCAACCCAGGGTGTTTGTGACAGCTGCAGCTCCAGGAGGTTTTGGCATGGACCTGAGCTGTTGTCCTAGGGTGACATTATGGTGCTTGTGTCCCCATTTGTGTGTTCTGTTTATGATGGATTGAAGGAGCATCGGGGGGTAGGATGGTCAGGACGGATGGAGATGAGAGATCTCTGAAGCCAGGGCTTGGAACTTATGGTTTATTGCAAAGGGCCTGGGTGCAGGGCCCTGCTGGGAGCTGCCAGGCACAGCTCAGAGCAGGCCCGAGAGAAGAGAGGGGTAGAGAGGATGAGAGGGGCAGAGAGTAAGAGGGGAAGAGGGTATGGGAGTAAAAAAGAGAGTGAGGTTCCCATTGCAATACCATAACTCTTCTTCTGTGTTGAATATTCTAATTCTCACTAACCAATCTAATACAAGATACAAATCCTATAGCATTTACATACAGCCTATAAGAATCATTACATTACCACAGTATGTTACATTTTAAACCCTAAAAACTCCTCTTTGGGCCCTTCTGCCAAGCTGTAGGGTCTGCTCTGACCCTTGGAGCTGTCTGCAAGCAGAGGGTGTTGTTCCATCAAAAGGGGATCACCTTCAGCCAGCCACACCATTGTTTTCCAGTTGTTCAGAAACTGAGGGATCTCAAAGCTTGCTTTCATTTCAATCTCACTTATAGTTTCTATATTCTCAAAATCTTTTGCCAGGCAATCATATTGATAAGGCTTTTCCGTTTCATCTTCCCCAACACTGGATATTTTGTTCTGTGCCTTCAAAACTGGCTCTGAAGAGCGAATGTTTTGTTTTGGTTTGGTTTCTTATCAGCCGCTCCCCCACGGCTGGCGGGACACAGAGACAGGGCAGTACATGGGTGCTGCTTTTGCTTTTTGCTTTGCTTTTCACTTTGCTCTTGCTTCTGCTCATTAGTTAGTTTAGCTAAGCAGTCCAAATTTTCCCTTGACTGTTTCTTCTTTCCCTTTTTTGGACCAACCTGAACCTACTCCGGCCTGGGCCCTGGGAACACCGAGAGTTTGCACCCTGCGGCCCAGCGGGGCCTACCCTGGGCAGCAGCTGCCCCAGCGCCGGAGGGACTGATAACAGAGTGACCACCCCCAGAGAGACTTTCTGAATTTGTCATCTTTTTCAGAGCGATGACAGAGTGGTGTCATCCGGTATTGTTCATTTTGTGTGCTGGGGGTGCTGTGCCTGTTACATAAACAGGTTCTTTCAATTTCTCTCCGAGGAATCCTTCCCAACCCATTTGGGGGTAGGGGGCGTGTGGGTTTGTTTTCTGGAGGGGCCCCCATTTGGAGGTTTTCTCCCAGATTTCCCCTAAACCAGGACAACTGTTCACTGTCAGAAGAGCTGGGTTCAGAATCACCATTTGAGCCACAAATCTCAGCCATTGCTGAGACCCTGGGGCCAAACTCCATGGCCAGAGAGGGGAGGCAGGGCCAGCAGTGGGTGACAAAGGAGCTGCTCAGGGTGAGCAGAATCCCTGCACTGCTGATCCCTGCTGGTGGCTTTAGCTGCTCTGGGCACAGCAGTCATTCCCTCCCAGGTTAACCTCACTCCTTGGGTGATCTCAAAGCCTTCCTGCCTCCTGCACCTCTCAGGAGTGTGGGCTGGGGCCAGGGCTGGCCTGGAGGGCTCCTCCTGGAGCAGCAGAGAGCACAAGGAGAGCAAAGAGCTGATGTCCCACTGCTCTGTCCCCACAGAGGGCACTGACACATGTCCCCTCCCTGCTCTGCTCTGCTGGCATCACCAAGGCTGCTCTGTCACAAAGTCTAATTTGACAGCTACAAATTCCTAAATAGCCTTGGGCTTCTGAGGTACTTAATGAAAGCAATTCATAAGAGATACTGGGGTTGGGAGCAAGGCCTATCAAATAACCTCCTGTTGTTGATACTATTTATGATAGTGCTGTCTCCTGCTTTTACTGTGCCTCCCAGTGCCAGTGTCCCTGGTAATGAGAGGCATTTGGCATCACTGAAATTCAGTGGGTGGACAGTAATAATCAGATGATAGATTGTGCGTGGCAGGGTAAGTATGTGGCTATAATTATTACCAAATACACAAGTGCAAATCCCAGTTCTTAGAAACGGCTCTAAATGAGCTTTCTTATCTGTGCCTCATAAGCATGGCCTTCTTCACACAATGGATAATGAGAAAAGTAAATTTTAGGCATTTTTATCTATGAATGAAAAACTGCAATCCCTTT
Source organism: Calcarius lapponicus (assembly GCA_039654755.1). Taxonomy (NCBI): domain Eukaryota; kingdom Metazoa; phylum Chordata; class Aves; order Passeriformes; family Fringillidae; genus Calcarius; species Calcarius lapponicus. The sequence goes on along the minus strand of CM077474.1, from coordinate 19,222,875 downwards.
TTATACAGTTCCAGCAGTATATGTAGAGCATAGCAACTAAATTAAAAAATATGACTTCGAAAAATTTTACTGTCACTGCATGACATCACTTTGCATTCCCCTGTATGTTACTCCCCACAGGGCTGCTACTAAAATGCTTTTTAAAAAATATCTACCCTTCAATACCAAGATGAACTGTTGCGTGTCCAGTTAGCTTTGAATTGCTAGCTGGATGGAAGCTTTGGGTTGTGGTGTTTGGGTTTGTGTTTGGGGTTTCTTGTTTGTTTGTGAGAGGTTTTTTTGTTTGTTTGGTTGGTTTTGGTTTTTTTTTTTAATTTTGCTTTTTAAATTTGTGGATGCCAAGGAAATTAAACCACTCCTTTCCTTTCAGTTTGGACTGACTTGGGTACCTCCAAGGCTCCTGTACAATGCCAGGTGGTTCAGCACCACATTTCACATTTCACTTAATCCAGAAGGTGTTTTTAAAATTCCACCAGTTATAGACAAGTGAAGAAATTCCTGTTGTGCTGGAATCATCAGTGGCCTCATGCAGGCTGATATTGGGACAGCCAGAGGTGTGCCAGGGTAATGTTCTTTCTGTGGTATTCAGTTAAAAGGAATATTAGGAGTTAAGCTTTGAAGAACAAGCAGGCAGTTTAAATTGACTTAGAACGATTAAATGCTCATCCAGTCATCAAGAGGGAGGAAATCCTGCAGATTCCTTTTCTCCACAGCATTTCTTTCCCCTGACAGAGCTCAGTACCTTATCTTGATGTGGCTGTGCAGGACACAAAGGGGGACAGGGAGCAAATGTTGGCCACCCTTGAGGGGAGCTCCTGCCTGCTCCAAAGGGAAATTCAGGGTCAGGAAAGCAGATGCACATTTAGAAGTAATTTGGGGTATATTAGTGAGATGATCAGAGGACCTGAGGCTTTGCATGACCTGGACAAAGTAAAGGTTCCTGTTTTACACAATCTCTCCCCTCTCCTGCAGGTGTGGAGAGTGAGAGCCTGGAGCCCTTCCCCAGTCACTGCTCCAGAGTGCCAGGGCTGGGGGAGGCTGTGCTGTGCCCACAGCTACAGCCAGAACCCCCCCAGACTATTTTTTTTCCTTTTCCCATTTTTTCTTTTCCCCCTTTTCCTTTTCCCCTTTTTCCTTTCCCCCTTTTTACTTTCCTTTCCCCTTTCCCTTCCCCTTTCCTTCAATCCTTTCCTTTCCTTTCCTTTCCTTTCCTTTCCTTTCCTTTCCTTTCCTTTCCTTTCCTTTCCTTTCCTTTCCTTTCCTTTCCTTTTCCTTTCCTTTCCTTTCCTTTCCTTTCCTTTCCTTTCCTTTCCTTTCCTTTCCTTTCCTTTCCTTTCCTTTCCTTTCCTTTCCTTTCCTTTCCTTTCCTTTCCTTTCCTTTCCTTTCCTTTCCTTCCCTTTCCCCTTTCCCCCTTTCCCCTTTCCCCTTTCCCCTTTCCCCCTTTCCCCCTTTCCCCTTTCCCCTTTCCCCCTTTCCCCTTTCCCCTTTCCTTTCCTCTTCCCCTTTCCTTCAATCCTTTCCTTTCCTTTCCTTTCCCCTTTCCTGCAATCCTTTCCTTTCCGTTCCCCTTTCCTTTCTGTTTCCTTTCCTTTTTCCTTTCCTTTCCTCTCGTTTATCCTTTCCTTGAGCTCACCCCTCTGATAGTGTCTTTATTTCCTCCCACTTTATAAAAGATCACATGGCAGGCCTTCAGGCAAGCTGAAATCCAGTGTGTATAAAGTTTTTCCAGGCTTAAAACGTTTAGGAAGAGCAGCTCCTGCGAGAAGGAGGCTGTACCTGCACTCTGCCTGACAAATGTCTCACTAACCTGAGCCTGTAAAGAATGACAGGGTTTGCATAACCTCTGCTAGCTGCCTGCTCTGTTCTAATTGCCTTTTGATGTATGGAATTTATCCCAATCTAAGTCCTTTTCACTGAAAATTAGGCCAATTTTGTCTTGTCGTCTCCCCAGCAGACACAGAAAATCATTCATCAAGCTCCCTCTCAGTAAGTGTTTTACATTAAGACAATTCATTTTCTGTCCTCCTCCTGTTCTCTTTTCTACATTAAAAGGAAAAAAGCTGAATCTCTGGCTTTTCCTCCATTTCCCCCAAAGCTTTTAGCGCTCTTGGTAACTTCCTTGGAACTCCCTGTTTGGATCTGCAGCTCTGATGGGCTGTGCCTGGAAGCCCAAAAGAGAAATTTCTCTTCTCTCTCCAGATCTTCAGGGTGCCCTGTGGGTGACTGTCATCATCATATTTTCTGAAAAATCCCTTTGCCAGGATTTCTTCTCCTGGGAAGCTGAGAAGCTTCAGAGAAAAAGGAAAACAATATGATCTCATTTGCTTCTCCTGTGTTTTGCTGCTTTGGAATGTGGTTGGAGATTGTTTACCCAACATGTGAATTGTTTTGACTTAATGACAAATCATGGTCAGGCTGTGTCAGACTCTGGAGAGAGAGTCATGAGATTCATTAGTATCTTGTTAAACCTTCTGTCTGCATCCTTTCTCTATTCTTTAGTATAGTTTTAGTATAGCATATAATATAATATAATATAATATAATATAATATAATATAATATAATATAATATAAATAGCCTTCTGAGAACATGGAGTCAGATTAATCATTCCTTCCTGCCACAGGGGACCCTGCAAATACCACAGGTGATTTCAACAAGAATCAAATCTGGTGAGTGTCTTGTGTTTGGAAAGATCCATGAGCACATGGTCCCCTTCTGGCCACTGCCCTGGAGCTATGAGGCAGAAAGGAAGCTCCCCAAAAGTGCATTTTCCTCAGGAGCACTGAGGGAATGTTCTTGTTTTCTGTCTCAGCTTTTTTTGCTCCCAACACTCAGTGGGAAGCTCTGTGTCCTGTGTGCTGTGGAGATGTTCTACACCATCAATAAGTGATGAAGTTTGCAGTACTTCAATGATTAAATTTCCAGCCATGATAGCAGGTTCCTGCTCTTGCAGTTATTATTCCACTGAGTAGTTACATGTCAACAAATGCTGAAATAAATATTTTAAAGCATGATTTATTTTTTCATAATTGTTGCGACCCCCATTTTGACTGACAGTCCTTTATTAACACTGGGGCTGAGTAAAAGCACTCCATTTTTTTGCATTTAGGATATTAAACACCTTTAGTGATGATGGCTTGCTGTAATTCCCAATTGTCCACTATGTTTTGTGCCCTGACATAATTTGTAAATTATGGAGATAGAGATTTACTTGAAGAGAATAACTTTATGTAATGGGGCAAACTCTGTCATATATGTAAAATCCCACCAAATAAGATGGGAATTCACTATGGAATTGAGGTCACTTGGGATTGCTGCTCTCTAGACCAATGCTGCTGAAAACCAAAGCTCTATCCAAACTAAAGGAAAAATTTGGATCCATGCTTATACCTGTGCATAGCTATAGTGATAATTGAAGTGTAATTATCAGAAATTTGAAGTGTTCATATGACTGTGTTTTTGAAAGATGCTTCATAAATGACAAATGCAAAAAAAAAAAAAAAAAAAAAAAGACAGATTCTGAACACCTTTGAATTGAATCTTGAAAGTTAGAGGAAATGTTTTTTCTGGCTTTGTCCCAGTTCTATTAAATACTTTAAAAAAATCTCTAGCTTACAGAGGATGTCCAGCTTTTAATGTCTGAGGAAATTAATTTAAATACAAACTTAATTGCTGAAGAAAAATATAACCAATTATGTAAATGAGAGGTAAATTAAATAGGATTTATTTTTTATGCAGAAAGGAAAATTACTCTGGTATTTTGCAATAATTTAATCTGTAAGAGCTGGTTTGAAGTAGCACAGGACTCAGCGGAGATGCAGTTGGAGCTGGATCCAGGCACGGATCTGAGCTGGCCAAGGTGCTGAGGAAGCTGCGCCCTGCTCTCCGAGGAGGGTTCCTGTCCCTGCAGGCACAGCCTGAAGTACACCTCCCTTCTTGCTTTGGTGATTTTTCTGTTTGCTCCAGCTCTGTGCCCACCTTAAAAAACAAACAGCAAAGGAAGTGTCTCACATTGAGAGGTAAAGCCCTGTAGGTGGCAGAGCCCCACAGCTGGACATTTAGGCTGCAGGTACAGCTGCCTTTGGGCTGTTTCACCTTTTTGTTCCTGGAGAATCCAGGGAATCCAGAGTTGGGTTTCTGCTGCTGCCATGTCCTTAAAACCAGCTTGGATTTTTGCAGAGCCTGGGGAACTCCCTGCCCACGGTCCTGTGCAGGGCTCTGCAGGTGCCCTTGTGCATCTCTGGGGGCTCTGCAGGCTGAGCTCTGAGTGGGGACCAGGAACAAGGCGAGTAAATCTCCCAATGAAAATAATTCAGTATGGATTCACATTTTCTGAGAAATCCCTTTGCTCAGGATTTTTCTCCTCGGAACCTGAGAAGCCTCAGAGAAAAAGGAAAATAATAATTATCTCATTTGCTTCTCCTGTGTTGTGCTCATGTGGAATGTGTTTGGAGACTGTTTACCCACAGGTGATTGTTCCATTGGATTCTCTGTGAGTTGTTTTCACTCTTTGGCCAATCAGGGCCCAGCTGTGTCAGGACTCTGGAAAGAGTAATGAGTTTTCATTATTGTCTTTTTAGCATTGAGTAAGTAACCTTTCTGTATTCTTTACTGTAGTGTAGTATTCTTTAATATAATATAGTATCATAAAATAATAAATTAGCCTTCTGAGAACATGGATTCAGATTCATCTTTCCTTCCTTCATCATGGATCCTGGCAAATACAATAATTCTGCATTGAGATTTCAGTTCCCTGGATTTCATTTTGAGTTTTAGCATTGCTGTCTGAGTAGTCACACTGAATCTGTGACTCAGTGCTCCTGCCCATTGCCCTCCCACCCCTCTGATTTATTTCCAATACCATCAGCCCACTTTCTCCAATTCACTTTATTATCTTGGCAGTGTTCTTAACCAGCGTCAGCCAAGGAAGTGCATTTCTGTTACTGGTTTATCCTTCTGTAAGTTGCAAGATGAGTAACTTCCCCTTTGCTGATCATTTATCCAGTTTATGATGGACAATATCCCTGGTAACACCTTAAGCAGAAGAGGAATCTGGTTTGCAGGATGCAGCAAACCACAGCTTGTTTATTTATTGAGTTCATTTTAATCTCTGGATCTGTGATCATAAACTGCAATGCACTTATCTTTTTATCTCTAAATTAAGGCAATTGTGTGGTTGGATTTATGGAGAGATTTAGTCAGATGGAAATTCTTGCTTGTTTTGTTGGTTGGTTCTGAGAGCTGGAGAACTGTGGATAAAGAAATTAATACAATTTTTTTCTGCATGTGAGGATTGTTGGGATGCCTGGTCTCTTATGGAGAAGCAGAATTCACAAGTCTGTGGGTGAGTTTACTCACTGCAGAGAAGCAAGATAATAAAGGTTGAGGCTGAATATGTTTCTGAACACTTTTTGGAAATATTATGATCTACATCCAGCTTCCTTTAGCAACAGTAAATTTACCACTGTGAAACAAAGGAATATTGAGATAATATAACACCAAGATTTTATGATCAGAGTTTGTATATACCCATTATGTACTGTGTTTTCAGCTCACTCTGCTGATACCTACTAGATATAAAGTAGAAGATGGATTTGGGTAAGGGAGGATATTTTTTATAAAGTTCTGTCTAATATCAGGAGATTTGAAATATTTTTGCCTTTGCCTCACAGCAAAACCCCCCCTCAGGAAGTGAGCTGGCAGCTCCATGTGACCAGGTGTTTTCCTCTGTTGCCATTTTCAGCTGAGCTGCTGCCACTGCCTTTGGACAAACTGTGTGTCATGGCAATGGTGAATTGAAATTTATTTACTGCAGGAGTCCTTATTGAGTTTAAAAGCCTGCATCAGTTGCAGTGACTGAGATGAAGGGCAGTAACTTATAAAGCTTTTGTAATTGTACTCCAGTTGTGGTTTTTTACAATCTTCTTCCCAGGCAATATATTTAACAGCCTCTGGAATTTATGATGCATTCCAAACGTGTATCACAAAGTTTTAGAAAAGACTTATGCTAAAGCCATCCTTTTTCTCAAAGCTGCTGTTATTTCCTTCCTACCAATGACTCTTTGCCATTTTGATTGCTGCAATTTTATGTCTGACAGGGATCACTTGTACCCCTAAGAGCTTGTGGCTGGGAATGCATTGAGGTTCAAGATTCCTGTCATATAGATATGATAATGTTTTAATCAGATGAATTCTCCCCCCCCTCATTTTGCCTAATGAATGTTGACCTTTCTCTCTGCTCCCCATTTACTAATATATTTAGATGGGAAGTATAAATCTTCTCAGCAAATTAATTGCTTATATATGTTTGCCATATGATGTATCTCCCTTTCAGCATGAAGAAATGTTTTGTTTAAAAAGGAAACAAATTCTCTAGGATCTCTCTTTCCCCTTTTTTAACGCACAGATTTAGTTCCTTCAGCATGGTTACCATAATATTCAGCCAGTTTGCACCATGAAGGTTCAAAGCACACCATGTAGTAGATCAATTATTTGAAAGTACTAGTTCTCTAGTACTTTACTAGAGAACCTTCATTTGATTTGGAGCCAAAGGAGTCAGTTTGCATTCTGTTCAAGTGTAGATACTCTGCTCTGCACCTTCCAGTTCTCTGTTCACTAGGAAATGTGTTCTTGTGCTGAGGTGTGTCTGTCTGTCTGGTGTTGATCCTCCCAAGCCCAAACCTTCAGCAATGCAATAAAAGCCCTTCAGGAGGGGACAGAAACCCTCCCTTGAAATGTCTCTGAGCATGGGCTACAATCCAAAGCTCACTCTCTTCCACCCTGGTTATGTTCCAACATTTTCTGGTAACTTTGCCCCCTGAATAAAACCACATGCTGAAAGTATTGATTCTCATCTTCAGGATGGAAATGACACCAGTACCTTACAAAGATCTCATGTTGGAGCACCAACAGTAAATTTAGCTCTTTCTAGAGAGTAGTTTTAAAAATCAGGGAAGTGTTTATCATGCAAGCCATGTATTTATTAAAGGCTAGGTTGCTCCCAAGACTCTGCTTTAAGGTGTTTGTTAAATGTGACACAGGCTGAAGGAGAATTTTCAGTGTGCACTCTACAGGTTTTGCTGGGCTGAGTGTCCTGGCAAAAAGAACCAAGGAGTGGAACAGAGCTTGAGCATCACTTATTAAACCAACTGTCAAAGCTATGTCCCTGGAGGAGAGGGGGCAGGCTTGAGATGGATGTAATATTTGCAATAAACATTTTAACAGCATTATCTCTCTGCATGAATATTTTATATCTTGGATGTCTGATGGTGAGGGTATCAGTGTTAGGATTAACAGACTTGACTCTACTCTTGCCCCTGCAAAACCCCTGTAGATGCTAAAAGTAGTTGTGACCAGAAGTTCTGCAGTGAAATGCTTTGAAAATTATGCCAAAGAGGGAAATAAGCCAAAGAAAAATCAAAGCTGTGCATTTGTTGTTTTAAGAGTAAGGTGAAACAGCTGTGAGCAAAAGCTCCTTTAAACAAAGACTGACACAATCCTGTAAAATTACCTTTACCTGGAGCATTGATCAGTTAATCCGAGAAAACCTATGATTCTGTATAGTGGCTTAATGAACTTCATGGACAGAGCAAGGATGAAATTACAGATAATTAGTTTGTTATAACTTATATATTTGCCACCTTGTTTAAGAAGGATGTTTTCTATTATTTCCAGGATAAGAGTTGGAATTAGAAGTTTTAAAAAACAAGTGCATGGAGCAGTTTGGAAAGGATGTAATATATTTTAATTTTTTATTAAGCTAAATCTGTGAACCTGGAGAGAAGGTGGCAATGAATGAATGGAATGAGTGGAAGCCCTGGGGGTGTGAAAAAAGCAAAAAAAGTGAGAAATCTACGGGAGATACTTTTAGAAATGGCTAAATCACACCAAAGCACACAAAATCCCGGAACATGCTGAGTTGGAAGTGACCCAGCGCAGCCACTGAACCTTCCCAGACCCCAACAATCCCCCTGTCCATCCCTGGGGTTGGTGCTCCTGGAGCTCTGGCAGCCTCGGGGCTGTGCCCATTCCTGGGGAGCCTGGGCAGTGCCAGCACCCTCTGGGGAAAGAATCTTTCCTGATATCCAACCTAACCCTGCCCTGGCCCAGCTCCAGCTGCTCCCTGGTCCTGTCCCTGGTCCCAGAGCAGAGGTTGGCACCTGCACCTGGGGAGGATGTGAGGAGCTCAGTGGGGTCTGGCCTCAGACTCCTCCAGGCTGAACACACCAAGTGCCCTCAGCTGCTCCTCATAAAACCTTCCCCATCCTCATGGCCTCCTTTGGAGAACTTAATAATAACTTAATGTCTAATAATTTAATGCCTTTTTTTATATTCTGGTATCCAAAAAGTGCACAAAATACTCACAAAGTATTCAATAAATGAGTTAGAAACTGGTATTTCTGCTTGAAAGGGTGGAGTTCAAGCTGTTTGACTCATATGATAGAGATTTGATTCATGTCATAGAGAGCTATTTGTTCTTTTACCTCATCAAAAATAAGGGGCCAGGTAAAAAAGAAGGAAGAACAACAAAATATTTTGACTTTACCATTAATGTCTTACAACTCCCCAAAAATCCTGATTTTTTAACGTCAGGAAAAAAAATTTAAAAATCCTGATTTTTAATGTCAGGAAAAAGCCTCTGGTTCAAGGGACTCTATAACTAATAATGGTTTGACTGTGGATGAGTGCACTCCTGTGTGGTGCAAAAAGCACCTCCTGTCCTGACAGCAGATATTTCTGATGGAGTGTACGACTAGGCTGGCACTAACAGACAGGAGCTGTGTGAACATATTTCTTTCCAAGGCAATTGTGATTAGAGTAATGGAAATTTCAAATAAGGGAGTAGAGATTCCAGAATGACTTTAAATTAGAAATAAAGCCGGCCAAGTTAGTGAGAGCCTGTCAAGAGCTGCCATCTTCAAAATTCTGAGTAGCATCATGGTTTTGCAGATTTTACAAACAAATAAGGAGTAAGATTATGTTTATAATTTTCTCTCCTGTAATTTTAATGGTCAGTTAACAAGACTGCCAATCAGTTAAAAGAAACTGAAGGAGAGATAAGCAGCTACTCGCTGATAGTGTGATAGCTGCATGTGTAGTTTCTCCTTTTTGAAGATACAAAGCAATCAATGCAAGGATTGTGATTGTGGGAGCTAACTAAAGAGAAGGTTGCCACAGATCCTGTTAAAAGGGATATTATCAGCAATTACTAATAGATGCTCTTCAGAGATCAGTCCTGGTTTAACCCTGCACATCCTGGGGATTAATTGTGTGTGTGGAAGGAGCAGAATGTGCTGGAGCTTGAGCCTGGTGTGAGGTGCTGAAACACTGGAGGCTGCACAATCACATATAGAATTGATTGCACAACCTGGCTATTTTTGCACTTTTGGGGTCAAACATGACTTTATGCTATGATTGGAAGTGTTTTGGGAGTGCTGAGGAGCAGCAGGTGTGGTGGGCAGGGGATGCTGTACCAGCCACACACCAGGGCTGGGCTGCATCAGCTGGGATGGCTCCCAAAAGGGGCTGGACAGAAAAAGCAGTTTCAAAATGGAGCTGTGGAAAAGACTGTATTCCAGATCAGGAGTTCTCTTGGAGATTAGAAACCAAGGGCTGTGTTAGAGTGTTTGGATTCTGTGAGCAGGTAGACATGAAGGGTTTGAAAGGAGACCAGTTGCAGTGTCTTTGCAGCAAGGTGAATGATATTAAATTATATTAAACTATATTACTTTCATACAGCAGAACTACTGTTGATCATTGCAGAGGTGGAAGATATGGTTTTCCCCTTGGTGACTTTTTCTGCTGCAAAGTTAGTTTTTTAAGCCTCTTGAGCTCCAGACTGTGTTCTCTCAGTCAGGGCACCCAGAAAAGGTTTTCCCATACCTTAATCAGGCTGCTGTGTCACACTCCTCTTTGTGGGTTTGCTGAATTACCAATACATTTCTTTCTTGCTGAAACAGTGCTCTGAATAGCTCCACCCTGAGTCAGTCCCTGTTCCTTTTCCCCCAAAGCTCACCCTTGCCAGAGGTATTTGTGTCATTCAGGCTCACATGTGCCATGCCTGAGCTGCGGTGCTGCTTGCTGGGTGTGTACCTGGGGATTTTTTTATTTGTCACCAGGATATCAGAGCTGGAAAAGTTTCATCTATTACAGCAAGATATATTTTTTTTTCTGTATGGTAGAAGGCATATAATGCTAATTTTCAAAGTTACTACATGAGGTTATTTTGTGTTAATTTGCCATCAAATTACCATGCTTTGAGCTAGGAGCTTTAGGAAGCACAGACTTCAGGACTAAATAAAAACCTATTCAGTCTACTTTGACATCAGCTCCCCATGCTGCACAATGTTCATTTATTTTTAAGCTACAATTTCGCCTGTATTTGTAACAGAGAACAATGCTGCCAATGCACAAAGGAATGTTGCAAGCAGGTAGGGATCAAAGTGGCTGCCTATCACACCTTCAGAAAAAAGGTAAAGGCTTGACCTGAAAGGTGCCAAAACTAAAAGGACAGAATTGGGCATTGTAGTCTGAAAAACACCTGCATCTGTAACTTTTTCCTTTTCCTTTCAGGAGAGCCTGGAGTGGCTGAAAATTCTGGTAAATTAGTTTTATTCTGTTATCTTAGGTACTCTAGAAAGGTTATTATTCTGTTATCTATGCTACTCTAGAAAGACTCTAAAAAGGAGCAGCATTTGGGCGTGCTTTGCATTTAGTTGAAAAAAACTGTCACAGAGAGAAGGTGGTCACATGGCTAGCAGTGACCATATTATAAGATTTTCTGGAGCTAATTTCCCCTTTATATGAATATTTTTTTCTTCTCTTTATTATCCACTCAGAAGCTATTAAATTTTCTAATGAAATGACAATTAATACACCATGTTTGCATTTACATTGGCAAAAATGTCACTGAAGCTGTGGGAAACACTAATTAGCTCCTGTGGTGGCAGCTTGTGCCAGTCTCTGCTGCTTTGCTGGAGTGTTCCTGGAAGTGCTGCTGGCAGAGCTGTCTGTGCTCTCATCCACTCACGGAGAGGGACCTTGGCTATTTCTGTGCCAGGGATAATACGGACTGAATTCCTGTCTGCTGCAAGGAAAGGGCTGTAAAAAACCCATCACTTTGCTCCTTTAAAACTTGTTTTTGGGGAAAAAAATGCTGCAAAGAACAGCTTAGAGTTTTGAGGATGATAGCTCAGGTAACGTTGCTGGTCTTATTTTTTTTTTTTTTTGTGAATTCCAAGAGATCTTTGATGTTGTGAAATTTCATTAGTGGGGTGATGGACCATGCATTTATATTCCTGGGCACCAAATGAGCAAAAGAAACCCCAGTGTTGCAGTCCAGGCTGGTGCTGCCTGGGCAGGCTTCCCTTGCTCAGGTGCAGTCTGCTAGCTAGTCTGAAAATCTCCAGCCTGGTCAGTGGCAATAAAATTCTCAAGAACTGAATAATTAACAGGAAGGTCTCTGGATTGTTAATGTAAAACTTCAGAGAAAAGAAAAGGGTTATAAGTGAAAACAAAAAATTCTCTTCCAGCTTCATTTTCCCCATGACACCTCCAATATTTAGGAAGGTGTGGACACACATACATTTTCTTAAAGCAGAGGTCAGAGTGTTACACAACACCTGCAGTACAAACTGCATCTTTAGTACCTGTGGGATGACTTCCAGAGCCTGCAGATCCCTGCAGCTGCTGAAAGGCTGATGAATATACAAGGTGAAAGGTGTGTGAAATATTCAAAATTAAACTGAAACACATTAGTGAATTTTATTTCTGTTCCTGAATGCTGATGAACCTGACAGTGTCTGTTGCAGATTTTTTATGAATGTGTTCAAACAGACAGACTGAAAAATAGATGTGATAAAAGGAGATACATCACAGATGCTTTTCTGAAACCTCAGATCTGTGGTATTTGCTGGGTCCCCAGGACGAAGGAGGAATTGATGAATCTGACTCCATGTTCTTAGAAGGCTAATTTATTATTTTATGATTTATTTTATGAATTATTTTATGATTATATTCTATTATATTATATTCTATAATATAATAAATATAATATAATATAATATAATATTATATTATATTATATTATATTATATTATATTATATTATATTATATTATATTATATTATATTATATTATATTATATTATATTATATTATATTATATTATATTATATTATATTATATTATATTATATTATATATTATGCTATACTAAAACGATACTAAAGAATACAGAAAGGATCCTTACAGAAGGCTTAACAAGATACTAATGAAAAACCTGTGACTCTCTCCAGGGTCCTGACACAGCTGGCTGTGATTGGTCATTAAATAAAAACAATTCACATGAAACCAATCAAACAACCATCTGTTGGTAAACGATCTCCAAACCACATTCCAAAGCAGGAAAACACAGGAGAAGCAAATCAGATTATTACTGTTTTCATTTTCCTCTGAGGCTTCTCAGCTTCCCAGGAGAAAATCCTGAGCAAGGGGATTTTTCAGAGAATGTGACAGTGACACAGATCTGTGGAACAAACTAAAACAATGCAGTTAGTGTCTTGTGAGCTCAGCCTGGATCCTTCCTGAGCAATGAGGATGCAGTGCCCCCAGCTCAGAACAACTTTCTGCTTTGCTGAGCACTTTGTTGGATCTAATGGGAGAGCCCACAGTGTGGTACCTGCTGCACCAAGAGTGTTGCCTTCTATGCTGTGGCTGGCAGGATGCAAAAAGGAAGTGAAATTAAGAGCTCTTGTTTGGCAAGATTGTCTGTGGGAGCCTTCTGTGTCAGCCAGCTTTGCTTCCTTGTGCCAGAAGGGAGTGGAGGTCTCTGAAAGTGAGTGCAGCACCACTGCTGCCCGGGGACAGCTCTCCAGGTGTTTGCTTTGGTAAAAAGAAAGAAAAGAAATGGAGCCTTTCTAAAGAAATGTAAGAGGGGAATTATCATTTCATTTTGGATTTTGGAGCTCCAGTTGCTATCCAAAGTTATGAACTATTTTTTCTAGGGATTGTGCATCCACCACTGCTGCCAGCTTTGGATGATGGGTTTTTTTCAGCTCCACAAGTGCTCTAACATGTTATGAACACCACAAGCCACAAGAAAACCTTCAAATGGTGAAAGGCATCCTATTATCCACCAGAGACTCCATACCCTACATTGGCTTTGCTGCCTGGGGAAATACTTGTTATTTAATTTCTGTATGTTTGTTTCTTTGGGTTTTTTTGTTGATTTGGTTTGTTTGGTTTGGTTTGTTTGTTGTTTTTTTAATTCTAAAGGATGGAATCTATTTTGAATGCAAATTTCTAAAAACAGGATAAAAACCCTAATATCTGATATCCTAAAAACTTAGGATAACACTTCACAGATTTATAAAGGGCTGAAATCCTTTCCAACCTTAATCAATGACCATAGTCTCTGATTTTTTATACTCTGCACCATGAAGCTTGAAATAGGTGACACTGAACTTTGTTACCTCCAGAAATATTTAATACTGAGGAATTTTCAGGGGATCTCATCTCTTTGCTGCAGGCTCAGTACATGATATACCTAATATTATTTTAAGATTAAATTTAATTGATAAGAGATTTCCTTGTACAGGTTAGGAAAGGGAATTTGTCAGATACACGTCAGAAGGGAGCCTGGTGGGGTTATGGCCACTCTGTGCAGTTCTGGTTGTATCTCTGCTGTGCCTTTAATGAGCTTATCCCTGCTCACCTTCCCTTTTCCCAGCAGCTTGTGGCCAGCACAGGACAATTCTCATTGGCAGCTGTGTGCCTGTTGTGCAGATTTATCTGTGCAGCCACAGCTGGGAAGGTTTTTATTGGCTGCTGTCAGAAAGACTCGCACAGAATCCATCCTTGGGTAGCCCCAGTAAGTGGGAACATTTCCTTAGCATAACACCAATAAACTACTGTTTGAGGATTTATGGTGAACATAAGTTTGGTGTCAGTTCTCCATCAGAGCATGAAGCTATCAGGGCAGGAGGAGGTGCCATCCCAGGATTTTGATGGCATCCACAGGCACACAGCAGTCTGTCCCTCCAGTGGAACAGTGCACAGTTACACTGCTGACTTATTCCAGACAGAAATTGTGACCCCTGTTTTAAAGCAACAAAGGGAATAGAGATGTGTGCCAGTGAGAGCTGCTGCAAATGGCAGTGTCAGCCTTGGGGCTGGCCCCAGGATCCTGCCTGGCTCAGCCATTCATTCCTCTGGAGTGGGCTTGGTACAGCACCAGAGACTGCTGTGGGCAGGTTCTGTAGGGATTGAGGTCCACCACAAGAACATCTCGTGCCCTTCTCAACACCTGGACAACTCTAAACACAGCATGGCTTAGTTAGCTGAGACCACATTAAATGGCTGAATGGGAATTGAGTGCAGATAACCAAAAGGGAGGAGAGACTGACAGAACTTCCAGATCCATTTCCACTTAGTCCAGGTATTTCCTCTGTGATGAAGTCAACAGTGTTCCCTTTAATTAAACTTCCTGAAAAGACAATATGCAATAGAACAGAAGTGTTCCTCTAGTTCCAACCCCCCTGCCACAGGCAGGGTCCCATCCAACCTGGCCTTGGGCACTTCCAGGGATGCAGCAGCCACAGCTTCTCTGGAAACCCGTGCTGGGCCTCACCACCCTCAGAGTAAAGAATTTCCTTCATGCATCTAATATAAACCTAATATAAATCTCCTCTCTTTTAGATTAAAAACATTCCCCTTGGCGCTATCACTATGTGCCCATTTAAAAAGTCCCTGTCCCTCTTTTCATAAGCCCCTGTTGCTGGAAGCCAGGAAATTCCTCTGGCTGCCCTGGAGGGCTTGAGCCTCTGCCCAGGGGGCTCAGAGACCTTGGCACAGAGCCCAAGACCCCTGTGCCTTTGATTTAGCCCTTGGAAAAAACAATCACCAACCTTAAATGAGGAATTACAAGCCACGACAGTTTAAGTAGAATGATAGTGAATTTATCACAGGGTGAAAAATAGATTTTTGGTGTTTTTAGAATGGGGGTTCAGGGGGCAAGAATCTGGGCATGTCCAGCCTTTCTCCTTCTTCTTCTTGGCCTCCATCTTCTGCTGTGATGTTGGCACTCACAGTTTAGAGTAGAAGCTCACTGTCTAACACAGGTGATGGGTATTGGAAAGTAATTTGTAACCATTGTACAGGTAGTTTTTAGTATAAAGCCATAACCCTGCCCTGGGGGCAGGCAGAGTGCCTGGAACTGTCCTGCTGGACGGACCTGGGCAGGGCAGGAGAAAGAATTTTATAGATAAGGAACAATAAACAACCTTGAGCCCGAGAAATGAAGAGCCCTGAGTGCTTCTGCAAGCGCCGGGCTGGGAAAAGAGACTGAACAATCTCGGGGTCACTGTGGCCAGCTAGGGAGACCCTGGGACCCTGTAAGCACTGGACAGTGGCCATGAGATCTTCCTGGAGCCTTCTTTTCTCCAGGCTGGACCAGCCCAGCTCTCCCAGCCTGGCTCCACAGCCCCAGTGACCTTGGTGGCTCCTCTGGACCTGTCCCACAGCTCCACATCTGTGCTGGGCTGGAGGCCAGAGCTGCCACCAGCTCTGCACATGGGACCTTGTGAGGGCAGGGGAGAGTGGGAGAATCATTCAGTCATTTCAGATGTTCACAAATGGAAACGGATGAAAACCAAAGTTTTTCCCTCCCCAAAGTTCACAGGCAGCAGAGAGACTTTGCTCAGCTGGAATTCAAAGCGCCAGTGCCAGGCTAAGGGCTGTCAGGGCTCGTTTGGGAAGTGCCCATGGTTGTGATTAGAGAGCAGAGTAGGCAGAAAATATGTTGTGGGGTTATTAGAAGGGACTTACTTTCAGTGTCAGCCCTTGAGTGTAAAGCCAAGTGACAGACTAAAAGCATTCAAAGCAGCTCGTGGTTAATTCCAGCTGCCAGTAACAGCTTCTTCATTACAGGGAAAAGGAGGGAAGGAAATACAAAGAAAGCCTCATATAATATCCCTATGAATTTTCAAGTTCTCTGTCATATTTAATTGCAGTTATCAGTTTCTGTTTATAAGCCTGTAATTCACTTAGTAAATGTAATTCCTGGGTTTTTTAGAAGCAGTAGGAGTTTTGATGGAAGACTTAATTTTATATGTTTTGGCTCAGTTTAAAAAAAGGCATTTTGCCCTTATGTTTTATAATAGCTGCACATGATTAAACCAGACACGCTGTGGTAAGAAGAGTTTTGTGCAAAGGGATGGTAGGAAACAGGGACAGGGGACAGAGGGTAGGACAGAGCTGCAGCAGGCACTTATCTGGCATTCGTTTATTATTCTTGGCAATCTCTGAATTTATCTGAAATTCTCTCCTCCTGCCAATTACATTTCTTGTCCAGTACTTGTGACTGACAAAAGCTGGTGAGAATTGCAATTCTTTGTATTATTTCTCCTACTTTTGATGCTACAGAAGTTCAAAGCTTTGAATGGGTTCTGACTGTACTTTGTCTTCCCTGGAAGTTCATGGAAAACACTGGCATTGTTTAACATGCAGACTGAAATTTGACGTGCTCCTGGCATCTCCTGGCACACTCTGAGATGAGTAAGAGCAGTTTTGCTGCAGGTGCCTGCAGACCAACAGGGCAGGGGGCAGCTCTTGCCTAGGTTGTTACACCGTGCTGTCCTGGCCCAGTGGTCATTACAGAATCATGGAATCATTAAGGTTCATAGCAAAAATGAGAATACTACTCTCTCACCTCTTCAGTTTTGGTTTTTCTCTTAGCAAGGGAAATCTTTGAACTGAAACTCAGCAATTTAATTGTTCCTCCATTTCACAAAGAATTGTTCCTAATGTTTTATTTTTAGCAAGAACATTTAAAGTAGTCATATGTCACACCTGAAACAGATGCCTCAGAAGTTTTGAGTGTTACAGGTTTTTCAATTCAGACAGTTTTCACTTTCTGCCTCTAAGAAAGGAGCTGCTTGAGGTGCCTGCTGATTCTGAGACTTGGAAGAAAACTTGAAAGCATCGCCTCTTGGGCAAACTGGACAGAACAAATCTGATTTACAGACTAGAGCTGGATTTCTGAAAGCACTTAAGGAGTTTAAGATCACAAGCACCATTGACCTGAAAGTCAATAAGATGTTTTTGAGTTATTTTGTAACATGTAAATTCTCCGGCAGCAAAGGCAATCGAAACCTGCAATTCCTGACTGCCCTCACCAAATGACATCCTCACCCTCAGCTGGATCTCCTTGCTCAGAACCCTTGGAGGTCTTGCCTCCAGCATGGGGCACCAAGGAAAGGTCTGTTCCAGCAGGTTTAAAACCTTGAAAGAAAATATCTAGAACAGAAAAGTTTCAGCATGGGCATGGAGATTTGGAGGAAATCATACTGGTTATTTAAAGACTGGGGTTGTATGGCTTCTTTGCCTCTGGATATTTCTGTGCTGTACTGCTCTCAAACCAACAGAGTTACTTAGGAGTTGTGGTGACTTTTATTGCTGTTTTTTGTGAGGGCTCATTTTGTCTCTCTTTAGGCAGCATTTTCAGTAGGCTTTCCATATATTCAAGGAAGGAGGAAGGGAAATATTACAAGGTGTAAAGTTTCCTTTGGATTCACAGCATAACAAAGCACAGCAACCTCAGCAGAGTCATGGGCCATCTTTTACCAGTGGAATTACATTTATTTTCTGAGTAGAGACTTAGAGTCAGCACTAACAAAAACCTATTCCTGGGTAACAAGAGTGCTGGAAGGCAAGCTGCCCTTTGGAGCTCTTGCAGCAGATACAAGGTTTGTCATCACACGATGCTGATGCAGTTTGCACTCATTTTAATGTTATACCAAGTGGAGAAGGAGAAGATTCACTGTTCCAGGATGATGCTTAGGTTTTGTTGTATTTAATTCTTACTAGAGATGTGGCTGTAATAGCTGGTGTGTTTTGTCTCCCTGGGCTGCCTGTCCTTCCCTGCTATCATGCCTGAAAAATGCAGGAAGTGTCACAGCAAGACCATTGCATCTGTGCTGCTGTGCTTTGACAGCTTCTCCATTTCTGCCCACGAATTCTCATATGTGCGCTGTAAACACAGATATTTAAGTTTGCATTTTGCTCTTATTTCATAATATTATTTATTTATAACATAAAATAAAAATTATTGTATCAGGTCTCTGTGGCATGCTTCCAGACTCCCCAGTGGAATTTCAACTGAAGCAGCAGAAAACTCGAGGAGGAGAGCATTTTCCTCCAAACCCATTACAGCCTTTCCAGAAGGGGCTAAAATTAAGGTTGGAAATGTGCTGCTTCTTTCTTCCTTTCCTAACAAGAAACCTGATTTTGTTCCCAGTCCAACAAACCCATCTAATCTTTATAAGCCTACCAGCTCTCATTTTTCTTTTTCTAGTCCTATAGTATTTTCTGCTCTTTGCTGAAATGATTGTCCAGAGGAGGTAATGAGTTTTGTGGGAGCAGGAGGCTGGTCAGACATCCAGTAATGACAGCTCTGGAGCTGCAGAGGCCCACGGGGAGCGGTGGGGCTGCAGGGCTGGGGAAATTGGCGTTCTCAGCTCTGAGGGCTCTCTCAGCACAGCACAGAGCACATTTGCTGATGCTGGGAAGGCCAACAGCCCCGTGGGGTGGGTGCTCTGCTCTGCGGCTCCCTGACACCAAATGTGGCAAGAGCCTGTGTGTTGGGGAAGATGAAACAGGAAAGCCTTATAAATCTGATTGTCTGGCAAAAGATTTTGAGAATATGGAAACTATAAGTGAGATTGAAATGAAAGCAAGCTTTGAGATCCCTCAGTTACTGAACAACTGGAGAACAATGGTGTGGCTGGCTGAAGGTGATCCCCTTTTGATGGAACAACACCCTCTGCCTGCAGACAGCTCCAAGGGTCAGAGCAGACCCTACAGCTTGGCAGAAGGGGCCCAAAGAGGAGTTTTTAGGGTTTAAAATGTAACACAGTGTGGTGATGTAATGATTCTTATAGGCTGTATGTAAATGCTATAGGATTTGTATATTGTACTAGATTGGTTAGTGAGAATGAGAATATTCAACACAGAAGAAGATTTATGGTATTGTAACGGGAACTTTGCTCTCTTACCCTTTTTACTCTCTTACCTTTTTACTCCCTTACTCTCTCCCCCTCTCTTCTCTCAATCCTGCTCCAGCTGTGCCTGGCAGCTCCCAGCAGGGCCCTGCACCCAGGCCCTGTGCAATAAACCCCAAATTCCTGACCTGGCTGCAGAGACTTTGCTCTCTGTCTGTCCTGGCCGTCCTACCCCCCAACACCTGTGTGTGTATCTCTGTAAATGTACAGAGATATGCACAAAATACAGCAAGAGCCTGTGTGTGTATATCTCTTTACCCTCAATGTATGTGTGCACATGTCCTCCAGCAGGGACACTCAGTGTGCAGATTTATCACAGCCGTGAAGGTTTTTATTGGCTGCTGTCAGAAAGACTCACACAGAATCCATCCTTGGGAAGCCCCAGTAAGTGGGAACATTTCCTTACCATAACACCAATAAACTACTGTTTGAGGATTTAGGGTGAACATAAGTTTGGTGTCAGTTCTCCATCAGAGCATGAAGCTATCAGGGCAGGAGGAGGTGCCATCCCAGGATTTTGATGGCATCCACAGGCACACAGCAGTCTGTCCCTCCAGTGGATCAGTGCACAGTTACACTGCTGACTTATTCCAGACAGAAATTGTGACCCCTGTTTTAAAGCAACAAAGGGAAAAGAGATGTGTGCCAGTGAGAGCTGCTGCAAATGGCAGTGTCAGCCTTGGGGCTGGCCCCAGGATCCTGCCTGGCTCAGCCATTCATTCCTCTGGAGTGGGCTTGGTACAGCACCAGAGACTGCTGTGGGCAGGTTATGTAGGGATTGAGGTCCACCACAAGAACATCTCGTGCCCTTCTCAACACTTGGACAACTCTAAACACAGCATGGCTTAGTTAGCTGAGACCACATTAAATGGCTGAATGGGAATTGAGTGCAGATAACCAAAGGGAGGAGAGACTGGCAGGTTTCAGGAGTCAGAACACATAGGGAGAGCTCCCAGCTGTGCTCAGGGACACCCTGCTTTGGCTCCCATAAACGTGCCCACCTGGAGAGAAGAGTTTGAGGCTGAAGACATTTGAGGCTGGTTTGGAATCAGTGCTTGTTTGTGCCTTGGTACATTGGAGGGTTTGTTCAGGAGCAGTTCATCCCTCTGAGAACATTTCCTCCTGTTCTGGCTGCAGCCACCCTGGGACACATTTCCAGACCAGTGAAGTCCTTGGAACGTTTGTTTCAGCACCTGTCCTTGTCCCCAGCACAGAGCTGCAATAAATACCTGTTATCACTCTCAGTGCAGAGCAGCTCAGCACTGAGCAGTGCCAGGGCCACCCCACTAAGGTGACAGCAAACAGGGTGCTGGGGTGTGCTCCTTTTCCTGAGCACACTGCTCTTGTTTATGGCCTTTTATCACAAAATGGTAATTTCTAAAAAGCATCCCTGGCAAAGAGTGAGCATTTGTAACCCCAGGGGCTTTGCAGAGGTGATTGCCCCTCCCTGCAGAGCCCAGCTCAAAGGGCTGAGCTGGGTTTGACAGGGCTGGGCTGTCAGCAAGGCTCTGCCAGTGCCAGAGGGGCTGAGCTGGGCTCAGCAGAGCCAGGGGGATGGGGCAGCCTCAGGAGGGGGTGCTGCACATCTGCTCTGCATCTGCCCCACTGCAGTGCTGCACATCTGCTCTGCATCTGCCCCACTGCAGTGCTGCACATCTGCCCTGCATCTGCCCCACTGCAGTGCTGCACATCTGTTCTGCATCTGCCCCACTGCAGCACAACCATGTGCTGGGGAGATCTCAGGGCTGCTCATGACCTGGCAGGGTGAACATCTCCAGCCTTGGAGGTTCAAAATCTTTGCTATTCCCCACAAGTCCAGGTCAGCCTCCTGGAGCCATAAATGAGCCTTAATTAGATGGCATAAAATTAGTACGTGAGAATTCTCTTAATTGGGACACCACAGTGGATCCCATTATCTCCCTTAAAGGAAAAGTAATTTATTCTGTAGAGCTTAGAATGCAGCATGCTCACACGTGGTAGGAAGAATTCATGGCAGATAAGGCTAAAAAGGCAAAATAAAATATCAATTAAATTTATAAAATATCCACTGCATTTTTTTTTTGTCTTGTCTTTTTTACTCATTTTGGGATATATTTTTTGATAAAAGACAAGAGATGAGTGTTTCATGCCTAAACCACACCTGGTAAAACACCACTTTGGTTCTCAGCACTGACCAAATGCTGCCATTAAGCAGAATATTTGATATTGCTGTCATGCTCAAGTAGCAGCTCTTGTCAATTTATGTCATTAAACAGAATTGCTTTCCTTGAGGAAAACCCAATTAAGAGAACTCCGAGTAACAGTGACTAGTCTGCTGTGCTGCTGATGCTCCTGATCATGCAACTGATCCCTTTGATGGCTGTTCAAGGCCCTAAATGAGGCCAAAGACTTCTCTGAAAATAGCTCAATTTTCCATGTATGTGAGCACATGCAGAAAAGGAAACAACATTTTTTTTCATTTTGGATTTACAACTGTTTATTCTGACTTTGGGTTCATATTCTGCCTATCATGGAAGCTAAAA
This sequence comes from Calcarius lapponicus, assembly GCA_039654755.1. NCBI lineage: Eukaryota > Metazoa > Chordata > Aves > Passeriformes > Fringillidae > Calcarius > Calcarius lapponicus. The sequence goes on along the minus strand of CM077474.1, from coordinate 19,201,297 downwards.
TAGCAAGGAATAATATTCAAATAATCTGTTAATAACATCAGATTAATGATAGATGTGCAGAAACCTGATATTTTATATGAAAATTAACATGGCAATGATTTTTATCTGAAGTTTGGCTCAAGGATTGGAAAGCCTAAAGGTTTAAGATCAGAGGTGATTATCTGTACTGTATTTCTGAGTAACAGAAAGGACCAGTTGCACATAACCTCATAACAACTTATTTACTTTCACCATGGAAACTGCCAGATTTTCCTACCTTCAAAAATTATTTCATTTCAAATGTGATTTGATAGGAGAATGGAAGAGTTGATGATGAGTGGAAAATTGACCTTTTGTTCTGAATCTAAAACACATTTCCATCTTCTGCACAATTCTCATATTTTTTATTACCAAAATCAACATTATCTCTCAACAACAGAAAGGGTGAATGTGATTAAACACCCACTCACTTGGAACAAGTGGTATTGATTCATTTAATTTAGAACATCCAAAGCTGTCAGTGCCTTGCCATCTGCTGAGGGACCTGCTGCAGTCTGCAATGCCCTCACAGCCACTGGACACACCAGAGAGATCAGCTTCCCTCCTCCATATGGGAAAGCATTTCTGTGCTTTTCACCTGGACAAAACCTGGGCCACATAAATTGCCTCAGAAGGTGTCAATTAATTGCTCCCCAAATCAAATTTGTAATGCCTCTGAGTTAATTTATCAATGCTATGGCAAAAAGAGTCATGGCATCCAAAACTGACAGTGTGTGCCCAAATGAAATCCCATGAGTGTTTCTGAGAGATGTGGATCCAGCTGCCTTGCCATTGCTTCTCAGAATGGTTCTAAGTGATTTAAACTAATGCTAGAGGATAGAAGTTTGATATTTTTGGCTTTGCAAGCTAGGCACAGCCATTGTTTTGATAGGGCAGAAGAAGCTTGAGCTGCTCCCCTTTCCCCCCTCTGGCTGGTTTGAGGGGCAGGTGCTTCCTGGCATGGGAAGGCGCTGGAATTTGCTCTCCTGGCTGCATCTTTTATGCAGATAAGTGCAAAATATCAGTTCCCAGTTTTATCAACCTGGCACCTTTCATGACCATTGTGAAAGCTTTTGAGATTTCTGTAGTCCAATATCTATCTAAATTTGCATTTTATTGAAATTAAAACCAGCCTTTCCTAAAGAAATTGGTAAAATCAGTGCCAGTGATAGAACAATTAGTTGAATGCTCTTTGAAATAGCCTGTGGAAGAAAAGTAAGAATACTCTACTCTTAAATGGGAAATATAATGCCAGAGACTGTGTTAAAATTAAAGTAAAGCATAAAATATAGCCAACAAAATGATGTAAAGCTGGTTAGTGATTTCTATTCCATCTATAGCTTGGCATCAAATGCTGCAGACGTACAAAAGCTGGCATCAAGCCCACAAAAGGTAGCAGAAGTATTTCCTCTGGCTCCAGTTTGCTTTGCAGTAGCAGCTGATTCTTCTGGGGTATCAAGTATACAATCACTTATTCTTTAAAATACCCAGGAGTTTTTCATCTTGCAGTGTTACAAATCTTGGCAGGTTTAAGATTTTTCTTTGTAAATATACCTAGTGCAGATTCATGCATTTTTCAGATTAAATTTCAAAACTTGGCCTGTGTATGACCATGTAGCATCTTGGGAAAGAAGGAAAATTATTTTAGAAATAGTAGAGAAAGTGGTTGTGAAATGCTTTCAAAATCAGCTCAGCTTCTCAGAGTGTAGGGGAAAAGCCTCACATTTATGGCCCTTTAACCCCACTCCCCAATCCCTCTGCAGAAATGTGTTGGCTGCCTTTACATTTACCATACATAAATTGGCACTGTCAGCATGGAAAATGCATTCCTGCTGGTTTTCACATCTCACTTCTATATTTTTGTCAAGGGTCAGGAGCTCTGTTTGGGGTCCAGTTCTTCCACTGCTCTGGGCTGTGCAGCTGTGGGGAGAGCAGGTGTTGGCATTGGGCCTGCTTGAGCAGGGCTGGGCACCTGGGCACAGTTCAGAACATTCACAACTCCTGCACTGCTGTTCTACCTCCCAAAATCCTGCCCCAAGGCTCTGTTTCCATCTCCCTTGTGGCTCTCCAGGGGTTTCCCACACTATGAAGTGTCTGTGGCTGTCTGAAGTGTCCTGTGGCTGTACCCAGGTTTGGCATAATGCCCTGGGAAATATTTCACTTCTGTTAAAACCTGAGCCCTAATTGAGACAGTTAATTGCTTGGAAGTTCTCTAGTGTAAAGAAAAACTGATAATGTAGGGAAAAATACCTTTTCTTGTGGGAATCCACAAAATCAGAGGGTTTTGGGAAAGCAGAAAAAGGCAGGCCTCAGAGACAGCAGAACTGTGATTTGAGCTAAGCAGCAGCCATGAGATTGGTCAGCAGAAAAATTATTTAAAAAGTAGAAAAGCAAGGACAGATAGAACAATGGTCTGTGTATTAACACTTGTCTGGAATAACTCTCTAAGCTGCAGAAAAGTTTATCTAGCGAGATATTAGGAAGTTCTGAGCTTAATAATGGAGCTCTGTGCACTGTGTTTTAAGGCTCACAAGCAGGTATTGTATAAAATAAACAAGCTTTGTTTTAACCAAAGGATGTGTGCTTATAGTGGTTGGATGGAACTACTGTCAATGTGTTTTTGCTTTGTGGTCAAAAAACTTATAAAGTGAGTTGTAACATTAAGTTCTTGGTCTGCTGCTTGGGATGTGAGCTGGTGGCATCTTCCCATTGTCACAACCATGGACTGAGAGTGATGCTGGAAAATAAAGCAGCTCAAGGGACGTTCCTGGCAGTCCTGTCCTGTTGGTGATTTGTACACAGACCCCAGCCAGTGATAAATGGTGCCTGGCTTTTCACAGCTCTGAGCCCACTCCTTGGTGGAAGGAACAAGTGATTTCCCTTTCCTGTGGCCCAGCCACCCTGCACAGGATGAGGACAAACTCAGCTCCTGGGACACGAGGTTGGTTCTGCCTCAAGGTTGGTTTAGGCTGGGAATTCTCAGGATCTCTGTGTCTGTGCACAAAGCCTCGGCCCCTGCAGTCTGCTCTCCTCCTCCTCTTGCAAGATGGAGAATGACACATCCTGGAAGCATCATATTGGACAAACACATAGGTATGGAGTCTGAATCACATTTGATTTGGTCAATAGATCCCCCAAAGAAGGTTTTGCTCTCAGGTGCACCCTGTGTGCTTTATCCCTCCTGGGACTGTTTTCTCTGGGGCATTGATTCCAGCTGAGGGTTGGCTGGCAGGAAAATCAGAGCACAGCAGGCCTGGCCATGGCTTGGAGTTTATCTGAGCTACAGTTCTCTGCATTTTCTGTGGTTGTTACCCCTGTCTGTATTTCTGGAGCTGGGCCCTCTCAGGTGTTTGTTGGGGCTGCAGAGCAGGGGAAGCCCAGGAACGTGCCCAGGGAGCATCTCTGGGCTGTGCCCTGTGCTCACTGCCTGGCAGCTGATGCTGCCCAGCTGACCTTGGTCTCTCCTGAGTGCTTGCCAGACTGGTACAAAATATCTCTCTTTCAGAGTGCTGTTTGTTTGCTCATAAAAGAAAAATAAACTGTAATTTTGATAACAGGTTCTAAAATCATTCCTTAAATAGAAACATTTATTCTAATCCTATCAGTAGAAGTGTCTGGCTAAGAGATTTGGAATCAGTGAAATGATTCATATTGTGGGTAAATTTTATCACTTCTAGAGCAGGGAAGAAAGTAATTTCCATTTCTTTTTTAGCTCACTGCGAGCCAATTTGCTTTGAGGTTGATCTATAGGCTAAATTGTGGGGAGTCATGCTGCAGACTGTTTTGATGGAGAAGTGTGTGTGGGGAGAGTTAAAATGCTTATCCAAAGGTTTAAACTCCTTATTCTCTCATACCCTCAGTGCTGCATCTGACACATTTCTATTTAATCAGTTCTCAGTGTTTCTCCTGCACTTTTTTTTTTGCCTATCAAGTAATCAGAAAGAGTTTAAACATCATATGATTGTGGCTCTCCTTCCCAACATCTTTACAAAACAGGTGCCAGATCATGGAATTACAGAAAGGCCTGGGAAGGGACCTAAAACTCATCCCATTCCACCCCTGCCACGGCAGGGACTCCTTCCACTGTCCCCAGTGTCCAGCCTGGCCCTGGGCACTGCCAGGGATCCAGGGGCAGCCACAGCTGCAGTGGGCACCCTGTGCCAGGGCCTGCCCACCCTGCCAGGGAACAATTCCTCATTCCCAATGTGAGAAATGGTTACTCACTTTTCATAATTTAGAAGGGTTATTAAACCTTATCAAAAACACAACAGAAGACTGAATAAAGAAAAGGTTCCGGTGCTGGGAGCAGAGGATTTCCCCACCCTGTGCTCACCCACACAATGGAGGTTTCACCTTTTAACCCTTTAACCCCCCCCAAAGTTCTGTCCATGGACCCCTTCTTTGCTCTCCAGTGGTGGAGATCTCATCCTCAAATCCTGACTGGAGCTCAGGTGTCACCACAGTGACAAGCCAGCCCTCCTAGATGGCCCTTGGTAACCACACAAGTGGGTACAACAGAACTATAAACCTATAAAACTTTTCCTAACCTATAAACATGCAATTTGTCTGTTAATTGTGAGAGTCAATCATCACACTACTCATCTCTCACACCAAGATCCCACCCAGCCCTGCCCTCTGGCACTGGGAGCCATTCCCTGCCTCCTGTCCCTCCAGCCCTTGGCAATTGTCTCTCTCCATCTTTCCTGGGGCTCCTTCAGGCCCTGCAAGGCCACCCTGAGCTCAGCCAAAGCTTCTCCTGTGCAGGTGAGCAATGCCAGCTGTGCCAGCCTTTCCTCCCAGCAGAGCTGCTCCATCCCTCTGCCCATCCTGGAGCCTCCTCTGGGCTCTCTGGGCAGGCTGACAGATGTTCATGCAGATGTTTGTGTGACCAGGCTGAAGTTTGGGCTGTGCTGCTTTGCAGGGCAGGGCAGGCCTTTCACATCAAATCAAGCTGTTCAGTGCTAAGGGTTAGCTTTGATTTTTAATCATATTCCTTGAAAACCACTGCTTTCATTTTGGAAGTGGCCTGCATGCCAGGCCCCTGCTTTGGGGCCTGAATTTCCCCCCAGGAGCAGTGGGATGCAGAATTCACCAAATGAATCTGACATTGACACCCTCATTTACAGGAACCTGCCCAGCACCCTCTCTCTGACCCCTGCTGCCTGAAATTGCTCCTTCCATAACAAAGGCTTTTCAGAGACTTTTCATTTCAGTTACATGTGTTTGCTGACCATGTCAAGTTTTGTTTAAAATGCTCCAAATGTGCTGTTTGCAAGGCAACCACTTTGCTTATAGGTCTTAAGTTCAAGGGACAATATCAAGGTAGTAAGGCTTAATAACTGATCCTTTTTGGGGAAACAACAAAAAAAAAGAAAAGCACCCAAAATTAAAAACCTCAAAGAATTCCATTCAGTTGTTTTTTCCCCTACCATTTTAAATTAATTACATTGCAAACCTCTTTTTTGGGAGGAGGAACAAAAAGACTCAGAAGAAAAAGAAAAACCTCATAGAATTCCATTCAGTTGGGTTTTTTTTCCCACCATTTAAAATTAATTACATTGCAAGCCTTTTTTTGGGAGGAGGAAGAAAAAGACTCTGATAGGGAAAAAATTAAAATATTCATCAAGGGCACAGAATTGATTACAAAAAAAAAAAAATCAAATGATATGCAAGATGAGAGCAGGATAAAATGACGATGTACAGCTGAGGGAAACCAGCTGGTTTTAAAGCAGTTTATAAAACATGATAAAGCTGTATATGCATTACACATATTGTTTTATGTTTGTGCATCTGCACAAAGCTTTAATAAGAAAAGCCAGTTTTGTACACAAGCGTGCTGGTTGTAGCTCTGGTAGCACCCTGAGCTTCCTTGGGTGCAATGCAAAGTGAGTGGGGAGACCCCAGGGAGGGAATTTGCAGGTGGGTCAGACCTGGCAAAGCCCCTGGGGCAGGGGAGGAGAGAACCTGAGCAGTGCCAGAACCCCTGGGAATAAACCAGCAATCCCTTGGTTGTAAGCAATCTCTTGGCAATAAGCAAACCAGCAATCCCTTGGTTCTGTGATACCCAAACTCAGCCCCAGTGGGGATTTTCCTTTCCTGTGTGCTCCTGAGGGATGCAGTGTGCCAGCTGCCCTTGGCTACCTGGGATAACAAAGACACCTCACCAACAAAGGAGGTTGAACCTTTTCATCAATTGCATGTAAAATTCAGAAATAGGAGAGAACAGCCATTTCAGAAATGGCTCTCACATCATGTAGCTGCCTCTTTATATGTCTAAATCATTATAGTGCAGTCTGTGTTGAGAATAAAAACCTATTTGCATTTCATTTGTTTATTTTGTCAGTATTTCAGAACTAAATCCAGGAACATTCTTTGATTTCAGCATGCTATCAAGTTCTCACACCACTGATAATAAATATTTTTAAAAACCGATTTAGAAAAATAATTATTAAAGCTATTGTCCTTTATTTGAACAAAGTAGTAAACTCTTTTGAATGTCATAAGCACAGACTTGTAGGTGTTCCTCAAGTGCCAGACTCTAATGTTGATGTCCTTCAGACCAACCCATCAAAGGGACTTGCTCAGTCCTCGTGGTTTTGCTGCCATTTCATTTATTGCAAGGGAATCAATATTCTTTCCAGTGTCATTTGGTAAAATACAAATGAGTATCACAAGGTATGTATTTAAAACAATGGTAAACATGGTAAAGAATTATGGAAGCCAAAAATATTCTCTGTGCCTCTGTTCCAAAATTTTATACTACTTATAATTCAGTACATGAACCTTTTAATACCGTGTCAACAAATTGCTTATGAGCCCCTTGAAAGCCAGTCCAGTTTAATAATATTAGATGACAAGAACTCTCATAAAAATTAACTTCAGTATCTTTCCTCATTAGTGAAGGCATGTCAGACATAAAGAATCCTGTAATTGCTCTGCAGGAATACTTTATGTTTGTTTTTAATCAAGACATTTTAAAAATTAGTTCCCTTTGAAGGCTCACTGGTGGCAGTTATTGAATAGCTATTTAGGCCAGTTTTGTTATATTTCCTCCATTTAGCTGGGTAATTCACCAAACTGTGGAGACACTTCCCTGTGTTCAGGGATTTGCAATTTAAGTAATCTGTTTTTATTTGGGACATTTCAGACTTACTGCAAGCTCTTTGATCATCTGGATTTTGTTAGTGGTAGTTTTACCATAGCTGCTTTCATGTCTGAAAGAAAAGGTCTAAGAAAAAGACCCCACAGTCACTGATTTACTCCTTCCCTCCCTCAGGTGCACCCATGGAGGAAACCCCAATGCTGCTCTCTTTTAAAATGACATGAATAATTAACTTACAATTAGCCATAACAACTACATTTAAAGAATTTTCTCTATCAGTAAATAGGGTTTTTAATTTCACAGGAGACTGAAACAAATACAGATGCCTAGTTTTGGAAATTTGCATGCTTTTGGAATTGGAGATTTTGTCCTGGGAGATGAATTTTCCTTGGTGGCTCCTAGTTGCCTGAACTCTCTTTTAGCAACTCCTCTCCATCCTTTCTTTTCTTTTGACATACTTTTGCAGCACGTCCTGTCACTATGATACCAAAACATTATCTTGCCACCAAAATCCTTTTACTCGGGTGATATTTACATCAAATTTCCTTTTTTCTCTGAATTCTCTGTCTCTTCTCCTCTTGCTGTTGCCAGGGAGTTTCTTTGCCAGAGGGGCTCAAGGCTGAGGTGCCCTGGGGAAGGACTCACAGCTGTGGGGCCAGTGGGGAGAAACAGGGTATGAGAGAATGGAGAATCTCAACCCCACCTAATAAATACCTGCTTTTTGTACCATCCAGCTTCCTTCTCCAGAGAACTGAAAATCCTTTGTTGTTTTGGATAAGTTTAAGAACTGAATTCTCTTTATAAAACATGCTTTTGGGGTTTTTGTGGTTTTTTATTTTTTCCTGTTTGTTTGTGGGTTTTTGTGTTTTTTTGGTGGTTTTTGGTTTGTTGTTTTTATTTTCTGTTTTATTTATTTCTGAGTTTTGTTTTGTTTTCCTGGAAAATGCAAATGCTTCCTTCAAAAATGCATCCCAACAGATCTTTCAGTCACTGCTGTCTCTGGTTCTTTGAGTGATTCACTGCTTCCTCTCTTCTCCTTGAATTATTGACTTAGTACCTAACACACATCCCTTCAAATGCAAATTTCTATATACACAATTTTTATCTGTATAACAATGAAAAGAAATCTTACATTTTTGGGGTCTACTCCATTTCATCTCTTTTATTTCCAATCACTCCTGGTCCAGCCTTTATGGCATAATTTATAACAACCTTTACTTCTGAATTTTACATAATTTATAACATCCTTTTACTTTTGCAGTTGACCCAGCAGAGATAAGTATCACCCTGTAGGCCCCAAGCAGGTCTGAATTTTCACAAACCCTTTTCATACCTGTGATATTGACAGGGGTTGCCTTTCCAAAATGAAACTGTGATTCAATTTCTAAAACAAAGTACCTGCTCTTTAAGCTGATTTAAGAGAAATGAGTCAATAAGAAAGGAATTAAATGAGTTGCTTGCTTTTCTGTACCAGAATTAACTCTTTCCTTTTTGGTTGAGTCCCAGGTGATGGGAAGTGAGGAGGCACCTGCATTACACTTTGTGATTTCTGACTGACAGAGAAGGGGCTTGTGGGGATTTAATGGAATATATTAACGCATTTTGTTTTGTGCCACACTGAACAGTGTGTCATAGTCTTGAATGGATTTCTAAATGCAATACATTAAAAGGGAAGTCAGGTTGTTGATAAATAGGAATGACATAATGTGCTAAAAATTAAAACTGCAGAGTGATGTATAGAAAGCTGAATACGCACATCAAAGTGAATTTATAGACTTTTTTGTTTTTCCTTCAGGAATAGGACAGCAATCTCTACCATTATCTCAAAAGATAGGTGAAGAGAAGATTGGGCTTTTGTCTTTCCAGATAAATGACTGTCATTAATACTATCCATGTCAAAATTCATCATCAGCAGCTGTCCAGCTAGGTAGCAGAGGGAGCAGTTCATTCTTCCTAACAACCACTCCTACAGTTAGGGGACACATAAAACATTCTCTCGTTCCTATTATACTATTTGCAAAAACAAATATTTATTTTTTGCTTATTTATAGGTACTGTTCTGAGGAAAATAAAGGACCTGCTAAGTGTGCTGAATGATGGCTAACTCTTGACCACACTCTTGTGCAGTTGCAGATTCCCCTGTGATGGTTGTGGTTTGAAGCCTCGGGGACAATGTGTGGGAGACTCTGACACCCCCACATGTCACCCCCACGCTGTGGGGCAGTGCAGGGAGCTCAGACCCTCAGTGCATTTACTGACAGCCATTACTCAGTTCCAACAGTGTCAAACACTCACTCTCCTCTACCTAAAAACAGAATTTGTCTCTTGAATTTGGTTCTGTCATACTATACAAACCAAGAGCCAAATAATGCACAGAGCATGAAGGGCTTGCCTGTTTTGTGGAAGATGCTCAGCTCCAGGGACGAGAGGGAAATGTCAGAGTGAGTAAATGGATGCCTGTGTAACAGCCCTAATTGAAACAAAAATGGAGAACAATAGGAACCATTCCTTGGATTTGAATATCTGTAGTGATTTAAGAGCTGATTGTAATGTGATCATTGTAATGTTCATGACATCCATGTGTGTGGCATTCACATTCTCTGGAAAAATCCCTTTGCCCAGGATTTTCTCCCAGGAAGCTGAGAAGCCTCAGAGAAAAAGGAAAACAATTCCTATCTCATTTGCTTCTCCTGTGTTGTGCTCAGATGTGCAATGTGTTTGGAGATTGTTTACCCACAGGTGATTGTTCCATTGGATTCTCTGTGAGTTGTTTTCATTTTTTGGCCAATCAGGGCCAAGCTGTGTCAGGACTCTGGAGAGAGTCAGGAGTTTTCATTATTATCTTTTTAGCATTCAGTGAATATCCTCTGTATTCTTTAGTATAGTGTAGTACATTATTCTTTAATAAAACATAGTATTATAAAGTAATAAATTAGCCTTCTGAGAACATGGAGTCAGATCCCTCATTCCTGCCTTTGTGGGGGCACCCTGCACATCCAATCCATGTGTTTCTTGGGAAAAAGGCAAGGAATGCAGGAGGGAACAGCAGGAGAAAGGCTTTCAGTGGGATGTGCACCTCACCTGCTGCTCTGGCATTTCTTTCATGCTCAGCAGCCCCACAGAGCTCCATGGAATCTGGAGAACTCCATTATGAAGCTGAAATCAGGGAATTAATAGATTGATCAAAGTATGTGTTGAAGCCTGAGAGATGTGAATTGCTGCAGGAAAAAGTTGGGCTGGTTTCTTGAGCTCAGGTGTATTGGACTCCACTGTGACTCCAAGTATGGAAAATAATACTCAAAACCTAAATCTGAAATCAGGGTCCTACAAGGCAGAAATTTTCCCAAAGTGTTGAGGACATAACTGGAGCATTCAGACATGAGCAGCTTGGAAGATAGTTTGATTTTGAAGAACATAAATAAGGATTAAGGTACATAAATTTCCTGTCTCTAAAATGGGATTCTCAAGTGGCTTCATGCAGCTAAGAATATGTATAGGAAATCTCTTTTATCATAAGCATATTTCCCTTATGGCACGTTTCCTGTATGATCTCTAGAAACAGTTCTATTTTTAGGTGTGTTATTTAAATGTCCTACTGATGGCACATCTAAGTATTGCTAAAAACCTCTCAAGTGCTTTAATAGGAATGATTTTAAAGCATTTGTCTGGCTTAGTTGCAGCTAGAAATAACTGAAATAAGAAGCCATTAGGAAGCTAGTCACACTTCCTTAAAATTGATACTAAGCTGTTCATAACGCATTCTGAACAAAATAACATTTTTTATTTGTTCATTATAGATTGTGCCTTAAGGAGAATGGATTTTATTGCGGTAAACTAAAATAGTTATGCACAAAATAAATACATGATAAAACAAGGAGGCAGAAGAAGAATTTTAAAGACCTCTACACTGTAGAGTGTGAAGCACTGTTCAGGTAATGAGACTGGCTTGGTTGATGTCAGTGAGAAAATCTGAGTGGGAACCTGAAGTTACAAATGTCTTGGTGAGGTGGGGGACTCTCAGAGAAATGGAGTACTGGATTACAAGAAAATGAATATTTGACATGCATTTTGTAGCCACCTTCCATAGTAGTCTTTCAATCCTCACCTCCCTGGTGCTTGTTATCAGCAGTAATGCAGACACAGCTGCTGGGTGCTGACAAGCCCCTGAACACAAGGTGCATGTCTGTGGAGGCTGGAAACACAAAACAAGACAGGCAGTGCCTTTTCCTGATGTCTCAGTGTCATTGCCGCAGCAACACCACTCCATTGTGCACTGCGAGTGCCGTGAAGATATTAAAACTGGAATTCAGAAATATCAGAGTGCCTCACTGAATTCTGCAGCGCTGCTGCCCTAAGAGCTCCTCAGTAATCTGAGGGTTCAGGTGCTCTTTTCTTCCTCTTGCCTGCTGAGCCTGCAAGGTTTCCAGCCCTGCCTTTGTGCAGGAGGGTGATGCTCAGCCCAGCCCACACAGGGCACGTCCCTCTCTCATTAACCTTTAGTGACTCATCACTTACTTTTGCATGGTCATAGGATTACAACACAGTGGCTTTTAGAAAAGCATCCCATTAATTTTATATTTTAGCCATCACAGGAATGCAAGGCTCTGCTGGCCAAATTAACTCTGTGCACTGTGGAAGCCTGCTGGCAGTAGGGAAGGCTGTGCTGTTGGAGTGCTGTTCCTGAGGAGCTGGACAACACTTTAACTGATCCTGAAGCTGTTCCCAGAAAGTGAACAACATGGTACAGACCATTTACAGAGCAAAGAACTTTTGTTGTTAGCTCATCCTCCCAGGTGGTAAAGCACAATACATGAAGCAGTGCTGGCTCTGCATGAGAATCCCAATTACTGCCCTACTCCTTGCCAGGTAATGGAGTGACAAAATGCAAAGCCCCAGACTGCTGTTTCTTGCTTGTTTCCTCAGTCTCTGAAGGATTCTTACCTTTGGATATCATTACAGGTGTACACCAAAATTGAGGAACTCCTTCAAAGTTTATAATATGGATAGTTGTGTTTTATTTGAGGCAATTCCAACGTGGAAGGGTTTTTCCTTAATTTCCTTTCCCAGGGTCAGAGGTTACACTTTCCTTGGATAAAGCATTTACCAAGCATTGGGTTTCCTTTCAAATGCAGCATCTGTTTAGACCCAGAGCAGGTGGTGACAGCCACTCACACCGTGCTCACAGTACCCCATCATGTGGGACGTGGTGCAGCAGCCATCCTGCTGCTTCTCTGCTCCAGTAAATGAGGAACCTGTGGGTAAATTGCAGCTGGTGGTGCATGATCACGGCCATTGTCACGGCTGCACCACAGTTGTCTTAGCAACAGCCACAGCCCACAAGCTGAAGAACAGCTCCTTAACTCACAGGCAGATAAAGGGACACTGATACTTTGTCTCCACATGGAAAAACACATGCACATTGCAATAAGTGCTCTTCTCCCCGTTAGAATTAATTTCTAGGGAAAGCTGGTGATAAATATACATTTTCTCTGGTACATGACCAGCCTGCATCCTCGTGCATTATGGGACACTCCAACCAAGAGGACATGTGCGCAGTAAACCTGCAAAAGGCAAAATGCCCTTATGCTACCTGACTGAACAGAAATGTGCTCTGAACACATCAAAACCATCCTGCCAGAGCCCTGCTGAAGTGCCCCAGAGAGGACTTGTCAGGATTGGCCTCATTCGCAGATTGCTGGTCCGAAGGGAAGACCCCCTAACTGTTCTGGCCTTGGATCAGAGCTGGGTGTATAAAATGAGCTTTTAGAATCCATTCCCTGGGAGTGAGGCTCTCTGAAAAGAAATAATTGATATAGGCACCAGAAGTTGAATTATTCCATTGCTTTCCTAATGCATGTTTTTAAATCCATGGGTTGTGTAGGGCTGACAGAATGAATTGGGCTTGGAGCTGTGTGCTGAGCCTGCTGCAGCTTTGTGACAAAGCAGTGTCTGTTTGCTGTGCTTTTATCCTCACTGAAAGGACAGTGATTACTCTATCATGACAGGATAATTTTCAAAGATTTTACTGGGGATTATTAGTTTTACTGCTCTAATAAACATATAATTAAACAATGCCTCTGTATTATTGGATCCTAGTCTGCTTTGTACACAATGGATTTACAGCATGTCAGTAAATATTGGAACTGTGATGCAGTAATTAAGATTTACATAAACCTTCTCTGGGAGAAGAATGAGAGACATTTACTGGGAGACTGGGCTGAAGTGCTTGGAAAGTACCTGTTTTGTTCAATTACAGCAGTACATAAATGGTGTGGTTTTGTTCAGGATTTCAGCCTTAAATATAGCACAGTCAGCACTTTGAGGGGATGGAAGCTCTTCTCCAAGTCAAGGCAGCACTCCCTGACATGAGCCAAGGCAAAGGAGCATCTAATCTTCAACCTAAGAGATAACCTTGAAGCAGGAGAATCTATTGGGAGCTCTCTTTCTCTATTTGGCTGTTACTGCTCTACTCATTTTGACATGCCCTGTGTTGCCAAATGCTTTCCACCAAAGCACTGGAGCTCAACCCTGACATTTGATTAAAAACCAGCATCCTTCATTTGAAGTGGTGGGCTTTTTTCAGGGGGAATAAAAAGATCCAAAAGGATATTAAATTGTCAATCAAACAGATAGGAGTTTAGAAAACATACTTTATGAAGAGGAGCAGACTTTAGGCTGCTCAGGGAAGCAGTGAGTTAAATCCCCAGGGAAAACACTGTGGCAGGTGCTGGGTCCATCAGTGCTGTCACTTTTAAGCATCACCTCCTAAAGGCAATGGAGCAGCAATTCCCAAATGTCAGGGGTCAAGCAGGTGAGGCAGAAGGGTGGCTTGGCTGATCAGGGATCTCCTCTTGGAAATTCAGCAAAACAGGAAGGTTTACACCCAGTGGAAGCAAGCTCAGGTGCCATGGGAAGAACACAGAGATGCTGCTCACCATCACAGGGAGAAAGTCTGTGCAGCCAAGGCTCAGTTGGACTTGAAGTTGCTAGAAATGTGAGGGACAATAAAAAAGAGTTTTTTCAAATATATTAATGGCAAAAGGAAGTGCAGAAATGACATTGTCTTGTTCCAGGATGAGGATGGTCACCTCCCAAACAGGGACAGGGAGAAGGCAGAAGTGTTCATTGTGCTCTTTGCCTCTGTCTTCAACACAGATCAGAGACCAAGGGGGCTTCAGTGCCCTCAGCTGGAGAACCATGACTGTGACAGTGACCAGCTCCCAGCTGACCCTGAAACTGTGTGAGATCTGCTGCTCCAGCTGGGTCCCTGCAAATCGATGGGGCCTGATGGGATTCATCCAAGAACCCTCAAAGAGCTGCTGATGTCATTGCAAAACCTTCCTTGATGATTTTTGAGCAGTCTTGGGAATCTGGAGAGGTCCCAGCTGGCTGGAAGCTGGTGAATGGTGTTCTGATTTTCAAGAAGGGCAAGAAGGAGGACCCCAGAGACTCCAGGACTGTCAGTGTCACTTCAGGGCCTGGTAGAATCACTGAAAACTTTATTCTGGGAGGTGTTGAGGGCCTGCCAGGAGCCTGTCAGACCTGATCTCCTGCAGCAGGGGACCCCACCTGGCCGATCAAGGGAAGCCACTTGATGGAATCTTTTGGGACTTCAGCAAAGCTTTGATACCATCCCTGCCAGGATCCTTCTGGACAAAATGTCCAGGCCACAGCTGGACAAACACATCGTGGGATGGGTGAGCAGCTGGCTCAGGGCTGGGCACAGAGGGTGACAGTGGCAGGGGTGACAGAGGGTGACAGAGGGTGACAGTGGCAGGGGTGACAGAGGGTGACAGAGGGTGACAGAGGGTGACAGAGGGTGACAGTGGCAGGGGTGACAGAGGGTGACAGTGGCTGGGATGACAGAGGGTGACAGAGGGTGACAGTGGCTGGGGTGACAGAGGGTGACAGTGGCAGGGGTGACAGAGGGTGACAAAGGGTGACAGTGGCAGGGGTGACACCAGACTGGGGCCTGTCACCAGTGGGGCTCTGCAGGGCTCCACCCTCAGCCCTGTGCCCAACACCTTCATTCATGGTCGGGAGCCAGGAGGCAAAGGGGCCCTCAGGGAGTTTGAGGATGGCTCTGAATGAGGAGGAGCTGTTGGCTCCTTGGAGGGCAGAGAGGCCCTGCAGAGAGCCCCAGGCAGTGGCAGAGCAGGGCAATCCCAGCCATGGGAAGTGTTCAGGCAGTGGCAGAGCAGGGCAATCCCAGCCATGGGAAGTGTTCAGGCAGTGGCAGAGCAGGGCAATCCCAGCCATGGGAAGTGTTCAGGCAGTGGCACAGAAGGGCACCTTCAGGGCTGGGGGCACTCTGGGGCACCAGAGCACGAGGAAGACATGAAGGCACTGGAGAGTGCCCAAAGGAGGCCAGGAGGGTGGGGAAGGGTCTGCAGGGGAAGCCCTCAGTGAGGAGCAGCTGGGGGCACTTGGTGTGTTCAGCCTGGAGAAGAGGAGACTGAGGTCAGACCTCATTGGGGTCTTCAACATCCTCACAACGGGGCAGCTCTGATCTCTTCACTCTCCTGTCCAGGAAAGGACCTCAGGGAATGGCTGGAGCTGGGCCAGGGCAGGGTTAGGTTGGATATCAGGAAAAAATTCTTCCCCCAGAGGGGGCTGGCACTGCCCAGGTTCCCCAGGAACGGGCACAGCCCCGAGGCTGCCGGAGCTCCAGGGATATTTGGGCAACACTTCCAGGGATGCACAGGCTGGGATTGTTGGGGGCTCTGTGCAGGGCCAGGAGCTGCACTGGATGGTTCTGATGGGTCCCTCCCAGCTCAGCACAGTCTGTGATTCAGTGAATGTTGCGTGAAACACAGAAAATGCAGCTCTTGACAGACGTGGCATGTCCAGGCTGGTTTGTGCTCAGCACTGCTCAGCCTGGCACAGTCAGCTCCCTCAGCTGGGGAAAGCACCCACCTGGTGCACTGGCTGTGAGCTCTTGCAATGTCATCTAGATCAAGTGAGTATTTCACACCAGATCACATCAGCTTCTCTGGAGAAAGGTCAGAAGAATGGGTCCCAGCAATATCAAAAGGTGAAAACAACCTTTACCAGGGCATTGTTTGTCATCTACCTGTAATGATTCTCCCTTTGAGGCTGAACTCCAAATACTTTGCAGGGAGAAGATTCAGAGGTACCACACTGATTCCCATGGGAAGAACCCCCATGAGGCTGAAGGACACTGAGTAAGATGGGAACAGGGCAGGGGGAAGAGTGAGATTTGTGTTTCCAGTCTCAGCACAGGCAGCAAGCAGCTGCAGTGTCTGTGCCAGCGGAGCCACCCTCCCTGCTGTGTCACTGGGACACACTTTTATTTTAGCAACAAGCTGGCTTATGTGGAGAAAAGACCTCTTTGAGTGTGTTTTCCTGCCTCTCATCCCGGTTGCACCCTCTAGTCAGGATCAGGCAAAGGAGCAGGAGGGATCCCAGCAGGAATCACCCTTGGAGCTGCACGGGGCTGGAACTGGGTAAGGGAGGCCAGCAAACACCGTGTGAACAGTGTGCAAGGATTTGCAGGACAAAACTACTCAAAAAATGTCCCAACTGCTGGAAAAGCTTCAGCCTGACCAGCTCAGTGTTTCTGTCAATGAAGACACACCAATCTCCAGGAGACAGAGGTTTCATTGATGCTGGGCATCACAAAACTGCTCCTGCTACCCAAGGCCTGGCTGAACAGACTGAGGGACAGAGAGGAAATTGTGTATTCAAGGAAATGATATTGCTTTAATTAAAATATTATCTTTGGAGATTTTTGTTTTTAATAAGGCATAAGCACCAGGGATCTTTGAATTTACCTTTGGAATCAAATGCTCTCCAGAAAGACATCACTGCCTATATGTAAGGTCTTAACTGTGTTTTCTCAGAGATCCCTCAGTGCTGTCCATGGGAGTGAAATCACAGCTCTTTGTCAGGTTTTCCAGAATCAAGACTCTAAAATTAGATTTGGAATTGATGGCTGCTAATTGCTGTGTACAGCTTAGTCATTTTTCTTTGATGACAGATATTTATGCTCTCCTTTCTGAGGTACCACCTCTCCCTGATAGTGGGTTCAGTATCAAACCTGTGAAAAGAAATTATTCTGGTAGGAGGAAAATGAGACTTAGAGTAAATATTAGGGAACATTAGACAGCACTTAGATTTATATAATTTTGATTTCTGGATTGTGCTGCAGAAACATCTACCCAACTAGCTAGGCTTCTCCCTAAAGTAATTTGTGTTCTCTGTCAAACATTAACATCATAATTATAAGATAATTTAACCTTTATTTTTGTCAAAATTAAGGTCCTTCAACATTTTTATAGGTAGTGCTTTGCAAAATCCACAGAACAAATGATATAACTATTATATCATTATGCTATTATGCTAAAAATGTTTATACTAATTATCCCATAGATTCAGTCCTTGAAGTTTTGCCATAGTTCCTTCTGTAATACTGCTCTCCTGGGACTTGAATCATTTGGCACCTGATTGCACTAATTACCATTGAACTTTAGAACCCTTAATACAGTGAAAATTCAAATATTTAACATGCACTGATATTTACAGGATGAAAAAGTGGAATTTACACAGAAATGTGATATCCAATTTCTTTCTATAATAATGCCAATAACTTAGAGTTAACCCTTATTAATATTTAGAGCAGCAGTAAATGTAAGCAGCTGTCACTGGAATGTTATGATGATGATCAATAATAACTTGGCCCTGGGTGAATTTTTTGTGCTCCTGTTCATTCTTTGTGTAACTTGACATGGGAGGGAAGGGAACACTAATGAACAAGTTTATAAATATCTAAAATGCTTACCTACTCCAGGGGTTGGGAAAGGGACATTATTGTAATGTCTAAATACAGGCAACACTTTCCAACACTTTCAATACAGAGAATATATAGAATATATATTCAATATAGAGAAAAAAATAGATATATTTCAATATAGAGAAAAAAGTATGTATTTCAATATGGAGAATATATAGAACCCTTTCAATGTAGAGAATTATATTCTACTTCTTAATTCCTGATAAGAATGAAAGGAATGCTTCTGGTGCTTCATGGCATGCAAAACTGTGTGCTTCCTAATCAGTGTGGCATTTTCAAGCACAGAGGCCATGTAGGAACCATGAGTTGTGTTTGCACCAAGCCATTTGGTACTCAGCTGCCATCCCCAGTACAAATTTACTTTTTGAGCTTTCAATGGGAAGCATTGTTTTGCTTTATGAGCCCCATTTAGGGGAGAGCACTCTGGCAGAGGCCAAAGCAGACCCTTGGTGTCAGGGGGAAAAACAGAGAGGGGTTTGTGTTCCTTGATCTGGGGCACAGACGAAGACATCCCCAAGTGTCTGACCCATAACCAGTGATTTGGATAAAATTCTTCTGACCAATTTTATATTTTGTCAACAAAATATTTTTATTCACTTTTCTGAAAGGTCCAGGTTTCTTAATTCTCCCTAAAAGCAATCTAAATGCTTTTGTCTATGATGAGCACATCTTTGGGTACCAGCTCTTTCTCCAGCACTCATAAACACCAATTTTGGAGTTCTTTTTGAAGTCACTAAGTATGCTACTAGGGATGATATCTATCTTAATGATTTTCTTGTTTAATTATCTGCATTAGCTATTTGCAGGAGGCTTTACTGTTACAGTTTTTACCAAACTTTACCTCTGTTTGTACTTGGTGTTGTCCTTGTCTTATTAAATCACTGGAATGGCCCCAGATCTTTTCTGTATATTGCATGCCTCATTTCAGTGGGTCACCAATTGCTTACAAAACAGCCTCAGTAATTTGTGAAGGTCTTTTTGTCACATAAACCCAAACTTGTCTTTTCCCAGAATTGCTGCCATCAGCATTACTTCTAAGTAAAGCCATGAAAATCTGATTTTTTTTTTCCCTCATAAAAAATTATTTGGTATTTATACTAGGATTGCTTTTTCAAAGATTTGCCAGGATCCCTGATGAAGGAAGGAATGATGAATCTGAGCCCATGCTCTCAGAAGGTTAATTTATTACTTTATTATACTATATTACATTAAAGAAAACTCTACTATACTATACTAAAGAATAGAGAAAAGATACTTACAGAATGCTAAAAGGATAATAATGAAAACTCCTGACTCTCTCCAGAGTCCTGGCACAGCTTGGCCCTGATTGGCCAAAGAGTGAAAACAACTCACAGAGAATCCAATGGAACAATCACCTGTGGGTAAACAATCTCCAAACACATTCCACATGAGCACAACACAGGAGAAGCAAATGAGATAAGAATTGTTTTCCTTTTTCTGAGGCTTCTCAAGTTCCCAGGAGAAAAATCCTGGGCAAAGGGATTTCTCAGAGAATGTGAATGCCACAACTTGGAAGCTAATTCAGGTATTTGCATAGCTAATAGCTGACCCATTCTAATGACCCAGGTGTTTCAGATGACTTCTTCATTGGAAAATTTGCCAAACCCCAGAATCTGAGTGCAGCTCAACCAGACCTCACATGGAGAAAAGTCCCTTCCCTGGGCATGAGCTGAACGTGTTCATATTTATTTCAACATCCCAAACACTTGTAAGTAGTTGCTAACATGGCACGGATGCTGCAGATGTAGCGCTGCTTCTGGAATAAATGTTCAAAATAAATCTTCAAGAGAAAAGTAACAGAAAACTGATGGGATTTAATGAGTGAGCTGTGCCAGGCAGACTGGGAAACTGTTTGTCTGCTGTGCACACACAGCCCTACCCCACCACTTCTTCACCAAAAATGTTCATATATGTGCTCTTCCCACACTCCAAATAATAGTATGCATTCATATAATGACTGAGGGAATCAGGCATTGAAAGTCCTTCAGCTGCCAAGGGGAGTTTTGTTGGTTTTTTTTAAAAAAATCGATTTCTTGAGAAATATTTGTGCTGGTCCACAGCAAAAAAAAAACAAAAAAAAAAAAAAAAAAAAACCAAAACCCAAACAAACAAAAAAAACCAACCCAAACCAAAACAACAACAACAACAACTAAACAAACAAAAAAAAACCCCAAAAGAATGAATTGAACAGCCAATCAAACAAGTGTCCTGCAGCAGCCTGTGCAGTGGGTGAGCCAGGGGAGGTGCTGGCATTCTCACCAGAGGCAGCACCACCATGCTTTGTACTCCTGCTTAATTTGGAATTCTTGCAGGACTTCTGTTTTTAGCACTAATGATACGGAGCTAAAATGCTAAATCACAGGCATTTTTGAATGCATACAAGGTTCAAATTCAGCATTTAAGCATGGTAACTATGCATTACTGACTTCCTGCTGTCTCCTGGAAAAACTGGAGCATCTGCCTATAGTTACTCATGTATTTGATGCTCTGTCACTTTGTTCTCCTTTGGCTTCCCCAAGCTAGATTAATTGGATGGCTCTGAAGCATTTGGGGAGTATTTTGGCTTTTGAAAATGTTCTCCTTTTCAGGCTGCTTTCCAACCTTTTCTCCCCTGCTTAATGACCCATTCAAAAAAATTTACCAATGAATTTCTTAGACTAGATTTACATAAGATCATTAGAGTATTCCAACTCCTTTACTTTAAAATATTCATGGCAGTCTCACATTGTTGGCTTCACAAAACCAATTTCGGGCAAACCTCCCATCAGCTTCACTGAAGGACAGCAGGGTAGAGCTATAATTGTCAAAAACTTGCAAGCTTCAGCTTCAGTGGCCGTTCTTCACATCAAGCACCAATTCTGACAGTGCTCCCCTGCACATTCTGCTCACTCTGTGGGGTTGGGCAGGGACAGGTTAGATGCTTTGTATTGTCCCCCATTTTTGAGACAAAATTGCAAGACCTTGGTGACTTTTATCAACCTATGAAGACTTTTCTGTGTATCACCTGCGTGTAAAACTTCACTCAATTTGCAGCTTGAAAAGCAAAGCATTGAATTAAAAATTCTGTTCAAATTTGTGCCTTACTGGTCTATTTTACCACTTGCTTTGTACAATTTTAGAATGGAAAGTGATGCTGTTCTGTGAAAGGGTGACTTGATTTGCCCACAGAGACAGTATTGCTATTCCTCTATTCCTGGCTTCATGAACAACCCAAGATGCAAGGAAAAGTCTCCAGAGAACAGTATGATGTAAAATGTCCCACCATCTTAAAAATTTATTGCTGAAGAAACTGTGCTTGCATATATTTTTAAAATGGAAATCAATAATTTAAGGCTGTTTAAAATATACGAATGTAACTTTAATTAATCTGGTTTTTGTGTACATTGCTTGGCAAATAAAATATGTCTCAAGGGACTCTGTTTTGTTAACAATACTCACTTCCCCTTTCTTTTTTTACTACCCCAGAAGCAATTTTTGAAGATCTTTCCATAACATTTCCATAAAGCTGAGTCTTGCCTCCATCCTGTGCATCCCAGAGCTCTGCTGGCTGTGCCAGAGCAGGGGGACCTGCCTGGGACGTGGCACTCCAGGGAGGGCACCCAGCCCTGCAGGGCTGTCCCCAGGGTGTCCCTCTGCAGGAAGGCACAAACTGGTGGCCCCGGGCATGGGCAGTGACCTAAAGGGGCTCCTCAGGCTGTGCCTGGTGAGTAACTGGCTGCAGAACAGGCAGGTCTGGAAATGATGCAAATATCTGTGATATCTGTGTTTGTGGCTTTTCTAGGGAAGGGTGCTGTGTACTCTGCCCTAGGTGGTTGACGAAATTTATTTGAATGTGTTTGGGAATGAATGATACCTTGATAAGGGATTGGTCAGCCTTCTCAACCTCCTGTCTGGCTTTTAAGGGTGTGAATATTCGGGCTGAACTTGCCTTACAAAGTCAATTGAGTGTAGGTGCTGCTCTCAAACTCAGCTGCAAGAGTTTCCTTTCTGCAGAAAGAATGAAATGCCATTTGAGTCAGAATGTGTGGCTGACAGGGATGTGCAAATTCAGGCTGAGCCTTCTGTTGTGTTTAATTTGGTATGAGGACAGGATCTTAGGTCATCTGTATGCCAGGTGAATGCCACACCTGGGAGGCCAGAGAGCTTTCTGTCCATCTCTCCTCCTAAAGTTGGAGTTGAATAAAAACCCTGGGTTTGCCAGTGCTCGTGGTGAGTGAAAGCAGCAGCTTACCTCCTCTAGTTCTATCTCCTGTGGGAACTAAAATTAGGACAAAACTTGGCTAAAAACTTAAAACTCATCTAAGGTGTAAAAGCTGAGAATTGATTTGTCTTCACAGAAACCATGGGGAGGCCCAGTGTGACCCCTTTGCCTCATGAGGCATCGTGGATTTCAGCATGTTTAACTTCAGCATGTCACCAGGGCTGTGTGTGTGCAGGGCTGGGGACACTGGGGGGACAGGGCTGGGCTGGGCTGGCAGGGCAGGGCTGGCAAGGCAGGACAGGACAGGGCAGGGATGGAAGGACAGGACAGGGATGGAATGGAAGGACAGGACAGGGCAGGAATGGAAGAACAGGACAGGGATGGAAGGACAGGACAGGGCAGGGATGGAAGGACAGGATAGGGCAGGGATGGAAGGACAGGACAGGGCAGGAATGGAAGGACAGGATAGGGCAGGGATGGAAGGACAGGACAGGACAGGGATGGAAGGACAGGATAGGGCAGGGATGGAAGGACAGGACAGGGATGGAAGGACAGGACAGGACAGGGATGGCAGGACAGGGCAGGGCAGGGATGGAAAAACAGGACAGGGCAGGGATGGAAGGACAGGACAGGACAGGGATGGAAGGACAGGACAGGGCAGGGATGGAAGGAAAGGACAGGGATGGAAGGACAGGACAGGGCAAGGATGGAAGGACAGGACAAGATAGAACAGGGCAGGACAGGACAGGGCTGGCAGGACAGAACAGAGCAGGACAGAGCTGGCAGGAGAGGGCTGGCAGGGCTGGTAGAACAGGACAGGGCAGGGATAGAAGGACAGGACAGGGCAGAGCAGGGCAGGGCTGGCAGGACAGGGCAGGACAGACAGGACAGGGCTGGCAGGACAGGGAGGGTGGGAGCCCCAGTGTCCAGGGCTGCAGCAGTCGAGGACAGAGCCTGGTTTTGCTCCTCTCCCTGGAAATCTCGAGCACAATCCTATCTGTGGTTTCTCTAAACAACTCACTTTTTTTTTTCTGTGTGAATGGAGAGCAGCAGGATGAAAATACTGTTTTATGCTTTTGATAAATTGCTCTGTTTCTCCTCTCCTTGGATTAAGCAGTGCAGTGAATTCAGCTCTCTCACAGACAGCCCCATACTGAGAGGTATCTGTTCCATTTTATCCTAGCAATTCAAAGGCAGGGGTATTTTCATATACCCTTAAATCTAATTTTCCATCTGCCTGGTACTTGGGTTCACCCCTATCCTTGTTTTAAGGACATCATTCAAGAACCTCCACATTTTGCACATTGCAACCTCTTTTTTGAAACCAGCAGAAGAGGTAGGGGAGGAAAATGCTGGAGTCACAGGTACCATGAAAGATTCAAAATCCTGAATTTAATGGATTATCCTGCACTTGACAGTGACAATGTTTCTGCTCTATAGTTAATTAAAGGTAGCATTAGGGCCTTAGAAATTAATTCTAATAATTTTTGAAGTACTCTTATTTAGCTGCATATTTTTGATAGTATCTGCTGAAAAAGGCTATTAGATGAGTTGAGTGCAAGTGTCACTATAAATGACAGTAGAAGTGGTATTTTTGATGCCATCTTCATAAAACCTGGTATTAAGGTGAAAGCAAAAATAAGCTTATCTATAGACCACTAGGTAGGAAATTATTAAGTGTCAGTCATGTGTCCCAGGGTGATGCTGACACCCCATCTTCTGCTCCTGCTGGCACAAAGTCTGACTTGTTACTGGTTTATTTAGCATTTGGATATTAGCAAACAGATGTGTCTGAAAGGAGTGCTCCAAAAGGTAAACACAGAGCACAGAGATTTTTACAGATGACACAGGGCAGGCAAATGGTCCTGGCTAACAGAGCAAGCCTGACTGACATTGCATATCTGGCATCAAACCAGGTGGTAGGACTGTTGGGTTTTTGTTATGAATAAATAAATAATCTCCTTTCAGAAGCAATATTTTCTAGCATCAAGCCAGAAGGAATATTTTGTTACAAAGCTGGTTAACTTGTACAATGTGTCCTGCATTCTGAAAAACACACAAGCAATTCTTTGTATCAAACTGGGTTTGACAGGTGGAGCATGACAAATATTTGGCATTATTTGGTGGTTTACCCATTTTAATATTAGAAGTTACAACTATTTAGAGAACTTAAACAGTGAGCCACTAGAAGACAAACATCCATCTGTGAGCACAGTTGAAAAAACAAAATGATGCATTTATAATATTATTTAATAAAAATTAATTCTAAGCCAAGTGTGACAAACAATTGCCAACATCCCATCCTCCCATGTAGCACTGACTTGTAAACTATAATCACATCTGTTGTATTAGTATTTGTAATAACTATGCTTGTGATAAATGATCACATCAAATTTTAATAGCTTTCCTAATGTTCACAAGAACAATTGCATAATGAGGTTACCTTCTCTTAAATTTATTGTGTGAAAATGTTGCATGCAGCACATGGCCAAGAGCTCCTGGCAGAACAACTTTCTAAACAGCTGCTCACAGAAAAATTCCCCTAGTGCAGGAGGTGGGGAATATGAGCAAGGTGCACTCCTGCATGCTTCCAGGCAGGAGCTTATTTAGAGATTTTGTACTACAACCCATTTTACTTTGTCTAAAACAAAGTAAATCAATAGCAAAATCAAATCAGAATAACAAAAAAACGTAATGACTCCTGATCTTCTGGATACTCAAAGCTCCCTTCTTGCACTGTCAGAAACTTTTTGCACCGTATGTTCTGTCTATACCATTAATGCTTCCATTTTTTAAAGTGAAATCATACCTGAAATAAACCACAGGACCAAAAATCATACCTGAAATATATCACAGGACCAGAAATCATACCTGAAATATATCACAGGACCAAAAATCCTACCTGAAATAAACCACAGGACCAAAAATCATACCTAAAATATATCACAGGACCAACAGTCCTACCTGAAATAAACCACAGGACCAGAAATCATACCTGAAATAAACCACAGGACCAGAAATCATACCTGAAATATATCACAGGACCAGTTTTCAGGAAAGTCTCTGAAATTGCTAAGTCTTTAATGTATCTTTAATGACAGAAGGATGGGCTATGAAGTGAGGTCCCACCTGCCCTGAGTACAGAGCTGGGATTGCACAAATACACTGGAATGCCAGGATGGCTTTAGAAAATGTGGTGGTCACCATGTACTGACCAGTGTGACCTTCATGTGCATTTTACTCCCAAATAATACAGAATTCTCTTACTGTGGGTGTTTGATTTTCTGTAACACACAAAATTTGCAACCACATTTCCTAAGTATCTCAAACTTAATTCTTTCTGGGCCACTTTAGCCCTTGTCAGAGACCCTGATGAGGTGCAGAAAGGCCCTTTTGGAGCTGTCCAGCAGCCAGGCTGAGGCTCAGGTGGGACCATCCCTCCCCAGCAGCACACCCTGCCTGAGGGTCCTGCCTCACCCTTGGTGCCCAGAGAATGAGCAGGGACAGCTGGCTGCACTCTGTGGGCAGGTTCTGACCCCTGCTGAACCAGTTTACATCTGGTTATTCATACTGGTCTAAAAGAGATTACAATCTGCTGCTTGATCTACCCTGTGCAGTACCAGAAGCTGCCTTACCCAATAATTTGGGTCCTGCTATTTTTGTCACAGGGAATCTGTACAAATGAGGTGGTTTTAGTTTGGCAATTCAGTCCTGT
This sequence comes from Calcarius lapponicus, assembly GCA_039654755.1. Taxonomy (NCBI): domain Eukaryota; kingdom Metazoa; phylum Chordata; class Aves; order Passeriformes; family Fringillidae; genus Calcarius; species Calcarius lapponicus. The sequence continues at coordinate 19,175,427 of CM077474.1, read as the reverse complement.
GTTATTTAGGGGCTGCAGTAATACTATGACAAAGTACAGGCACAAAGATCAACAGCTGATGCTTGAACCCTGCAGTGAACCCACTTTCTATAATCCTGGAAATATTGTGCTTCTTTATGGTGCTCCATTCAGAAAAGCCAGTCAAACCAGGACTTGGGCTGAAAAAGAAATGCTCAGGTAGAAAGAAAAGGAATCCTGGGTTTCCTGAGCTTCCAAAAATGCTGGGAAACAGTCAATGTTACATTTTTTTGGTGTAGCTCAAATATAATAACTAAACACAATATAAAATATTATATGTATTATGTGGATTCTTCAAAACTGTTAAGGCAGGATTGACTTAAAAGCTGCACAGTAGCAAGAAGGATTCTTTCAAAGGGCAAAGGAGGCCAGAGCAGGGAATTCAGGGTGGCAAGGAGCAGCTCTTGCCTGTTGGCTGCCTGGGGAGGGGCCAGGCCTGGCACTGCCACCCATCCCTGCCCAGGACACTGCCCACGTCTGAGTGTGGCACCTGAGCAAAGGAAGGGAGTTATCATTTATCCACCTGCTGGTTAAATCCATTCAGCTCCAATGACTTAAGGGACAAAAGACTCCTTGGTCTTTTTCCAGTCTGATTCGTGGATGTGTGTGTGCACATACAAATTACAGACAGACACACACATGGCTTTCACACTCATGGATGAAAATGTTGCAGGGAATTGTGTAGCCTGCTGGTAAGTCTGTTTATCATCGGTTTCCCTGAGGCCCCACTCCTCTCTTGAGGACTTATTTTTACTTTCCAAACCACTGAACTGCTCTGACTAACCAACCTCATTCAAATTAATCTGACAGATGTGAAAATTTCTTGCTTTTTGCAGCCCCAAACCCAGCTCAGTTGTGCCAGAGCAGTTTATTTATACATTTATAATGCTCTGAAAAAACCCACTGGCATCCTAGAGCAGGGCAAGCTGGCACACCTGGTGTCCTTGGGGTGGTCCCTTTGGCATGCCTACCCTGAGCCCTGTAAAAAACTGGCTCTGGCCAGGCTGGCTCTGCCACCCCAGCGCCAGACTGGCACTTGGATGGCCAAGACAGGAATATTCTTTGCAAATTAATGCATCACCAAGCAGCCTGGGCTGCCACTTTGGGGGCACAATAGAGTAATTTATAATTTCTGGCCCTGCTCCTCTGGCTGTCAGGGGAGGGCAGAGATATTCCAGGGCTGGGGCCACTTTTCAGATGGAGTGGCCAAATGGAAAAGGATCAGATGCACTGGTGGGGAATATTGGAGGCTTAAAAAACATTGAGACTATTGCTCTGGAAAGATTAGAAAGGAGAAGAAGGCACAGAAAATATCAGAAGGGTGAGGCAATGGCCTGATATCCATAGGGTGACATCTGTAGGGGTTTACATGCTCCTTTGAGAAGCCCGTCCCTGTGGAGGAGGGCAATATTCTGTTGCTAACAGCCAAGGAAGTCCCTACTCACTCGTCTGTCTTCAGCTTAGTGCTGCCAAAACCCCCAGAACTAAACTCTGTTGCATTCCTTATCAAGCAGCCCCTGAGTGGAATTTGCAGGTGCTGGCCCTGTGCCAGCTAGCAACAGCTCTGCTTTCTTTGGGAAGGATGGGAAATGATTGATCAGCACTGGAAGCTTTGCCTGCACTTCAGGATTGTTACATCTTCGGGAGCGCGGTCCTGCTAATTGAGCTGCCTCATGCTTGTTTGTACATGAATTCACAGTGCCTAAACAAAATACTTCTGAATATTTCTGGCTTTTGGCATCCTCCACAGAAGGACTGAGGGAGTTTGTGATGCACAAGCATCAGCAATAAAATGAAGAGAAAGCATGCTGCTAGCTCTATCATCAGTCATCTGGATGTAGGGGGATACAGTATGGGTAAATGAAGGTGGTATAGAATGTAATTTTATCCCCTAAAGAGTTGCAGCTGGAGCATGGGTTGGACTCAATGATCTTGAAGGTCTCTTCCAACCTAGAAATTCTGTGATTCTGTAATTAGGAGCAGGCCTGATGATAACAGGCCACACCTGTAGCAAGTAAGAATAGCATTATAAAAGAGTGGATTGGTGGGATCTGGAGTTAGATGGCTGCTGCAAGGACCAGGAGGAGTCAGTGCTTAGAGGAGCTGTCTATGAGAAACATCAAGGAGGCATGTAACTCTGGTGATAGGGAATCTTTGCACTGGAATGATAATAGACCTCTTAATATGCAAGATGACAAATGGTGACCCCGACGTGATTCAGGACTAAACTATATTGCCCCATGGATTCGGGATGACCCATGGATTTGGGGAAACTGGACTAGACCATATAATCCTGTGGGTTCAGGGAAGCAGGATTTCAGTACTAAACTATTGGCAAAATATATCAATTACAGCTATTGGTGTTTGTTAAATATGAGTGTAAGAGACCTTGAGGATAAGTACTTTGTAAACTGGGAAAAGCTATAGAACTGAACTAACATTTAGAAATATATATATATATCTGTACTATAATATGCTGTTTGAACATTTGTATAACTCTTAGTTCTAAATGAAATGTATAAATGTGTCATAATGTTAATTTATTTGAATCTGTACTTCTAGAAATGCTGTAACTCTTTAATTAAAAGAAAAAGGGGGAATTGTAGGGGCATACAGTATGGGTAAATGAAGATGACATAGAATGTAATCTTATCCCCTAAAGAGTTGCAGCTGGACCAATTACTAAAGATTGGGAGCAGGCCTGATGATAACAGGTCACACCTGTAGCCAATAAGAATAGTGCTATAAAAGAATGGATTGGTGGGATCTGGAGTTAGATGGCTGCTGCAAGGACCAGGAAGAGTCAGTGCTGAGAGAAGATGCCTATGAGAAACATTGAGGAAGCACAAAACTGGTGATATGGAATCATTGAACTATAAGGATAATAGAACTCTTGTTATGTAAGACAACATCTGGTGAGGGTTTTGTATAATTGACTCTTCTGATAGTTTCTGAGTTTTTCTGTGTCCTAAGTTTGGACTGGCTCTCAGGTCTTTGACTTAGATGCAAAGAATTTGTCTTCAGTGAGAGCAGAGGGTCGTGTGTGAGTACCCTTCTTGATCAAAAGGCAAATCTCAGTCACCAGCACTGTCCCTTTACTAGCAGCAATGCCACTTGTTCAGCAGAACACACTCCTGATTGTAGCAATTTCAAAAGAAACAAAAAAATTGCCTCTTCCTCTTCCCCATCTATTTCAAAAAATCTGCTGTATTGTTTAATTTGTGGGGAGAACAGAGTTTAAAAAAGCAGCCCAAGCAGACATTCTGAGCATGGAGAGTTTTAAAGAATAGCTCTAAATTTAGCAGCTAAACTACAAGATCTGACAAGGCAGTGTTGGGGACTGCAGTGACATGGCGCTCATCTTCACTTATCCCTCAGCCTCAGAGAAGACCAGATGCAAAATAATCTGGTTATCATAAACAACCAGTTCATTATGGAGAATTTCTGTCTTTCTTTACCCCTATGGTTCAAGAAAATACTGTATAATCTGAAAATATTTAAAAAAGAAAAAAGATTAACAAAACCTCAGGAACACAAGATAACTTTGTGCTGGCAGTACAGAACTGGAATTGTGGAGTTCTTCACATTTTTTCTTGACAAATCCCACAGTTTTCTGTACAAAGTGACCAGATGACAGAGTTTTCTTCCTTCATTGGTAATGTGGGGACACTCTCAGCATGTTTGGAGGCTTAATTAGTATTTGTAAGTTGCTTTGAGCCTCTCAGATTGGAAGAGTTGTTAGCACATAGTGCTGATATTAATTATTAAAACAGAATTGGGCTCTGTGGATGTCTCACAATTGGCACCTGCAAAACCAGGGATTTTGAGAGGCTGTTCCCTACAACAAATTTTGCTTGACATAACAGAAAGTTTTAAAGTTGATTGTTTGACAAGGATGGGCTTTGGAGAAATATTCATGGGCTAAGAACAGATTTTTACTCGGTGGATTTACAGAAAACTTCCAAAAGTTTCTAGAGGTTTGAGATATCACTGAGTAACTGAGCCAGTTACACAAGAAATCCCTAAGTACACTCCAAAACCATCCTGATGTGAGAGAATTTCTGTCAGTGCTGCTGCAGCACTGCCTGAGCTGATCTAAGAGGCATTTCTGTAGCCACCATGGAAAGGAGTCTGTAAGCCCTACGGTCCCATAAAGCCAAATAAAATTAAATACATAATGCATTTTCAAAAGCCTTCTCCATTTTTTGGTTTTTGGTTTTTTTTTTTTTTGGTTGGTTGTTGTTTTGTTTTGGTTTTTTGTTTTGTTTTGTTTTTTTGGGGGGAGGGGGGGGATAGCATTTCTTTTTTTCCATTTTTGAAATGGTGGGGAAACCTAAAAACTGGAATGTGCCTCTTGTAATAGGATTTGTATTGGTGTACATTAGGAGAAGAATGGCACAAGGAAGGTGTATTTTAAAAGGAAGGTTTCATTTGGATGTACAAAATATATTTCAGTGTTTGTTTTGATATGGCTGATGAGTTTTAATGCAACTGTTAAAAATCAGTCTTTCACAAGTTTGGTTTTGTTTCTTGCTGCATATTGCACAAAACAAGAGAGAACTGATGAGTTTCAGTGCACACCTTGTGCCTTGGGTTCTCCTGGTACAAGCCAGGGAGAAACAGTATTTCACATTTACTGCAGATGCTTGTTTGGAGGGTGTTTTCAGCTCTTTGCATAGGAGGGCAAATGTTCCTATTTCAAACTGATACTGAAGAAGAAGAACACTTTTAACAATCTTTTTCTCTGTAATTTGTGATCTGTTAACCAAGGTTCTTCTGCCAAGCAGAGGGCAGGAGGGAGCGGGTCTGTGCTTTGCAGCCCCTCCAGGGGAGCTGGGGCTCAGCTTGGTGCCCAGGACCCACATTTTGCACCCTTAGCACAGCAAGGATAATGAATAAATACTTTGTAGTGAGATATGAAATGTTCCCTGTTGCTGCTCAAAGCCTGCAGTCATTTCTTTGGCTAGGAATATTTTGCTGCTCAGTTTTATGGCAGTAGCACTAATGGACAGAAATTCAAACATTATTATGCAAGCAACTGTTATGCAGATTTCCCCCCCTTTTATTTTCAAATTTTTGAAACTGCCCCCTGAGCAACTTCCTGACACCAGAGCCTTCTAACATCTCTAAATGTTGCTGACTGAAAAAACAAACAACACTGTCACATTTGGAAAGTCAAAGCAGAAAAGTGTCTCATTTGTAGAGCGATTCATTTCGATTTTCATCTTGCTGCTGTCACTGAGGATACATGAACAGCAGCAGTTGGTATTGTCAGGAGACCTAAGCAGACCTGTTTCCTTGGCTGACTTGACAGCTGTTCCATGAAAGAGATTCATGCTCACAAAATCAGAAAAGTATGAAGACCACATTTTCTTCTTAACCCTTTCTTGCCTCGCTGTACCTGTGCTGTGCTTCCATAAAAATTCAAAGGGAAGGATCAGGTTGCTGTGGAAAATAGCAGAGACTTGGTTTAGCAAACTGCCACACGTGTGTGATGTAGCACTCCCTGGAGCAGTATCTTTGACATTGTTTGGGTCTGCATAGCTGTCTGGGGAAATTAAACACAGGGGCTGATTCCCCTGTTACCACAAGCAGCACCTAGTGGGAAAGAATTTTACATTATTCTTCTGAATAATCCATTTCTCAGGCAACCTGGATCCTTTCCTCCTCTAGGTCAGCAAATGTGCAAATATTTAAATGTTTTTGAAAGTGTACTTTCTTTAAGTTTTCTGCTTCCTATTTTATTTTTAGCAGGTATTATTGCCACGTGTTTGGGTCTTCTAAATAGTAAAGATTTCTTACAATAGTGGGCTTAACTTGGCTGTTCTGAGGCAGAGTTCCTAAACCAGCATCTGTGTGATGCTCAGCCTGGATACCAATGTGATTTATGCATAGCAGAGTTTGTCTCAGCTCTGTGGATGAGAGGAGCTTTAATTTCCAGTGGTTCAGTGGCAGGGTGCTGCTGGCCCTGCCCTGACACGCTCTGGGGATGGTTTCCTTCAGCTCCTGCTCAAAGCTCTGCAACTTCATCTCACCAGACCAGGAGGAGTTGTGGCTCTGAATTGTTACAGTCAATGGGAAATAAAAGACTGTGGAAATGAATCTCTGTGAGAAAGTCAAGCTTGATATAAAGCTGAGCTCCATCACAAATAGAAATGCCTTGGCAATTACAGGAGGAGGATGCCAGATTTCAGCAGTGTTTAGTTAGGGCTGGGGAGTTTAGCTCAGACTACACTGAAAAAAAAAATAAAATAACTGAAATGCATGAATGAAACTCAGGCTGCTTCTTCCAGGTAAGCCCTGCTGTGGTCCTGAGTAGGATTTGTTCCAAGTCTTTTGAAAGGTGCTGTGGGCAGGCACAGCTGTGGGCAGGTTTGGTCTGCAATCACTTCTCTGTGCTCAGGATGAGCCATTGAAATGAATCACCCATTTGTCTGGGAGCAGTGTCTTGGATTGCCTCTATGTAAGTCTAATCTAATTGTTTCAATAATTATAGATTATTTAGATCTATAGATTATATGTATATATATGATAGATATTATATAGATATATATACACTATAAAGATATATAGATTATATCTATTATATAGACATATAGATCTATATATTATATAGATATATAGAGATATATAGATCTATATATTATATAGATATATAGACTTCACTTTCTTAAGGGTGAAACTTAGAAAAGCTCCCTGAGATGGCACACAGAGGTTTTGTTGGCTCTTTTGGGTTTTCCTGCCCTGGGGCATGTGCTAACTGTGGCATTTGCCTCCACAACTGGATATGAAAACAGCCTCAGTGGACTTTCCTACCAGCATGGCCAGGAGCACAGGCTCTGCAGTGCAGAACCCAAGCACAGGACAGCACAGGGGCACTTTGCTCACCACTAAAAGCCATGGGCAGGGCTGCCCTTGCAGGCAAATACTGTTTCCATTAGGATGTGTTTACAGAAGCAGCTATTAAATGTGTATTCAGCACCTCCCTGGCCCCTGCAGATGCTTGTGCGGAGGCACAGGTGACTCTTGTGTGAAATAATGCTCAGCAGCCAGGAACCTTTTGCTGCTGAGCCCCTGAAGCCATGTCAAACACAGCCCTGCTTTTCACAGGACATCTTCTGTGCCTTGTACAGCTGCTCCCAGAACCACTCCAGCACCAGATCCAGTTTCTCTGGGTGGCTGCTGCTGTACTCAGCAATGCCAGGCTGCTGCTGCCTTCCAGGAGAGCAGAAAGAAATGACCAAGGGCTCTCTCACAGGGGGCTGTGGCACTGCTTACCTGCCCACACCACAGCAGTGATGTTTGTGATTACCTGGGCTGCAGGCAGGGGTGTTTTTACTGCAGACATAAGCAGAGTGCTATGAGTAGTTGCTTCTCATTACCAACCTCATCCTGTAAAGTGCTGCTGAGCACCTGAGACCTTTTGTTTATTGTTTTGTTTAGGACATGCAGTGAGTTTAAGCAGTGAATGCACATGCTCAGATGTAGTGCTTTGTTATCTAATTATCTGCCATGTAGGGCCTAACAAGGTTGAAATATGAGTGACACAGAAAGAAAACTGCAGTTTATTTTAGAAATCTCTTTTCAAAGTAAGCCTTGGCATAGTTTTCCAGATCTGCTGCTGCTTACAGAAGTCATTCACCTGACTTTTTTAAAGCTTGTAAGTAAAACTAATTAATTACTTCAAGCTCAGCATGCATGGAAGGGCTTTGCTAGATACAGACCTGCATTCAACCTATTATCAGCTTTAATTACCAAATGCTGTGCTTTTTTATCTGGGTTTAAGCACTCATCCCAGTTTTTCAGCCCAAAGGCTCCTGGGGCAGTTTCTGTGTTGATACCTTCATGACCAAATACCCAGAACAAGTTTTTCATGACCTGGGAATTTCAGTGCAGGGAGGGGACAGTCTGGCTGTATTGTATCACAGCACATTCTTCATTTTCTGGGCTCTGCCATCTTTCTGCCATTCAAACACAGTCCTGGCAATTGTTTCTGAGTGCGCCAGGAGCCCCCAGCCCACCCCTCAGGTGTGTGCACAGGAATTGGTGCAGCCCTTGCTTTGCATCTTGGGCACAATGAAGGCCTTGACTGTCTTGCTGAGGCTGGAATATTCATTAGCAATGGGGTCTGGATGTTGGAAGCAATTCTGCCTCCTCCACCTCCTTTTTAATTAATAAATTATAAGTTAATTAATGATGTGATTTTATCCCATTTCCTCCTAAAAGCAATCCTGCTGAGATTTTAACATGTGGTTACAGTGAAGTCTAGGTGTTTCAAACAAAGCCACCCCTTCCAACTCCTCACTTTATAATTAATAAATGATGAACCAATTAATTACCCTTTTCATATCCTCCCCATCATATGCCTCTTATATTGTGAAAAATAGTTTGGTACTGAGCACCTGAATTTTTATAATCTATTATGGAATGACTGTAGAATTACTCTTAAAAATAGTTCAAATCTGGGTCTCTTTTCTGGACAATATGATTTGCTCTCAAAGAGCTATCATATTATTTGATTAACTTGATTTATTTGATTATTTATTTGATAGTGTGAATTAAGATTTTAAATTCCTCTTATACCAGTTTTGTAGTAATGGTTGTATCATATAGTGATTATAGACATAAGACAATCTGGTTTTTTTCTGCAAAATACATTATTTTTAGAAGTTCAGACATCCTATACCACATGAGGGAGTGAACATGAGTATGTACCTATAAGCAAGGGACTGAAGAAAGAAAAATAAAACCCCACTGGAATTGGCTCAAAGAATGCAAAAGCTGAATAAGCAGTCATTACTTGTGTACCAGAGTACTAATACTTCATTAGTATTTCTGTGCTCTGTTATCCCAACCTGCACTGTACATAACAATTCCTGCAGCAAATGACAACTGCAGGATCCCCCACTTTGGCTTTCCTGTAGGGAAGTAAAGCTGTTTTGTGAAATACAGGAATTTCTTGTTTTCTGATAAATCGGGAATTTCTTGTTTTCTGCCCTTCAGTAGTGTTTAACCACAGGCAGCTCAAACACTGCTCAGCCCCTGCTCAGTGGTGATGCAGGGAGGATTTCTCCTCCCGCCATCCCAGCCTGGCTGCTCAGGGTGAGAATCCCAGCCCTGCTTGCTCAGGATGGGGTGTTTGTCCTCAGGGATGGAGCAGGAGGGGAGGGAAGGGCTGGAGGTGGTGCTGTGTCCCTGTGCTGGGTGCAGGAACAAGCAGGGAGAGGCTGCAGGGCACAGGGGTTGCTCCAGCTCAGGATTTGCTCTTCCTGGGGAGTTTCCTCTTCTCAGGGGTGGCAGCTGCAGAACAGCATTGGGCAGAAATCACCGGGGAAGCAAAGTCAGGAGAGAGCTCTCCACCCTTCTTCTGTTTCAGCTTTGAAGGTGAATATGAGTTGCATGTGATGGCGTTCACAGGGGTCTGAGGATGAGGGAGGAGATGAGGATCTGACTCCATGTTTCAAAAGACTTGATTTATTATTTTATGATATATATTATATTAAAACTATACTAAAAGAATAGAAGAAAGGATTTCATCAGAAGGTTAGCCAAGAATAGAAAAGGAATGATAACAAAGGTTTGTGACTGACTGACCAAGACAGTCCAGACAGCTGGGCTGTGATTGGCCATTAATTAGAAACAACCACATGAGACCAATCCCAGATGCACCTGTTGCATTCCACAGCAGCAGATAACCATTGTTTGCATTTTGTTCCTGAGGCCTCTCAGCTTCTCAGGAGGAAACATCCTAAGGAAAGGATTTTTCAGAAAATATCATGGGTACAGTTGCATTCTTCTCTTTTTTTTTTTCTTTGTGCAGAGACCATCACGAGTGTAATGTGGTTACATGGGGAGGGAAAGCAAAATCAAGCCATAATTTCAGAAAGCCTGGCTCCTGAAGGTGAAACCTGTGAGACTCAGAGCTCCTCCACTGGCATTGGTATTTCCCTTGTTTTCTGCCTAGTAAGTTCAAATTCTGTAACATTAACGATTGCTGAAGATTTCAAGAACTCATATTCTCACTCTCTGTATTGGAAAGGGGGAAATAATAAAATTAATATATCACTTAATACCTATATGCACTACATTAATTTGCCAAAATGCAAAAAGTTCTGCTCTGGAGGAGTAGAGAAATTGAGATAATTAATATGCTGTACATACAGCTAACACATCATAGATCTTGTTGAGCCTTTATTTCATCACAAAAAAGCAGCAAAAGTTTCAGTTGGGGACCACAGTTCTTTGCAGCATATAAAATATGACATAAATCCCTTTCCAAACTGGTATTCTAATATTTCAGCTCCTATAGAAAATTTGTGCCTTTTCAAAAAGAAGGACAAAGCAATAGAATCTATTACCCGCCTGGTTTCTTGAATGTGATTCCTGCCTGTAAAGCCAGACTATTGATATTTAATTAAGTTTGATCATTATAAATGTCTCGATCATTAAAATGCTAAAAACAGAAATGCCTACTGAAAAATAGAATATGCTCCAGTCACTCAAAATAAATGGATCCCAAAATGCTGCGTTGTGTTATGGTGAGCCTCAGTTCTGGGTGTTTATCAGCTGAAACACAAGTTGCTGTTAAAACTTGCAGGATGAGAGGCTAATAAGCAGTGAGCAGGAGGGGAAAGGCACCCTGTGTGTGGTGCTTCCATGTGTTAGAGTGGTGGTTCAGAGATGACTTTAATCCCAGAGGAGGCTGCAGCGTGCTGGGAGCTGCATGACAGCAGCACACGACAGGCCTGAGCAGTCTGGGCCTTCACACAAGGACAGTTGGCTGCTAAAAATAACTTAAGAGATAAACTAAAATATTAATGTGCTGTGGGATGCCATGATTCCGTGCACACTGAGCAGCACTGCCATGCAAATGATCGATTTCCAGGAGGAGAAGAGAGAATTAATTCTCATATTGCCACATTGAAATGGCTTAAATATGCACCAAAGCTATTTCCAGTGACCAGACAATTGCATCCTGTATGGCTTTCTGAATGTGAGCTGACAGCCTGCTACAGCAAAGTGCACTGCAATCATTTCTGGGCTTGAGCCAGGCATATCAATTGAATCATGGCTCCCCCATAGCAGCTCAGTGAAAGAAATGCAGAATGAGCATGTCATTTCATATTGAACAGAAGGCTAAGGGTTTAATGACTGCTCAGCCACCTCAGGCAAGATTTCCATCAACACAGTTAGCCACTGCTGGCTTCAAAGCAGAAGTAAAGCAGAAGTAAACACTGAAGATGTAGGAACTTGTTATGTGTCCCTTGGCCCATGTGAAGGCTGGCAGCATGCCTACAATGAGATGTTTATTAAATACAGCAGAAAGCCTTTCTTTGAGGCCACTTGGGACATTTATGAAACTTAGGGTCTTTACTTGTATGAATTTTAGGCTTTTAGAAGGTCTCCTTATGCTACGGATAGACCTTCTGCATTACTGGTACATTTTCTATCTGAAGTTTTAAGGCAGTGTGACATTGCTGTCATGGAATAAAAAGGGTGAAGGAATTCTTCCCTGAGCCCTGAGCACAGAGACCAGGAAAGAGTTGAGCCCGTTTAGAACTTCAGATTGCATTTGTGCAAGGGTTTAACTGCTGAAACAGCGCCAGGAAAGATCAGTCAATGCTACAATCTGGGTTGAGTTTTGTGCAAACCCAGAGCACAGGGAATATTTCTGTGTCTGCTCTGGGGTGCCCTGACCCCCAGGGCAGCACTGACTCTGACCCTCACTCATGGAGAAAGTTCCCCAGACTTCAAGACAGACTGGAACCCACAAAAGTGTGCAATAGATTATAGAGAGCAGTGTAGGTGTATCACCTGGTGAGACATTGAGGTTTTGGGATTTTTAGTGTGCTGTGGATGGAAGCAAGATGGAGGGCACAGGGTGTCATCCTGGGTTTCTTCTTCATGCTGCTTCTTCCTTCTCCATGGGTTTGGGTGGCATTTTGTAATTGGGCAGAAAAGTCCCCATTGGGGGCTCTGTGGGATCAGTTATTGAGTTAAAAGGGAAAATAATCCAGGTGTCAGTTCTTAATTGGATAGTTTAGTCTTAAAAGTCCTTGGAACAAGAGATTGTTGGCCATTTTGTGCCTTCTAATGAAAAGCTGCTGAACTCACAGTAGTGAGACTGTTTGACTGATAAGAAATAATGAACACCTGAGTCTGAACATGAACTACCTCAAGTGCCTTCAATCCAGACCCAGAGAAACGAAAAACTGGGACCCACAGAGTGTTTGGGATTGCTCATTGAGTGAGAGGGTAGCAAGGATTGTGTTTCTACAGTGGAAAAGGACAACATGGCCATCTATTAATCATGCTTCTCACAAGAACCGAGCTACTCAACGTTATGTGCGCTTTAGGTTTTTGCCTTTCCCCCTAACTGCCAAGCTCTACTTTCTCTTTTGTGCTATTGGTTGTAACTTCAGGGCCACAACTTGCTTCACTCCCTTCTCTTTGCTCTTTACAGATACAAGTGGTCAGTTGAATGCTCCTCCCAACTTCATTATTTTGGCATACAGACCTTCCACACTAGTTTTTTTCTGGCATCTCTTCAATAAGCCCTTCAAGTGCATAGCAGGTGATATCTTCCTCTTGACATGTGGAAAAGCTGTGACACCCCTGAGGCTGAAGGAACCAGCTCAGGAGAGCTCATCAGCTGGGCCAGGTGTTCCTTTTAGGCACAGAGGTGTTAATTCAGAGCAAGGACAGATAAAACCCACCAAGGGGATTATTTTTATCCTTTTATATCTATATTTGGGGAGAGAGAGGCAGGTGTATCTTTAGCTGACAAATATGCTATTTTTGAGCAAATTTCCTGTATGATAGTGAGGATTCCTCTTCTAAACAGATTTATGCTTTCTTTAACAAAGTACAGGCAGTACTACCACTTAGCATGAGCAGCTCTACTGGTTAATTAACTCTTTCAGGATGTGTGCAATGCTGTCTGCAAAACAACACTCGGTGTAGATGACATAATTAGCCAGAGAAATCCAGCAGGTAACCAGCTCTCCTTAGCTTCCCACAAGGACTTCTCTGATGGAATTACGGTAACTGAAGATCTGATCCTATTATCTGTAATGTGTCAGGTAAATTTGAAATGAAATCTTCCCATGTATGTTCTGACAGGAATGCCTGCTCCACTGAACAGCAGGCAGAAGCTGTTCCTGTGTAAAGCACTCCCTGGAAAAGGCAGCCGGCTCACAGGGTTGGCCACTGAGGGAGGGGGGATGAACTTGGATGAGGGAAGGAGTTGCTGCAGTGATGTGTGCCTCAGCAGCTGGGCAGGAGTCTTGCATTTCTTAAAGAACATCCTTTGTTTCTCAGTAAAAGTTAAATAATTTCTGTTAGAGACGAGCATCAGGTTCAGACCAGAGTCTGTTCTGCTGTGTTTCTGTTGTCTCATATATTACAGCAGTTCTCTTGTCATTAGAGTGCAAGGGTTCCATGTCCAGTTTCGAACCTCTGACGTTTCTCGTAGGCAGCTCCTCTAAGCACTGACTGTTCCTGGTCCTTGCAGCAGCCATCATCTGACTCCAGATCCCACCAATCCACTCTTTTATAACGCTGTTCTTATTGGCTACAGGTGTGGCCTGTTAGCATCAGGCCTGCTCCTAATCTTTAGTAATTGCTCCAGCTGCAACTCATTGGGGGATAAGATTACATTCTACATTACCTTCATTTACCCATCCTGTATCCCCCTACATGTTTCCACACAGGGGGCTGGGGGTTTCCAGACTCTCCTTTTTCTGTGTATTTTGCTGATTTCTGTGGATTAATCAGGTGCTTACTATGTGCACCTGTGTGACCATGGTCACAAGGGTTTTCAGGATGAAAAAGAGACGAGAATGTTGACTCCATGACAGAAGGCTTGATTTATTATTTTATTATATATATATTACATTAAGACTATACTAAAAAGAAATAGAAGGAAAAGGTTTCTTCAGAAGGCTAACTTGGGCTAAGAATAGAAAAGAATGAACAACAAAGCAGCTCTCCCTGACTCCGAGAGAGCTCTGTCCTTGATTGGCCATTAATTATAAACATCCAAGATGGGCCAATCACAGGTGGACCTGTTGCATTCCACAGCAGCAGATAACCATTGTTTACTTTTTGTTTCTGAGGCCTCAGCTCCTCAGAAGGGAGAAAAATCCCAAGAAAGGATTTTTAGTAAAAAGATGTCTGCGACACACCTGTACTTCCAACTCTGAACTAGAGGCAAATTCCATCTTTCAATTGATCTACCCAGCAATATCCAAGTGGCATTCAGCAGCAGCATAAACATTTTGAATCGATCCAATTCAGATAATGTTTTCTTTATGTTTTGCCATTTGATAGTGGAACAAATATGATTATTTGCTGTCTTTTTCACCAATAGCTTTTTCTGTAAAGCTTGAAGATAGCAAAATCCTGAAATACATTTCTCTTGGATCATTTAACAACTGCAGGCTTGATCCTGTAAGCTGTAGGTAGTGCAAATGCACAGCTAAGCCACTGGTAGGATTAAGGAGGATGCTGTATTTATCTCAAAGAGCAGTAGGAGAAAGTTGACATTAAAGTCTGCTGTGCCACTGCAGCAATATCAGAGGATATTTCTGCCTGTGTGAGCCACCAGGAGCTGCTGGACTGCATTTCCCCACAGCTGCTCCAGCACCAGAGCACTCATCCATCCCTCCTGACACCCCAGGCTCCCTCCTGCCCTCAGAGCCCAGTCCTGGAGTTATGCATCAGCAGGGGAATCCCAAATCTTTAAGGACTGCTCCAGTGTTGGGAAGGATGAAAGTTTGACAAGAAAGTCTCACAGATGTGTGTGCTTAGCAGAAAGATTTTAAAATGTAAAATCTGAAGAAGGAATAGAGATGAAAGCAAGTTTTGATATAGAAGGAAAGAATTGCTGAGCCAGTCTGACTGGATAGCCAAGGAGGCAAAGGGTGTGTTAGTTAGAAGGGGTTTTATGGCTTAGAGCAAAGGATAAACCCACCCCAAACAAGATGTTTTTACCAAGCAGAAAGACAGCACAGGCAAACAAGTCAGCAAAGCTGCAAGACCAAAAAAGGTCTCAGAATTTTCCACTGCAAGAAAACAGAAAAACAACTTCTGGCTTAAACTGTAATGTACTAACTTTTAGTGATTGGAGAACAGTAACATGAATATGGTAATTATAGTAGTTATGATAGGCTACAGATAATAGTTAAGGTACAGATGGGTTCTACTGCATTAAGATGCTCAGCAAAGAAAAGTATACAATGCATTGTAACCAAAAGAAAAGTATAGAATGCACTGTAACCAAAAGAAAAGTATAGAATGCATTGTAACCAAAACCAAAGGGTGTCCAGGCCTGCCTGCAGCTGGAGCTGACAGCTGTGGGCACAGCTCTGTCACCCACGACCCTGGGCTGCTGTAACCTCTTGGATACAATAAACTGCATTTTGGAGAGCCCCTGGAGTCCCACATCTCTCAGTCAGGCTCTCACAGTCCAGCCTGAGCATCCTCCTGCTCCCTCCCCAACCTGCCAGCCCTGCCTGGGGCTTCTCTCTGAGCTGCAGCTGGGGGCAAACTGTGCTCCATGGTGAGCTCCAGCTGCCCTTGGGGAAAGGTGGAAATAACATTAACAACAAAAACACTTGTTGTCATAATTTAAACACGATTTTAAAAATTTGTTCGAATGCATGAGGTTTTTTCCAAATCCCTTTATCCTGCAATAAGGCACATTTGTGAGTAGTTCTCATTTTGTGCTTAATGAAATAAGTGTTCTGCCCTCATCTTAAAAGAAAAATATTAAAGATTACTGCAAAAAAAAAAAAAAAAAAAAAAGAAGACCCAAACCTCTGCTATGTTAAAATTAACCAAATAAATATAAAATAATTTTTAAAAGCGTGAAAATGGATACGGCAAGTTTAATTAGCCTTCAAAATACTGATGTTCTTTATATCTTCTGCCAGCATTTTTAAATGAAAACACTGAATTAAAATCAGCTTTAGAAGTGTAGAAGCTGAAAAATACAGTAATACCACAGAGAGAGAGAAATAACTTTTGCAATGAGGGAAGAAGGGAGGAGTGTGGGTGTTGCTTCTTTGTGTAGGTTCTCACAATCCTCAGTCTGTTTACACAGAGAAGCTTTTCTGTCATTATATCACTCCATAGTGTATTAAGTATAAAGCAAATATTCACACTGTGTCCCTGGTTTTCACAGGAGCAGGCACAGGATCAAGGTTTAGCATGTATGACTACGTTTGCAAAATCTGTGCTTCAGGCAAAGTCTTTCCAAAAAGGTCCCTGTAAAGTGGAGTTAGATAATCACAGATGTGCTGTGGATAAAGCACTTTAGAAGGTATGGAAATGGATTTGAAACCACATGAAATACACTTCAGAGAGTCCCCAAAGTCAAGTCCTTGTTGAACAAGGAGAGGCAGGAGGCTGCAGGGCAGCTCCTGCTGGGCTGAGGCTTTGGGGTGATGTTGGAATTCTCACCTGCTGCCTGTGGGGCAGAGCTGGCCCTGCAGGTAGAGGGGAGCTCCCAGCCCCAGGTGCTTTTGGCCAAAGGTTAAGAAAAAATGTTATGACAGGCACAGAGCGAGTGTCAGAAATGTCAGAGCTGCTCTGCAAAGGAAAGGGAGCACTGCTGAAAAGAGAAGGGACTCTCAGCCATCACTGCAACATCGATTGCAGGCACACTTCACCTGGCATCTCCCATTAAAGCCCAGTGCCAGGGTGTTGAAGATTGCAATGCAAGATGTTTTCCATTACCACCCGTATGGCAGATTATCTTTTGTCAAGTGGGCCGTTTGCTTTATCTCTCTCTCTGAGTGCTCACATTCACACCTCCCTGGGAGGGGACATTGCTGATAACAGTTATTGAATGTCAGTGCATGACTGATAAGAACCATAACATCGCATTGTGAGATGTGAGCCCAGAGGGAGGAGCCCGGCATTGCTACCCAGATATAATCCAGAGGTTTTTGAGACACCAGCACGGCTTCTCCACTGGATTCCCCAGAGGAACAGCAGCTGCCTCTTCTTCCACTGGATCTTCAGAGGAAGAATCCATCCTTCTCTACAGAACCCCCTGCTCCAACAGACCCACCCCCGACACTGCAGGAGGGCTGAGCCACAATTCCAATGGGACTGCTGCCAGCACCCTGACCCACAGGGCATCAGGTTGGGTTCTGACTCTGTCTGTGTTGTTCTAGTGCACTGCATTGTTTATTTTATCCTTTTATTTTCTTCCCTACTAAAGAACTGTTATTTCCTGCTCCCATATTTTTGCCTGAGAGCCCCTTAATTTAAAATTTATAGCAATTCAAAGGGGTGGGGAGGGTTTACATTCTCCATTTCAGGGGAGGCTCCTGCCTTCATTAGCAGACTCCTGTCTTTCCAAACCAAGCCACAGGACTTGCTGGAGTCACCTGCTCAGCCCATGGGCCATCTGGAGATGAGCAAACCTGCAGTGGGACAGGAGATGCTGTGTGCTGATGCCTGCTCCGAGCCCCTGACAGAGGCAGGGGCTACACCACGTCCTGATGTTCAGCAGGGTGCTTCCACTGAGGGCACACATTCCATGTATTTCCTACAATGTGCCTTTCTCTCTGCATTTTGGGGTTTTTGCAGCTACACACATATGAAAGCTTTAATGAGCTTGGGAAAAAAACCCTGAACAATATCATAGAATAGTTATTATTATAATATTATTATATTATCAGCCCAAAAATGTCATCGTGGAATATTAAAGGATTGAGAATGCCATGTAGGGACAGTCCAGGCTTCATAAATGTAGGGAATGGCTTTTCAATCCTTTATATTTATGTGTGCTTTCTACTGACTTTGTTAAATCCAGAGAAGTAGCAAAAACGTCCATTCCTTAGCTAAAAGCTGTAAGTAATGTCTGCTGATTGCAGGCTCTTTTATTCATTTTTATATAAATATATACATATAGTCATTATGAGAACCTTATTTTTAGTTACATTAACATCCCTCTATACTTCCTGGCTATTTACATGACCTTTCCCAGGATATAAATTACAATGGAAAAGCATAAATGAGAACCAGACTCCATGAGGATAAGCAAACTTGATAGCTGTATCAACTGATAAATTTTTGTTACACTTGAGCAGTGCCTTTCTCTTTCTCCTTTTATTTTGAAGGCCACACTCAAGAGGGCACAGCTAGAGAGCATTTTGTGCAGCCTGGGTGGGATTTCCTTATTTGCCCCTCCTCCAGAGGCATGTCTCTTTCTTGAGAGAATAACTCAACTTCACCTACATATTAATTTCATGGATATTCAGAAGCAGCACTTATGTTACAAACTATAATGTAGGGAATGACTGAAGCACACTGCCTCTGCTCTATCACACGTGGTCCCAGAGAAGCAAGTGGCAATAATATTTAAAAAATCAGTTTTGATTGAAACAGAACAGTTTTACATTGATCTGAATTCAAGCTTTGAAAAGTTGATAAAGCCAAGGTTTATAGGTTTAGCCACTTTCTGGAAAGTGACTTCACATGTTTGCATTAAATGTACTAATATAACTAATTTTAAGTAAATATTCTATTACAATAATGTGACAAAAAGATTGGGCCTTGTAAGTTGATGGTTGGACTTGGTGAACTTAGAGGTCTTTTCCAACCTTAAGGATACTATGAAGAGAATGATATAGGGTAACTAGCATTAAACATATACCAGCATTAAGCATATTTTCATGCTTTTATATGCTTTGCAAAGCAGGTATGCAGCGTGATAAATTCTGTCTCAGATGCCATTTTCATTCTTTGATGCTTTTTCTCTATTAGATTATTAACATTGTGTGATCTGGGAGGCATAAAGGAACATTCTGCTTCCTTTCAGAATGAAAAGCCAGTGCACATCGTTCCAAAGGTCTGTGTGCCATTTTCACACACAAAGTTCACTCAATAAAAATGATTTTAATTAAAATGCCATTTTCCTGGCTTGCTGTGTGCTGTTACTCAGAGAACTCTGAGCTGCCCAGCTGGGGCTGCTGCTGCTGCCCTTTGGGAGCTTCCTGGAACAGCCCCCATGGCACCATCCCAGAGAGTTTTCTTACATATCAAGAGGTCTATTATCATCATAGTGCAAGGATTCCATATTGCCAAAGATTCATACCTCCTCAATGTTTCTCATAGGCATCTCCTCAAAGCACTGACTGTCCCTGGTCCTTGCAATAACCATCTGACTCTTGATCCCACCAATCCACTCTTTTATACCACTTGTTCTTATTGGCTACAGGTGGGGCCTGCTAAGATCAGGCCCGCTCCCAATCTTTAGTAATTGCTCCAGCTGCAACTCGTTGGGGGATAAGATTACATTCTATACCACCCTCATTTAGGCATACTGTATCCCCCCACACCAGAGCTCCCAAGAAAAGTCATCCAGAAATGGGTTCTGTAAGCACAGAAGCAGCTTAGCCCCAGTCTGTTATAGGAGCCTCCTCAAGCCCGGTCTCAGAAGCTCTGGGAGGTCTGTAACACACCCAAGATAGCTCAGCTACCTTTGGAGGCATAAAATCAGCAGGATGGCTTCTGTTGCAGTGCTGGAAACAAAAAGGTTTAATAAAAGGCAAAATAACAAACAGAGAAAAGCTGAGCTAGGTGCAGGAGGTCCTTGCTCCTGATAAAACACCTCACAAAAGCCATTGGTTTCTTTGTTCCCTTCTTTTTCTAGTAAATTGCCTAGGTGGGATTTTAGGGCTCCTGTCCAATTGGCCATCCTTAAGTTTGAGGTGAAGTCCCCAAGGTCCTATGAGGTGACTTTTTTACCTAATTGAGGAGAGAAACTTCCAGGCTTCTTTCCTTTTTGAGGAGACAAAGGATAGTTGTGTCACTCTGTCAACAAGGGGCACACTCCTATACCAGTCCATAAATGCCAGCCTTTCCCAGAGTTTCATCCTGCTCAGTCCCAGTCCATGAATGCCAGTGTTGGGAAGGATGAAAGTTTGACAAGAAAGTCTCACAGCTATGTATGTTTAGCAGAAAGATTTTTGAATGTAGAGTCTGATGAAGGAATAGAGATGGAAGCAAGTTTTGATATAGAAGAAAAGAATTGCTGAGCCAGTCTTACTGGATAACCAAGGAGGCAAAGGCTGTGTTAGTTAGAAGGGGTTTTTATGGCTTAGAACAAAGGATAAACCCACCTCAAACAAGAAGATGTTTTTACCAAGCAGAAAGACAGCACAGGCAAACAAGTCAGCAAAGCTGCAAGTAGAAAAAAGGTCACAGAACTTTCTACTACAAGAAAACTGAAAAACAACTTCTAGCTTAAACTGCAATGTACTGACTTTTAGTGATTGGAGAGCAGGAACATGAATATGGTAATTATAGTAGTTATGATAGGCTAGAGATAATGGTTCAGGTATAGATTGGTTCTACTGTATTAAGATGCTCAGCAAAGAAAAGTATAGAATGCAATGTAACCAAAAGAAAAGTATAGAATGCATTGTAACCAAAACCAAAGGGTCTCCAGGCCTGCCTGCAGCTGGAGCTGACAGCTGTGGGCACAGCTCTGTCACCCACGACCCTGGGCTGCTGTAACCTCTTGGATGGAATAAACTGCATTTTGGAGAGCCCCTGGAGTCCCACATCCCTCATTTCGGCTCTCACAGTCCAGTCCTTCCCAGGCTGCATCCTGCCCTCTCCGTGCGCCAGGCTCGCTGTGTCCCAGCCATGCCCTCCCACAGACAGAGGGGCAGGACTGCCATGGGGCACACAATTACATTCTGCACATTCAAACTGCCTTTGGGCACTTTCAAAAGTCTGCTCAGAGCACAGGCAGCGGTAAAAAATACAAGTAATAAGATAGTTCCTGTCTGTAAATGGTGATTTTGAATTTTAGAAAGATTCTGTAAAAATGGTTCCTGTGTGCAAGTCTGGCAGTGTTGGTTGCATGGTCCAGCCAACCTCCAGCACACCTGCCCTGGAAACCAGAGGGGAGCTTCATATTCCCTGAAGATCGTTCCTTCACCCAGGGCTTTTCTCCTGGGGGGCTGAAAGGCAGCTGTTGGAACCCAGGACATTCCTCTGGCTACCTGGAGACCCTGACGGGGCTCAGAGACCTTGGCACAGAGTCGAAGGCACAGGTGTCTTTGACTCTGTGCCAAGGTCTCTGAGCCCCGTCAGGGTCTCCAAAGACACCTGTGCCTTTGATTTTAACCAATTACCAACTTTGTCCGAAGAGTTACGAGCCACAAGAGTTTGAGTAGAATGATGGTGCATTTATCACAGGGTGAAAATGTAGAATTTTGGGGTTTTTAGAATGGGGGTTCAAGAGGAAAGATGGAGGACTCTGGGCACGTTCTGTCTTTCTCTTTCTTGTTCTTGTCCTCCATCCTCTGCTGTGATGGCGGCACTTTTGGATTGGTTTAGCGTAGAGACAGACTGTCTCACATAGGTGATAGGTATGGGAAAATTATTGTAAATAAAGTACACGATGTTTTTAGTATAAAATGTTAACACTGCCCTGAGGGTGTCAGTGTGCCTCAACCCAACCTTCTGGACAGATCTCAGCAGGTCAGAGAAAGAATGTAATGGATAAGGAAAAATAAACAACCTTGAAAAGCAGAACTAACACATCTTGACTTCTTCAGTTTCAGGGCTGAGAGAAAGAGACTTTCCAACACCTTGGAGTCATCTCAACACCAGAGACCTCAACAGGCAGTGAGAGAGGCCTCAGAGAAAAGGAAAACAATTCTTATCTCATTTGCTTCTCCTGTGTTGTGCTCATGTGGAATGTGTTTGGAGATTGTTTCCCCACAGGTGATTGTTCCATTGGATTCTGCTGGGAGTTGTTTTCACTCTTTGGCCAATCAGGGCCAAGCTGTGTCAGACTCTGGAGAGAGTCACGAGTTTTCATTATTATCTTTTAGCATTGAGCAAGTATCCTTTCTGTATTCTTTAGTACAGTATAGTATTCTTTATTATAATATAGTATAATAAAGTAATAAATTCCCTTCTGATAGGATGGAGCTCATCATTCCTTCCATCGGTGGCCCTGCATTTACAATAGGAGCATTTACAATGGGCACAGTGCAGCTCATCCCTACAGACACATGGCTAGAGGCTCTGAATTTACAACCAGCCTGACCAAAGTTGGATTACTAAATCCATAATCCTTCATCTGAATAAGTGCTCTCATTTTAAAAAGTGCAGTGTTCAGTGGAGATTGTTCAGGGAGGAAGTGCTCCAGAAAAAATTATATGTAAATATGTAATTATATGTAAAACTGCTGTGTTTGAATGTAGAAAAACATCATATTGAATTTTTTCTTTTGTGAGTTTTGTTGGGGAAAAAAAAGAACAAAACTTCAGAGGGACAAAATCTAGTGTTTGGTTGAAAGACAGTGACCTTAGAAACAAAATGCTTTTGTTTTAAAAAAATCCCTTAACGCCTTCTGTTGACCAGTTTGGATAATAAAATGATTTATTTAAAGGATCAAGAATAAGTTTAGAGAACAGAAATGGATACTTTAGTGTGTGCCTTAGGATCCTGGGTAGCATAGCAGACAATTAACACTTCTGAAATAGTTACCCTCCACTCTTCTGCTAATCACAGCCACAGTGGTTTAAGCCTCCATATTTATACAAAATAATTAAAAGGTACATCTTCACATAGAACTGCTGCATAGTTTTAATATTAATTTAACAAATGTAATCCCTATGGATGAGGCTTATCATTGAAACAGCAATAGGACTTTTGGGGTGTTGCTAAGCAGTATTGTAATTACAGGGATTGGCTACAAACTGCTCTTGTGAGGAGAGGCAACGGCTCATAAAAATGCATCAACCATTCATGCCCTGCATACTGCCCTAGTCCCTGTAGGGTAGCAACTTCTTCCTCCAAAGATTCATCTCAATTTCCACAGAAGGAGAAAAGATTGTGAAATCGATACGATCATTATGGCTGCAGCTAATCTATTTTACAGCAATCCTTGTAAGCAATGTGCATTATTAACACAAGGAGATAGGTCTGTGCTGCCAGTCAGCTTCCCAGACACCAGGAGCACCACAGAACCCCTCTGGTCTGACAGTGTCTGACAAGTGTTTACATGTTAACATTCATTAGCAGATTCGGTCAAGCAATTCACGCTTGATTAATTGATTATCCCATGGTGACAGTTCATTTTTGAAATGCCTGCCAACCTGGGAAGGAGCAGGACAGCCAGACCAATGACAAAAGACATTGATGGACAAACACTGGGCTTGCTGAACAGCTGCTGCAGTGGCAGACCAGCATCTTCAGAGTTTAATCAATGCCTCAAAGACATGGCAACGCTATAAAGACTGTTTATTTCTTTTCTGTGCATTTATGAATTGTTAATGCAATCAATACATATTAGCTTCATTTGTTGTTTGGTTAAAATTAATATGAATTTTCCAAGTTGAGTTGCCTTAATACCAGGTTTTATACAGTGAAATTTATGAGTCCTTGCAGTTTTATGAGGTTTTATTGATGCCTAGAAAGCCAGGCATAATTTCTGACTTTGTTTATTCCAGCATTACAGAATTAGTAAGAGTAGACATTGCGGGGCTCATTGAATAAATTAATTTCCTTGCAAATGTGTACATTTTGAATTTTCTTGAATTAAGTCAGAAAAAGTGGATGTGTCAGCACAAGCCAGTAAATAGCAACTGCACTGCAAGGGGATTTCAAGCTGGAGCAGTGCAAGGGAGAAGCTCTAAACCAGAGTAAATTATCCACAGACAGTTCATGTGTTGGAACAGATCATCCCTTGCTTAAATGGTACTGGAGTCCATTGAATTTCCTAATAGATAAATTTGGCCCAGCATTAATCTGCAGCAGATGTTTGACTAATGAATGATTTGAAAGAGCTTGAGTGTATTGTGATATAATGACCTGATATTGCATTGTGCTGCTTTCAGTGCTTGCTTTTGTCTTACTAATGCAGTAGGAACAAAAATGCAGAAGTCACGGTGTGAATTTTCAGAACAATCACCTGGTTTTGGAGTATAAAGAAAGAAGAATCCCAAATCATTAAATTATTGCAGCTTTCAATAGAGTCAGAACCAGACTGATGTGTGACCTAGCTGTGGGCAGGTATTGTTTTGAGCTTTAATGGGATGAGCATTCAGAGAGCTGCTCCTCTCACATCACCCACCTCCATTCGTCCCCCTCCTCAGCCTCCTTCCTCCTTGCACATTCTGCACACAGGGGCACAGGGCAGGGCTGTGCTGGGGCACCAAGGGTGGTTCTTTGGTGCTCTGGGTCCCTTGTCACTGGGAAGCTGCTGTAGCTCACCTCAGACAGCCCTGCCTAAAGACCTGAATTTGTTTTCTGAAAGCCAGGAGTTATCACTGAATTCAGCTGCAACTTCCACAACCACTGCTGTTGTCTTGTGAAGTCCAAGATTTCTTGAACTGATCTTGAAGCTCCTGATGATTTCAGGAACAGGCTGTAGGAAAGAGTCTTCTCTATGCATCTCACTTTCTGCATCACTGTGTCACACATTTCTGGGTGAGCCCCTCAATCTTTGGTTTTTGTCTCTCACAAAGTTCTAACCATGCAACCACCACGGGCTGCTGTGGGTGTCACAGGGATGCCACAAACAAATTCAGAGGTAGAACAAGGACAGCCATCACACCCTGTGTCTTCTGAATTAAGCCATTGTCTGGGGGTCACAGAAAGAGGATTTTATGAAGAGAAGTTAAAAGATTGCTCTCCTTTGCCAACGTAAAAGGAGTTCTGTAAGAAACATGAGTGCTCCTGGGTTAGGGCATAACCTGTGTGTTAGAAATGAGAGTACTGAGGAACTTTTACCTGGCAGCAGTTTATTCCAGAACAGACAACCTTGCCTTTTCTTCTAAACCATCACACACTGCTGGGTGCTAGACAGGATATTTTAATGGACAGGAGGGCTGCTGATCTGAGCCACCATGGCAATTCCTCTGCTCCTAATAACACAGGCTGCTGTCATTTCAGTGACAATTAGCAGGCAAATCCTATTACAGGAATAAGATCACCTAATCCTCAACTCTGGTACATGCTATTCACTGTGATAGTGTTTTAATTAGAAGACTTGTGCAGGCTACAATACTTTGTGCAAAAAATCCAGAAAATTCAGAAATTGTGTTAGATGACTTCACTCAAAAATGACAAGTTAGACATCTGCTATTTCCAAATTATCATCAAAGGGGTATTGGGGACAGCCAAAGGTGATACAGAGACCCCATCATCAGAAGACACTTTATTATTAGAAATCTACAGTTCTTACAGAAACAATGGTGGACCTGCAACCTGATTGGCCTTTAGAAATCTTCTCTCACCTATTGGTGATCTATGAATAGCACACTCTGGAGAACCATATCTATAAACAATGGTTATAGAGAGACAATTGTTTGAATTCTTTCCTCTAAGTTTCCCACAGCTTCTATTACTACACAAATGATTACTCCACCCCTCTTAATTGGCATAACTACTTTTCTGTGCTGTTTAGAGTGGTAACAGTAGGAGACCCAACAAGGTCTAAGGTGCCACTAGCAATTTTCCTCTTTGCTGCATTTTTAACTTGTTTACAAAGGCAGAAAGCAAGAAAAGGATACTTGGAGAGAGCCCACCATGTAGGTTCTCCAGTTGGTGTTTGTGTCTTTGAAATTGTCCACCAGGTGCAGCAAAGAGAGAGAATCCTCACAGGAGGGAACGCAGGAGCCGCTGGCTGCACACTGAGCCCTGGCACAGCAAACTCTGCCCCAGGAACCTTCTCCTGTACTGCAGGGATGTGCAACAGGGGCACTCCCTCAGCCCCGAGGAGATCCAGGCTTTGTTTAGCACCAGGCACTGCCTCAGGGCTTCTTGTTCCCTTGGGATTTTCCTTCTCACAGGAGGAGGGTTAACTCCACCAAACAGGAAACCTAGCCAAAATACTCTGAGTTCAGAGGGACCTGTGCTTTCTGTTTACTTGAAGAACAGAACAGCTCCCACGAAGGGGGATATCAGAAGAATCTCTTCCACTCTTGCACAAGCTGTCTTTGGATGTGCAGCTTCATGACGAACTTTGTGCTTTGCCCCCTGTACTCTAAGAGATCTTCTCTAGGGCACTTTCTACTCTTCATTATCTCAGGTTTGGCAAAGTATTTAGCACCAGTAGAAATCTGCTAACACAGAGTTACCAGTAAGTGGTGGATTGAGATATCTCCTCCTTTGAGAAAACACCCTCTAGCAGTCTACATACAGACCTGGGCCCTGTGAGCAGAATTCAGCCCCAAAAGCTGGGCCATCACTTTAAGTCACTGTAATGTTACTCAGGACTCTCCACATCAATGCATTTAAAAATCTGTTCATTATAATTTCTGTTTCACAGAGCCAGAGTAAGTGCTGTGGCTTTCTGTTCCCATGATATTCATGGTATTCCTGCCTTTTATAGTACTTAATATTTCCCTGGATTAACTTAACTGTGAATTGGAGGCTGAGACTGCTGAAGGTGTGCTGTCTTGGACTGATGCTCTTTCCAGTTAGCACAATTAAGTATCAGTTACAGCAATGAAACAAAGCAGCGAACAAGCCTTAAAAAGAATATTGTTATCATTTCTCACAAAAATCTATTTATTATTTTCAGCAACCTACATTACTCATTTCCCTTATTCTTCCCCAAAACTCAGAATAGACTCACTCAGTAGCTCTTTCAATTCCAAGTGTCAGTATTATGATTCTTTGTCATGCTTTGTACTTTGTTATCCTGAGACTCTAACTCTGTTCCTTTTCTCTTCCATGTTATCTTGAACATCTTTTTAACAAAAGTGCTGCAAAAGCTATTGGAGAAAGATCAGTCTGTCTGACAACATCATTCTTTGCAGCCTGGTAGATTTTGAAAAGAGGCCACCAGCTCTGCAAGATGAAGTAGCATTCTCTTTTACAAAGGAGGATAAGCATCAGAGGCATCTGGGGAAAACCTCTGATTCAAAGTGCTGCACTGTGAATATGAATTCTAACCAGTAATCAGAAAAAGGCAGAGTATCATGTTCAGTAAGCTGAGTTCAACTCTGTTGAAGCAGGGGCTGCAGGAGCTGATAAATTCTTGGGACACACTGGAAGGTGAGATCTCCAACAGTCTTTGATTCAGGTTTTCTAAAGCTCTTTTAAAAGTACATTTTAAAGGACCTCCACCTGCTTTAGGAGCCATAATCATTGAGCAAATGAGCTGTTTATGTGTATGAGTGGCCAAGGCAATCCAAGGGAGATCCATGTGCCCAGTGCACCAGAGGCTTGACAGCAGAGGTGCCACAGGAACCTGCTGAGGCTGGCCCCTTGTGCTTTAGGGCCTTCCCTCTCTAACTTTCCTACAGAAATGCCTGTAGGATTTCTGGTGCTGTCCCCTTCCAGTCTCACCCACTTCCACAGGGGCTTGCACTGTGTTCTGGGCAGAGGGACAGGGACTGAATGGAAGCACAGCTTGAAGGGTGAGGTTATATCAGCTGTGGCAGAGGCCACATGCATCACTTTTACATCACTTTTTGGGGAAAATGAATTTTAAACCAGACTAACCATGCTGAAGCTTTGGTTATTTCCCCAGATGTATCTATCTTTCTACTATTTCAGATATAGAAAGAAATGTCAGAAGAGATCTGAAATACGTTTGCAGGAAGGTTAAAATGTGGCTGCTGTGAGCAGTTGGAGTGTATTTAATCCATCTGTACACAGCACTGCTCACTGCTGCAGCCATGGATGAGCAGCACAGGGAACCACAGCGAGGGGAAGAGAGCTCTGCACCCTCAAAGACTCATCCTCAAAAGTTCTCTGAGCAGTGACAAAGCAAATGTGACTTCTGAAGGAACCTGGGGCTGGGATTTTCCCTGTAAACTTGAGTGGGGCTGCAAAAAGCACCATTAAGCACAGGCATATTTACTGCTGACCATCCTGCACTGGCCCAGTGAGGAAATGCAACTTTCCAGCTGGGTGGTTATTTGTATCTGGTGTGGAGCACTCCTGATATGCTTTGCCCCAATCTCCTTTTGGAGAGGTTATTTCTGGTTTATAGTTCAAGCCAAATGCATAGCTTTAGATGCATTTCTGGTTACCATACCCTTTAAACTGGAGCTTCAATATCCATTAAGTTTGTGACCTCCTAAAATTATTGTGTGGACATACAGACCTCCTTCTATTGAGGTTTGCTAGGCGTAACCTTACTTGTTTTCCCTTTGTTTGGATCCTTTAGTTACCTTAAAAGCAATCCATGGACTCAGAAATGTAGCAGAGAATGGTTCCTATGTATTTTGCATAGCTAACCTGGCCACCCTTCCTTGGAGGCTCCAAGCCACGGGGGTCTGGCTTCAGCTCCTCCTTCTGGCTGGGAACAGTGAAATTATCAGTGAAACAACCTATGGACTGTCCCATCCTGTGCCTAAAATCCTGCCTGGCCTCCTGCACCTGGGCTCCCATTTTCCCTGTGTCCCCAGCTAAGACACAGCTGTGGAGAAGATGGACATGTTGTTATTAGACTTCTAGAGTCCCATACTGTTGCAATCATATTTCTAAAGTCCCATACCTTCTCAGTGTTATTTCCTCCTTTTCTTTTACTTTACAGAGACAGGTTTTACATATCCTACTTGATGTTAACAATTATACAATACATACACTTTCACAGCTCTTGGCTGCATAATACACATATTTTCCCATGACTCGAAGGCCACGTTCTAACCCCAGCTCTTGGCTACATAATACATATATTTACCATGACTTGAAGGCCATGTTTCCCCACAGCTTCTTGACTCAAAGGCCATAATCTAACACAGCTCCTGGCTGCCACAGCTCCTTGATTCAATAGCCATGCTTCTCCACAGCTCTAGGCTGTCCCACAGCTCTTGGCTGTCTTATCTCCAGCAACTCTCAGGCTGCCTTTTCCTCCACAGCTCCTGGCTCAGAGGCCATGCTTCTCCACAGCTCTCAGGCTGCCTCCTATAACGATCACATCAGGGTCACCAATTGTTGTTATCCTGTTGTTATTTGGTTTCTAGAGTCCCATACTGTTGTGCTTATATTTCTAAAGTCCCATACCTTCTTGATGTTTTTTCTTGGGGGCAGCTCTTCACACCACTGACTCCTTTTTCTGCTTGTTGTTGCTTCTTAGTCAGGGCTCCTCTCAGGCTCTCCCTGACTGGCCAGCCCACCCCTTTTATCCCAGTTATCTTCACTGGCCACAGCTGCAGCCCATCAAGAACAACCAGGACCTACCGGGGCAAGGCCTATATCCAGATATTCCAGTACAATACAGATATTTCACTAGGACTCAAAGGCCACCTCTCCTATATGGACACACAATCCAAATGCAGCTCTGCATTCAAGGAGTTTAGTTTTGGGAAATTCCTGACAAAGAACAGTCAGGCTTGCTAAATAAAAGAAATAGAGACAGATTCATGCAACTAGGCTATAAAAACAGTCATTACATGCAACAGGTCTAATAAATGCTTTGTTTTGGGAGCAAAGTCACAGGCAGAAAGCAGAACTGCCTTTTCTCAAGGTGAGCCACTAACACCATGCACCTTCTTCATGGACAAGGACGTGGCAAATACTTCACTTCCATCAAGACCAGAGTTCTGTGCTTGCTTCTGCTTCCTCTAAATGACTACAAGAACATGGTTTGCCTTGCTAATTGCAGCTGCTGTTGTAGCAAATAGGGTTTCTCTTGGAATATGAATAATTAGCCCTTCATTTGAATGTTTTAACAGCATTGGTGGTTGGTTGCTAAAAGGAGAGAAACACAGAAACGTTTAATTAATGAATATTAAAATATTCAGAATTTTTGAAATGCTGCCTCAGCAGTTCTTTGTGAAACATCTTTCATTTTAATCACATGTTTATCTGTTAGTGGTGGTGTGGAAGCTGTGATGAAAGTGGCTGAATGACGTAAAAATGCCAAAAAAATCCACACACCCTTCTGAACTCAGTAGGAGCCAGCATTTGACTTGCACGTCCTAATTTGAGGAATTTGAAATCTAATTAAGATTAAACTGCAACAAAAACAAGCAAAGAACAAGGGCCACAGGATGCCTTCCCTGTTCCAGGTAGGGCAGGCTGCAAGCAGCAGGTGTGGATAGGGAGAGGAAGGATGGCAGGGAGACGGGGCAGCTCAGTCCTGCTCACAGGGGATGCTTTAAAGTCCGAGTTTCTTTTCCTACACAAAAATACAGATAACTTAAAAATACAGCAAGGCTGGTGCTGCAGAAATCTCTTCCCAGAGGCCCCAGTAAAGGGGCAGGGGGTGCTGAGCTGGCAGCTGTGTGTGCTGAGAGTGCTCTGCTGATCTGCTCAGGATCATTTAGGGCAAAAAGGAAACCCTCCACCCTTGCAAGAAACTCTGGTGATGGCACATCCAGGACTGGTGTGAAGGGTAAATCAAGTATATTTCAGCCTTTGAAGCTGAAGGGGAAAACCAGGAAAATTTCCTTGTCTGTACTGCAGCTTTCTGATTTCTAATCTGTGATTTCATGGAGGAAAGAAATTGTGGGACTGAATTCCTTTTAGGAACACTGTCCTTGGCTTATTAATTCACTTCATGTATTGTCCAATTTGGGGGGAAGGGCTGCGTTTGTGTGTGGGTGATATTATTGTAGGAAATGTCTTACTTAATTATTATCTACTGAAACATCACCTAGGAGATACTCTTTCTCTGACATGCAGCTTGATACTTCATGCAGAAAGAGGTAACTCTTCCACACTTCATTAAATTATGTTGTGGTGAACTTATCTCCACTGGGTCGCAATTAAGAATTGAAGCCACTGCCTTTAGAGGAAAAGGCAGAGAATAATCAGAATATACTGAATATATAATTTGATCTCTGGAAAAAAGCAGGAGGAAAAATATGGTGTGCAAACGTGTAGACATTAAGAATGTATTATGTTCCAAAGATTTGTATATGGAAGTATCATATAATTATATCATTACTGTTCCTTGGAAATATTTAGTGCTTTAAAACTTCCAGGTGTTCTTTCTAAGTTTGTTAACTGCTGTAAGGTAACTTTAGTAAATGCACATTTTCCTTCCTACTTCTCCTGTCTCCGTTGTAGCACTTCAGGCACACAGATTCTGGACCCATTCCCTATTGACACGCATTATAAAACTGCAATAAATTTTATGTTATATTCTCCCTTAATTAAAAAATTTCATTTTAATAATATTTTTTTCCTTTAAAAAAAGTTAAAGTTCTAGCAGAACTAATCTCTCTGTATGTTTTCCAAGAAAAAACCCACAAAGTTCCTTTCATTAGATAATTTCAAATGTGAAGAAGTTGTCTCAGCTGATATTTCTCAAACCTCCTTGACCACCCTTCTTCTGCTGCACACCTCTTTGTTTTTTTTCCTGTTCCTCTTTCACTCTAGGAGAGATCACATGCCTTTTGTTCTTAACTCTGTTGTTATAATGGTTTGGTAAGGTCGGTTCATTTTGGTTTTCTCCTACAAAATACAAATCATGAAGCTTTCTGCAGGTATTGGTGGCATACCCCACTGGAGCAGGCAGGGATGTGGTTTGCATGCAGCACTCAGCACCCACATCACCAGTGCAGAGGTGTCAATAACACCTCACTGGGTACATTCTTGAGCAACTTAATTCCCTTCACCAGCAGGAGAATGAGCAGCTCATAAATGCAGAATAATGGGAATTTTAATTACATAGTGATTTAAGGATGCCTCCTGTTTACAAGGAAATAGCATCTCTTGAGCTGAATGAAGGGGAGGGGCAGGTTTCAATTGAACAGCCCACAGAAAAGCAGAGTTTGCAATCAGTATTGGCTGCTCACAGTATCCAAGGGAACTCACTGGCTGAGGTGCTGATGTTTACCTTGAGCATGTGAATGGTATCCCAGATCTGTTTAAGTTCTCCACACAGCCTTTAGTGTAGCCACGATATTGTCTGAAAAATCCTTTCCTTAGGATGTTTCCTCCTGAGAAGCTGAGAGGCCTCAGGAACAAAATGCGAACAATGATTATCTGCTGCTGTGGGATGCAACAGGTGCATCTGGGATTGGTCTCATGTGGTTGTTTCTAATTAATGGCCAGTCACAGCCCAGCTGTCCGGACTGTCTCGGTCAGACACAAACCTTTGTTATCATTCTTTCTTTTTCTATTCTTAGCCAGCCTTCTGACAAAATCCTTTCTTCTATTCTTTTAGTATAGTTTTAATATAATATATATGATAAAATAATAAATCAGCCTTCTGAAACATGGAGTCAGATCCTCATCTCTTCTCTCATCCTCAGACCCCTGCGAACACCATCACACTTTAGGGTGAATTTTAAAAAATTACAGTGAACTACACTAAAGTCTCAATGGG
Organism: Calcarius lapponicus; assembly: GCA_039654755.1. Lineage (NCBI taxonomy): Eukaryota > Metazoa > Chordata > Aves > Passeriformes > Fringillidae > Calcarius > Calcarius lapponicus. The sequence goes on along the minus strand of CM077474.1, from coordinate 19,143,131 downwards.
TACAGAATTGCTGTGCTATGGCATAAAATTCCTGGTGCCTACCTGCAGGTGGGTATATTTACTTTTGTGACCATTTGAATACACACCTTCTCACTTGTTTACAGTGGAACAGTGAGCAGAGTTTGTTTTCCTGTATGAGATAAGCATCATCATGTTTTCCTGAGCAGCTGCACACATAATTAGGAGGGCCCAATTAAAGCTGCACTGCATTCACACAGAGCAGCAGTGATTGCTGCCTGTAATCTCTCCCGTGGTCTGATTTAGGGGTATTAAGTTGTGCAAGACTTCATTAACAAAAGAAGACAAGTCAAACAAATCAAGAAAATAAATGCAACAAGCTGGAAACTGCTATGTAGGACCTTGGTCCTTGTGCACTACCTACAGCTTGAGAAAAGGAGACATCACTCATAAAGTAGCCACCAGGCAAGTGACCAATTTCCTCTGTTTAGGTTTGTGCTTTCTGCCCTCCTGGCCACAATAAGGATTTGTGTGTGTCCTCTGCTTCCATACCAGCCACTCTGCCTGCACTGGGTGCAGGCCACCCAAAGATTCCTGGAAATTCAAGCCTGAAGTAATTCTACAGCCAAAATCCCTTTGTTTGTCCCAAGCATCATCTGCGCCATCATTACAGGAAGCTCAGCACTGCCAAGTGGAAGGAGAAAGGTAAATGAATTAGAATACAGAAGGAATGGGGCAGTGGAGCACTCCTGAAGGATGAGGAATTTCATTCACACCCTGCTTTTTTTCCCTCCTGAGGCTGTCCAGTCCCAATTGCTCCATCAAGGGACCTGATGTCCCTGCCTTCCCCCAGGCCCTGTGCACACACATCCTCGGGTTTTGCTTTCCTCATTTAGGGACCCCCAAAGTCTGCACACACAGATTTCTTGGCTAACGTGCCACAAGGACCAAAACATCAGACATACAGTCCCTGTCAAGAGTTGTGTGAGAAAATGTGTGATTTCCAACCAAGCACAGGAGCAGAAGACCCAAAAGACCCAATTTCTGTAGGTATGGACGGTGATTGTAAAGAAAAGAGGGAAAGAGCATCTCTCACTTGCCCTGATGTGCAGAAGTGGCAGCACTGGAAGGGCCTGGCAGGAGCATTTTGACCCTTCATCACCACATAGATCTTCTGAAGTGGCTGAGAACAAAAAGTGACAAGGATGGGACTTAATTTCATAAGATGCAGAATACTGTGACCCTTGGGCAGCAGAGCCCTTGAGGCACTGAAGCAGAATTAGGAGCTGAGGCTCTCAGTTGATAGGGAAGTGCTTTATTGCACTATTGCTGTGAGATGGTGTCTTACTTGAGAGAGCCTATACAGAATAAAATTAAAATCAGTTAACCCACTTGTGTATCTCAAGTGGTGACAGATCTCAATCCAGTCATTTCTTTTCAAAAATAGATGTATTGTTGGTTTGGAGAAAATGGTAAAGATGTTCCCAAGAAGTTTGGTTTACTTTGGTTTTGGTTACTTTGGGTTTTTGCTCTCTTGACTGGTGCTAAAGCAGTAAACTGGCAGTTTTGATGCTGATTCAAAAAGAAAACCATAATAGGGAAGAAAGCCACCTTTAATTTCAAGCTCCACTAGAATCATGAAAGGAAAATTAATGTTTACTAAATGAAAAAGGATGATATTGCTGGAGAGAGGAAGTTTTGGTTAAGCTTTTAAGGGAATATTAATAACTTTCAGAAATGGAAACACATATTATAAAACATGTTTAAAATGGCATAAACTGCAGAAAATCCAGGAAGTATTTTATACTGACTTAAGCTCCTCAATATGTTACTACATTTTAAAAATCATGCAAATTGAATGATAGCTGACATATGGAAGGAGGCTTTCTAGTGCAGACACGTTTTCTATGGAAAATGAAATACAGTCTTATATTTAGAATAAATGTTTTGTGGTGAAACTAAAGTCTGCTGATCAATTTGTGCACATTTTTGTAATGCTTCTGAAAATGTCCAGGGGAATCTTAGATGCATCCAGGCTCATTCCCTGGGAATACACTTTCAGGAAGCTGCCATTCTGAGAGTCCTCTGACAGGGTGCAGCTGAGTTTTGCCCATGATGCTGCCAAGCACCATAAATGAATGCAGCTCAGAGATGGCAGGTTGCTTTTTTTTTTTTTTTGCCAGACACAACAACAAAGTGTCAACCTCTGACAGTTTTTAAAACTGAGCCTTAAAGGAAATATCAAACCTTTTATTATTATTTTTTTAACCAGTCAGAGAAGAAGTGCTCACAGAAAGAGGGAGGATAGGGAAATCTGTGGGAGTGAAAGGCGCCCTGTGGGAGTGAGTCAGCACTACATCACTCTGGCTTTATGCTGATAAATACATTTGGGATTAGTGGCATGGTCTTTATGCCATCAAATAAAAGGGCAGGGGATCTGGTTCAGCCATCTGTGCACCACTGCAGTGGGGTTGTGACTGCTGCTGGCAGTGCACTGGATTTGGTGACAATATCATAGTTAATAGGGTCGGGTGTTTTGTCGCGGTATCTAAAAGTCCTTAGGTACCTTGAATCCTCTGCAGAGAATTCCCTTTATAAGAGGAAATGGAAACACTGAGTGGGTGAATTGCCTGATATAACACAATACAGCACAATCTATGAGCAGCAGGGCAGCTGCTCAGGAACAAATCACAGCAGCTTTGGATCCCAGCTCCACAGCTTTGACACCTCAGTGCTGTGACTCCTGTGAAAAACTTGCTGATGGTTGACAGGAAATACTGGTCAAATAAATGCTGGGCTGCCATGCTACAGCACAAGGGCTGTAATTGCTTTACTAGGCTAAAGCTCAAGAGTGTTAACAGAAACTAAAAAAAAAGGGAAAAAAAAGTGTTGCCTTCTCAATACCATGTAATAAATAAATGCTGCATTTTTATAAGATGGCATAGTCAGGAAAGCAGGGAGAAAGTTGTAGGAAACAACCTCTGTATAGTACACTGTTGATAAACCAGCTTATTTGTTATTGCTTTCTACACTAAACTACATTTATTCTGAGCAGATTTGCACTGGCAGGGTGGTGTGGGGTTTCCTCTGAAACCATCTGGCCAGTGTTTGATCCCTTATAGCAGCAGGCTCATCAAGTCATTGCTATCACTTCTTTGCAATGTGAAGAACAACCAGGTTCACATTCACAGTCAAACCACAAGTGTTTCAAGCAGCAGAAAAGGGAATATCATACTCATAAGACCCTACTAAGTGCCTTGCCTTGGCAGACAAGGAAACAGATATTTCTCTTTTCATCCCAATCACTGCAGACCATTGTGAACCAGTCTGCAGGAAGTTCTCTGTTTGGAGTTCAGTTTAAGAAGACTCAGAGTACGCGACTGCAGAAGGTTCAACCCCTCTTGAGTTGGCAGATGTTTCACACACGTAACAGATGTTTCTTCTGCCTCAAAAAAACGCCAGCAAGCCACCTCACCTCTGCTGCAGTCACCAGTTTCTTTGTACATCCTTTCTGCTGATACTGGCAGGTGAGAAGCAGATTAAATGGCTTCTAGCTTCTAAAAGCAGTAAGATGTAAATGGCAGGAAAATTACTTCCAAAATTATGCAATGCTAGTTTGTTTTTACTGTTTTTATAGAAAGTTTCCATTCTGGCAAACAAATGGTGCATGGGACAGCATTCTGCAAATGTACAGTGAGCATGGAGATGTGCATAGGAATGTAGTTTGTGAGTAACACGGTGTGTGTGCTCTGAAAAAGTAACTTCCAGTCCAGCTGGAGCACTGCTGTTTGCGCTCAGACTGCAGCAATATTTGCTGTGGCTGCCTTGTGCTTCCTCCCTCTGCTCCCCATCACATCCTCAGTAAAGCAGAAAATAAAGAGGATGATGGAATAATGTTAGAAAGTGGTCAATGAGGTAAGATGGCAATCACTGGAAAATCTCAGTCAGATGAGTTTCAGGCTTGGTTATATTCATATTTGACTTTCAAATTCTGATAGAGTCAGAGTGCAAAGCCATTCTGTGTTTTCACCCTTTAGGAGCTTTTACAATATGGATCCTTTGAGATGTATTTTCCACCTTTTTTCAGCTCCCAGATGAGCATGTGACCATATATATTCATCTTAAAAGTTCTAACTGCAAACTCTTACAGGTTTGTGAATTCAGTAACCATATGGCAAAAATGCAATAATATTTCTTCCCCCAGAGACTTATGTAGAAGATTACTAATACTTTCTCTATTTTTATGTGGCAAAATCTCCAATTAGAAAAGTCTGTGCCATTTTAAAATGACTGACCACAGTCCACAGAGCACACAGTGTCAAGTACAGTGTCCAGCTATGGGCAGTGTGGTACAGCTATTTACTGAGTCCCATGTGGAAGCAGAGATCCTTCCTGGTGCTCAGGACCTCACCCATCACCACAGTCCTGTCTCCAGCCCATGGACTGCCTGCTCTGTGGCTCTGGGGTGTTTGCAATCCACCAGAGATCTCTCAGGATATGCTGTGCCCCTTCATGTCACTGTCATATTTTCTGAAAAGTCCTCTTTGCCCAGGATTCTTCTCCTGGGAAGCTGAGAAACCTCAGAGAGAAATGTAAACAATAATTATCTGATTTGCTTCTCCCTGTTTTGCTGCTTTGGAATATGGCCTGGCCATTGTTTACCAACAGGTGCATGTTTGATTTGTTCCATGTGAATTGTTTTTACTTAATGACCAAACACCATCAGCTGTGTCAGACTCTGAGGAGTCAGTCACGGGTTTTTATTATTATTTATTATTCATTCTTGTTAAGCCTTCTGTTTGTATCCTTCTCTTTCTTTAGTATAATTTTAGTATAGCATCATATCATATCATATCATATATCATATCATATCATGTATCATATCATATCAGCCTTCTGAGAACATGGAGTCAGATTCTCATCTCTTCCCCATCCTGGGGTCCCTCACAAACACCACATTTCGACTCTCAGTGTTGTTGTTGGTCCAGGTTGCTTTCTCTTGTCCTGCCCAGCATTCTGTGCTGAATAAATCTCCTGCTACCATAGCCTGGACAGGACCCTTCTCTTTTGAGCTTCCATTGGCTTTTTCCCAACCTGGCAATGAAACTCGAGATCATTTTCGTAAGGATGTATTATAAAGGAGGATCTTTATTTGAAGGCCTTCAGGAGCAGTTATGGAAAGGTGCCCACAAAAGCTCACTCCCACAGGGATGAGTACATATTTAGAGGTCTTAGGAAATTTGCATAATTGATAAAAGCACCAATTAGGAGGACAAGTGGTGATTCAATTTTGCCCCAGGTCAAGCCCCTTCTCTGTAGTCCCCCCCTCAGCACCAGCTGAGCTTGGTCCATGAAATGGATCTGGAAGAGTTGTTCTCAGCCTTGCTTCCCAGCAAGAACCAAGATAAGAGAGGAGCCTTGTATCCCCTGGGGCTTGGAGCTCTGGAAGTTGTTTTGTCTTTCTGCCTAGAGAAAGGCTATGGAAAATTACTGGGAAAACTAGCTACTAGTACAATAGGCTACAGAGCTACAAATAAATGTGCAAAAATTATTATATTATATTATATTATATTATATTATATTATATTATATTATATTATATTATATTATATTATATTTATTATATTATATTATATACAGAGAACATATGAAAGAAAAAAAAGGCAAAACCCAAACCAGCATCAGTTCCAGGACCAACACAGTGGTGGAGTGGCTAATGATTTTGTTAAAGTTTTTGTCACGTTTAATATCTTGTCACAGACATGAGATTTATGCTTTAGCATTAGCATGGGGATAGATGTATTAATTTTTTCTTGTGCACCATGTGCAAATGTGCTTGACTTAGAACAAATCCTTTAGTATGTCTGTTTAAGAATAATGGCATGATTATTGCAGAAGGCAAGTTTTATATCATGAAATCATAGAGATGTGAAATGGTTTGGGGTGGAAGGGAACCTTGAAGATCTTCCAGTTCTAGCTCCACTGCCCTGGGCTGGGGACACCTTTCACTAGTTCAGGCTGTTCAAGGCCATTCTGGCCTCAAATACTTCCAGGCATGAAGCATCCACAGATTCTCTGAGCAACCTGTGCCAGGGCCTCACAGGGAAGAATTTCCTCCTTGCATCTGATCCAAGTCCATCCTCTTGCAGTTTGAAGCCATTCCTTCTTGTCCTTTTATCCCAGGCCCTTGTCCCATGTCCCTCTTCAGCTCTCTTGGAGCTGCTTTAGGCACTGGAAGGGGCTCTGAGGTCTCCCTGGAGCCTTCTCTTCTCCAGGGGAGCACCCCCACTTCTCCCAGCTTGCCTCCAGAGGGGCTCCAGCCCTTGGAGCACCTCTGTGGCCTCCTCTGGAGTGTCTCCAGCAGCTCAGAGTCCTTCCTGTGCTGGGGACCCAGGGCTCTGCAGGTGGGGTCTCACCTGGGCAGGGCAGAGGGGCAGAATCACCTTCCTTGACATGCTGCCAACACTGATGTCCAGCCCAGGACAGGGCTGGATTTTTGGGTTGCCAGTGCAGGTCATGTTGAGCTTCTCAGCCACCAAGACCCCCAAGTCCTTCTCCTGCTCTCAGTGCACTCTCTGCCCAGCCTGTATTTGTGCACCAATGCAGGGGGCATATACAATTATACAGGGAGAATGATTACAGTAACATTGTGTTCCTCTGTGGGGTATGACCATCACTCACACCACTTCTCAGTTTTTACCCTGAGTTCCCCCACTGAGAGCTTTCTTCATGCACACCAAGAAAACAACTGTTCTAAGTGAAGTTATTGTCTCTTTAATGACCACGGGAATTTCTACTGTATTTAACACATTGCTTTGGGAAATCTGTTCTGCCCACCCCAAATGGCTGTCTGTCTTAAATATAGCTGCTCAGAGTGATGTGTGTTATATAAATAAACAGACAGCATGTTTGTCAATCAGCAGAAAAGGCCCTACACCCTCTATCCTGGGCACATGTACGTGGTAAGCACTGGTTTCCAGCAGATAAATGTAATCAAGGTTTATATGCTCACAGAAGCCAACAGGATGGGATTTTTTCACTTGGAAGATCAGAAGAAAATTGTAACTAATGTTGTGGAAAATTACTTTGATATTGCTTTCTCAGTACAGCATCACAATTAGGTAGCAATGTGAAGCACAGGGAAAGAATAAATGAATAGTAACAAATCAACACAAACAGCTACTGTCAGGAGTACTTTGCTCAGTGAAAGTAATGTAAGCATTACTTAAAGTTTTATGACTGTGGATTTCATACTGGTTTAAGTATTACATCAAGGTCTCACTGTCATGCTTGCTAGGACTTAAACAATCAAGAACAATTTCTGAAACAGACAGATAAAACTGAAGTACCAAAGTATTTTTATTAATCTTGTTCCATAAGTTGTTCTATCCTAAATTAAAGATGACTGAACATACTAACAATGAAAAATGTCCTTTTGGACAATACAAAGGTTCCTATGCTGCTTTTTGGTGGAAAATGAGTGTTACCAACTTCTCTCCAACCCTGCTGATTCCAGCATCTGGCAAATGTGTTTTACTACACAGGAAATACAAACGCAAAGGCTAATCCAGTAAAGCTTTTCCATGCAGAATCTGTTGTCCTAAGTAGCTTAATGATTCGTGCATTTGTTCAATTCTCTCGAGAGAGCAATCAGGCAAGCAAATTGTAGCAATATCCCATCTCCATTAGAACCAGGCCCCTTTATGGAGAAGCACTCTGAGCACAGCCAGGGAAGGATCCTTCTCAGCACATCAAAAACGTCACCTGGGATTGGCAGACTTTCACAGGAGACTGTCCAGGAAGGAAATATGCCAGCCTGTATTTTTTAATGGAATTAATGGATATTTTTACCTGTGTTCTTCAAGTCACCTAATATGTTTCAGTGATAACTGGTATCATTTTCAAAAGCAGTGGATATGAGAAGTTTCTCAGTCCATTGGGAATTGAAAGCACTTAACACACATGAAAATCAGCCAAACAGAAATAAAAGTAATTGTATTGAGCACCATTTACTCAAGGGTGCAGTCTGGCTCCTATTAAAATAAATAGTAATTGAATGTGAGAATTGAGGAATTGATTACACACCTTTGGCAGTAACAGCATGGTTGGCATGTTTGTGTTTTAGGTATCCACAGCAATCGAGCACAGTACACAGTGAGTTTCCCTGCCAGGGCCAGGAGCTCTGTTCAAACTTGCTTTTATTTAAATATGCTTGGGTGTCCCCTTCTCCAGTTACACTGCTCTCAAAAATCACTTCCCAGAGTACTACAATCAGCAGTCAGCATTCAAGAGGTTTATGGCAGAGAACAGGTCAAGATGAGGGATAGACAACAACAACAAAAAAAAAGAAAATAAAAGAAAAGAAATTGCACTGGTTTTGAGACCACACTAGGAAATTTTCTCTTTCAGGAGCAAAGAATTAGCTTTTCAAAGTGAAGTTACACATTCTTAGATGCATTAGAGAACTGCCTGCATTTGCTGTCCCTACATCTTTCCCGCTTTCCTAAACTACTGGCCAGTTTCAGTCAAATATGGCCAGTACCTCTGTTTTTAATCTATAAACTCTTTTGCATCTAAGCATAGAAAAATAAATTGCAAAAGCACTGAAGGAACTAGTTAATTCCCTGCTTTGCACTACACTGAAGATTCATTACTTCTATAGTTTCAGCTGAGTGGCTGCTTTCAAAATTGGTGTGTGTGCAGTTGGACTAAATAAACAACATATTAAAGTACAGATTGTTTAGTGACATGGAAACAAGCACTTAACAAACCTAGACACAGAAATTAGCAATTAATGTAATTATTTAAGAGTTCCCTGTGTTACAGTTCAGCTTATTTAAAAATGTTAGCAATGATTTTAAATAGACACAGTTGTGTTTGCTGTACAATGAAGATGTCAAATGAATAAACGTTTTATGAAGCATTTGTTTAGTCAGGGGACAATTTCAGGGCAAACACAGGGGCCAAACCCCAGAACACAGTGGCATTATCCTGGATGAGAGTAACTGCACTGGCATTTGTCTAGGCTCTAAAGCAGCCTTCATTACAGTCACAGTCAAAGAGAAAAGGACTGTAAGTAAATCAAGAGATCTTGGGTGCTTTCCTATTTTTGTGCCTCCCCTTTAAAGGAAACTACTATTTCAGCCCACAATTTTCTAGTTCTCCCATCTCTGTGGCCTTTGTGGCTCTCCACAGTTTCAAGTCAGTAGTGCAGGAAGATGACATGCATATGAATAATAGTTATGAAAGGTTTAATTGAAGTTAAGCAAATTAAGTGACTGCATCCTAAAGTAATTCAAGTTTCTGATGTGACTCATTCATACATCTCTTATTTTGCATCTCATGACACTGAATACCATATGCAAGAGAAAGCAATTTCAGAGGTGTGCATTTCCAGGAACAGAACTTTTGATGAAATCTCTCATTTTCACATTTAGAGTGATGTAGTTGGTAGCAAAAGTTGGTCTCAACTTTAGCAGAAACTTAACTCCACCCAGCTGGACCCTGTGCACGTTGACAAAAGTCCTGTATAATCAATTAATTGGTTCTTGGAACTTCTTTTTTTTTAATAAATTGATAATTCCTTTCAAGGTAGCCTTCATTATGCATGACACACCTTTTTTGAGGTATCCTCTGTGAAATATGTACAATACATTGAGAATATAAGTACAAAATATTGAGCATGAAAGAGCAGGTGATTCAAATAGAAACAGGAATGCTAACCTGGTGTCTGCTGATGAACTATTTCTTCTGGATCCTGCAGGTGAATGAAGACCACGAGCCCAACTGCTCCAAACAGCAAGATGAAGGAGAACATACATGTCAGCCTCATAATTACTGTTCTCAGATCAATCCAGCTCTGGCCCAAGAAAGGAACTGCATGTGATCTCCAGGGCACTCTTCACTCATAGTCTTTGTCCTCTCATCTGGAATTCTGGTGTAATATGTCTACAAGAAGTAAAGAACCAAATCAAACCAAACTTAGCATAGAGTGCATTTATTTTCCCAATGCAGATCAGTAGATTTAAGTTCTCATTTACACCAAATATCTGATTTCTCTAGTATTTCTTTTGTACAGTTAATTGCAATACCCAGTCTATTTCTATCACATCAGTTGTCTTTAATTTTATGTCCTTTTTTTTTTTAATGTAGAAAAAGATAATGTAGTATACAGTTACACAGTTAAAAATTGCATTTTGGCAAAAAACAGTCACGCCGCAACTTCTATTTTCAGAGAAATCCCTCTCAATTGTGTGCTTAGAATATGTCACTTTTAAATTTTTATTTCTCACTGATTAAACAATATGAAAACCATAAAGGGAGACAATGTGTGGGGAGCAATCATGAAAGCTGCACCTTTGTGCCTAACACAGAAACAGCCACACTCAAACCAACCACCACAGGTCACCCATTGAGGCAGCTCTGTGCGATGCCAATCCTGCATTTTTCATTAAAACAAGAATTCAGTTATACTCTGCATTAGAGCACAGTCAGTGGAACTGGTTCCCAAAATGTGACCAGATTTCTCAATAGCACATTACTGAACACCGGGGCTCAGCTGGAGGTCAGCAACAGGCTGCAGGGGTAGCAATGACTTTGCTTTCTCAATATTTTTACTGCAAATGTGACCTGCTCTAAAGGAAAGTTTTTGAAGCTGGTCTTTGTGTACAAAGGGGATTTTAAATACAGAAGGACTTAATTATCATTATTATCATTATCATTAAATACAGAAAAACATCAGTTTGCAGGAAGGATGGATTGTGGAGAGGTGATGATGCAAAGTAGTTATGTCAGGAAAAGTCTTTAAAGATTTGTTCTTATTGTGCCTGGAATATTTGGTTTTGGGGCAACTTGCATGCTTTTCATGGTTTCCTTAGCAAGCTTTTACTTTTCTGTAGTGTACTGCCATTCTAAATTTCTAAAATGCATCAATGAAGAACATGAGGTGTGAAAGACGAAGTCATTCTGTGACTCTGACTGATAAGGTTATTAACATTATTTAGTGGCAACTATATTTATTCAGTGTGTAAAGCAGCCAGAGCTCCAGGCCAGGAACACTGGGGCATGCTTGGATCTTAAATGAATGCAGAGCCCTGCATTCTCTCTCTGCCTAAGCAAATTCAGCTTTATTCTCTGTTCAAATTATGGCACACAGTAATTGTGTATTCTTTTTTTTCACCTTAAACTTTTCTCACACCTTTACAAGTAAAACTAAAAGAAAATATGGCTATGTTTTTTAGCACTAGCAAAGCCAGGTTGTTACAAGTCCTTGTGCAGGTCCATCTGTGCCTTTTGTGAATCTAGTATGGATGGACATTTGCATTTACTACATATATTTACCTTTAAATGCCAAATGCTAACTCTAAAGCACCAGGGGAGTCAGATTAGCCTTCAAAGTAACTGTACTCCAGTTCCAGCCACTGCTGGTATGAGCACACAAGGAACACAACCCACCCTGTCCCTGGTTCCCTGCAGGGTTTGTTTGGCTGCACAGGCAGGGGTTTGGATGAACGGGCACTTCCAACCAAATCCAATGGTGGCAAGGCCAGACCAACACCAAACTCACACCATCCCTTGGTAAATCTGTCCAGAAGGAGCTTCCTAAGAATTGCATTTGGTTTCCTGACATACAGGATTTCCTTTTTGGCACCTCTTTATGCTCTCTGCATGCCCATGGGGAGGAGGAAGCTCCAACAGGCACAAGGCAGGTGCCCTGCCCGAGGGTTTTCAGGAGAGCCACATGATGAGATGATGATGATGATGAAATGATGGTGATGATGATGAGAGCTGGAGGGGCTCCCAGTCTGGCAGCCCTGGGTGCTGCCCCTCCCTGTGGGAATGCCCCCAGCTGGAGGGACACAGAGCTGGTGAGAAATGCAGAATCATCACCTGAGAGGGAGCAGCTGAAAAACATCCACCCTCAAATAACAAGGGGGTTTTATTTGCTTAGTGGTGAATTCTAAAATCTTTTTTTAATGAATTATACCCTTGAGCAAGTATGGGTTTCTAAAACAATTATAATTATTAGCTTAAGATGTGAAACGATTTTCCCTGGATTTCATTTGTTGAAATGTTTTTGTTTGAAGTAGAGGCAGCATCAAGAAAGGAGATCCCTAGCCAGGTTTTAATTAGTGCAAGAAATGCTAAAATAGCAGTTTTTAACAGTTAGAGTGTTTACATTATTCCACATCCTATAGAATAACTGTGTCCAGGAATACAAAACCTTTTAGGTTAGACATTACAGCTTCTCCAGGACACCTCAAGATACAACAGTAACAAAGCTAGGTGAAAGCATTTTTTTGAAAGAATAAAAGGCCACTTTAATTCTTTAGTTTTAGTTTAGTTTAAACACTTTAGTTTTGCATAACTAAAGAAAAAACTGCTTGTTGCCTGTAGCCATTGCATGTTCCTGCAAGCTGCAAGCACAGGAGTCTGAGGAAAAAAAGAGAGATCCTCTTTCCTCTCCACAAAATGATACCTCTCAACAACACACAAACATCTTTAAATTATGGGTCTAAGCTTTCCCCCTCCCCATTCTCCTGTAATTATTTTTCCAATCAGTTGACTTTAATGGGCACGTCCTCTGTGAGCAAAGCTGGTGAATGGCAGTGGCTGGTTTAGGGATGCTGAGCATGTGCTTCCCAAGCCCTCCCAGGCTGCTCCTTGAGCTACAGGAGCAGAGGAACTCTGGAAGCAGTTAGCACCGACTGATAAATGTGAACAAAGTATCCTCATTAAGGAAACATTTGAAAATACCCTTTACACTCTAATCACATCATTTTAAAGATGGATGAGGGAAAAAGCTTGCAAAAAACCTGAGTGCAGCTTGACCTAACAGTTTCATCAGGCAGTACCTCCACAGGCATGTGATGGATGCTTCATGGGGGAGCTCTGGATTGACCCACCCAGTGTCCCAGCATCTGGGGGGCAGAATTTAGATCAATCCATACCCAATCCATACCCTTCAACTTGCACTTTGCAGTCTCATTTTTTAACTACGCTCCTCGCAATGGACAAAAACATATTTTTATAATTCTTAGCACTACCCAGAGTGCAAGCAGATAAGGTTGCAAGCAGCTTCCAATCTGAACTCCATTTTGAGCTGCCCTGAACCTATTAAACAGATGGAAAATGATTCATTAGAATGTGTAATAATGAATTGAAACATCTAACTTCTAATTTATTCTTCCTTATTACATTCCTATGATGGATAAATCTCCTAGGTACCAATGTCTATTTTCCTAAGCTTTCCCATTACCATGGTATGTGACTGCCCTGCACTTGAAAGCAGCACAAGTATGAGTGTGCACACATAGTAATTAGCACTCAGCACTTTCCAGTTCAAAGACATTTATCAATCACCACAGTACTCCTATGAATTGTGAGTTGAGGAAGCATTAATATCAGATAGGAGAATGGGTGTTGGATCATTAATGCAGGACTGGTAAGGAAAAAGATGTACAGTTTTAGGTTTAAAAAAAAATCCAAATATGTTTCTGGAAAATACTTAAATATTATAGCAAAATTTCCAGGCAGCAAATCTTTTCTTTACAAACACAGAAGCAGAACTAATTTGTCCCTGCTCCCAAGCAATATGGAAAGACCCTGCAAAGATTTAAATAAATCTTCTGACAAAAGTGGCTGTGAAAATAGTGCTATGTAGGTCTGCTTTTGGCAATCTCTGCCTGGAGGCCTAATGACCAAACACTTTCACTGTGAGCATTTGCTGTTACAGCACTGCATCCAAGAAAGAAAACACCTCAGTTGTTTGATCCCTGCTCTGAGATGGGTCAGGCAGGCTGCACTCAGGGTGGTGTCTGATATCTCATGGCTGTTTGTTCATCTGTTATAAATGATCAAATCGATAGCCAAATTTATCAAAAATTTAACGACTTATTGGGTCAATTACAAAAAAATAGAATTTCGTGCAACCTCCACAATCAAGACAGAATCAGCCCGGGATCAGACACTGGGTAAGACCAGAGAATCAACTGACAGAGTGACGGTATCTGCTCAAAGGTTCACCCCGAGCTCTTCTCATATACAGTTTATTCTGCCTGAGGCATAGATGACCACATCTTTCTATTCACTTCTTTGAATGCAAATAATTTCTACAGACAGATCCCGGTTTGCAGATGAGAGTCTGGAGCACAGGCAGAGCAGGTTTTCATATGTAATATGTTGGTATCGGTTCCTGGAAGCCACAGATGCAATCAGGGGGAGTCCAAGTCTCGTGAAATTCCTGGAGTCAGGGCCAGGAAGGCCTTGATGTTATCTCCCAGGTGCAGGAGACAAGGAAATCATGTTGATGGTCTGGGATGGTCCCATTCAGACCTAAAGCAAGCCTGATATTATCTCGGCGCTGCCCAGAGTTAGTTATAATGTGAATGGAACACTGTCCCTGGCTGGGGAGGTTGGGACATCTCTTCCACTACATTTTATACCTACATATATATCTATTTATACAGCATGAATTAACTTTCACATACCTCAATCCATGAGTGCTGCAGACATGATATTCTCTGCCTTGTCTGCTGTAACAGGGCAGTGTGAAGGACAGCACTGATGAGATACAATCTAAGGGCATGGTGTAATCCTTGGGTAGAAACTCAGGAGCCAGCCTTTGGTCCATCTAGAACTGGATCTTTCCCTAACCACACTGATGCATCAAAGGAAAGTAAAATAAAACCTTGCAGAGCAAAGTGGCAGGATAAGCTGTCCCTTTTTCCCCCAGGAAAAGCCTTGTTATCTTCAGCTGATATAACACGGCACATCTAAGACTGTCTTAGAAAAACACAGGATTGGGGTATGCAGCTCTCAGTGCTGCCAGCAGTTGCTTACCAAGAGCTTGGCCATTTGCAGAGAGCGGGAGGGACAGAGGGTCCAAGGCTGCTACAAAAAGCCCCTCCTTTCCCTCCCTAGCTGCTCGTGCAGCCGCCCTGCAGAGCCCGAGCTGCCTGGCCTCTTTGTCATTGGTGCTGCTGTGCTGTCCCTCCACTGCAGAGCTGGTGACCAGCCCAGCTACATCAGCCTGAGGATGAAAGGCACTGTGGCAAGGTGACAGTAAAAAAGGGTTTTTCCCTCTGTGGAACCAGGGGAAGGGAAGGATCAAGGTGTGCCAGAGGCTGTAAAGGTGCAGGGCACCTTTATACTCTCCATTCCTGGGGCTTCACTGCAAGGTGCCAAGGCAGCTGCCAGTGAATCCAGGAACACAGACCAATGCCAGCATCAGCATTGTATATTGTTGTATGTACATCAGCAAGTCAACAAAACACCTACATTCTTTGCAAATCACTAAACTATTTATTGCTAAACTGGACCATCACAAACCACCTGAGAAAGAATGTAAATGCCTAGCTCACACATACATGGCAAGCTTAATTTCTCATGCTGTGTGAGGTTTAGTTGCTCTTCCTGCAGCTGGGAGCAGGCTGGTGGCTCAGAGCAGAGCTGTTTATTCAAGGGAAGCAGCAGTTTGCAGGTGTCCTTTGGAAGCAGGGATTCAGGTATAGCACCTTGCGTGCTGTTGGATGATCAGGTGCTGAGCAGCAGAGATCAGCTTGGGCCCTCCTGCAGCTCTGCTTGTGCCATTGCTGGGAGGCAAACTGGGGCATCCCTCTGGTGCTGTGGAGCTCTGGGGAGGTGCCAGTGGCCAGGTTCTGTGGACAGAGAAATGTGGCACTGCAAGGCACAGCCTCAGTGCTGTCCTACCCTTGATGGTCTGTCCCAGCTAAAGCATCACTGCTGGGATTGCCAGTTCAGAGAGAGATACTTTTAATGCAGAAATTATTTTCTAAGTCAAGATTGGCCTGTCAGCAATAAAAACTACATGTTAAATTTCAGAACTCCTGATCTGGAGAAGTTTCACTGGGAGATGTTGGCAGCTGGGAGATGTGAGGGCTTTTTCTTCTGTTGGGTTTTGTTTTGGGTGCCCTGAAAAGGGATCATAATGAAGCACTTACTTTCTGCATTAGTAAGATAATTTTACTTGTGCAATGTAGTTAGATGTTGGAATTCAGCACATCCCTCTGGCTGTCCTGAGCAGCCCAGACCCATGCCAGGGGGCTCAGAGACCCTGGCACAGAGCCCAAAATGCCCCTGTGGGTTTGATTATGATCCACAGAGTAAGTTACCAACCTTAGATGAAGATCTGCAAGCCATGACAAATTAAGTAGAATGATACTGAATTTATCTCAGGGTGAAAAATAGATTTTTTGGGGTTTTTAGAATGGGGGTTCAGGGGGCAAGATGGAGGGATCTGGGCATGTCCAGCCTTTCTCCTTCTTCTTGGCCTCCATCTTCTGCTGTGATGGTGGCACTTACAAATTGGTTTAGAGTAGAAGCTCACTGTCTAACACAGGTGATGGGTATTGGAAAGTAATTGTAAACCTTGTACAGGTAGTTT